>OX401420.1:1918148-2330648 GCA_947846245.1 Cerastoderma edule | reverse complement strand
GTTATAGATCGATCTCTAATCCCTCCCGAGGTAGGTGATGTGGATGTATATAGCACTACACCGACCGACAGTGTGTAGCCAGACAAAGGGGTGATTCATTAGTCGTGGGACCCATTGTTATGCTAGTTTGTCGAAACCCAAATACATGTTCTTTGTACGCAACTCCGGTTGACAAAGTCGCGTAATCCGAGATAATCGGTAAATCTGTCTAAATAATCCCGCTAATCCATTAACAAAGTTGAAGTAGAATAAAACCGTAATAATGGTAGACATGTACAATAGGTAAGGCGCTACACGAGAAAGAGTGGCCCAGCTGTAATCCATATTTGACGGAATCTATGAGTTCTAGACGTTATCAATCGACTCTAAAAGTTGAAATAGTTTAGCTTTCATAATGTTTACCTTTATAAATATGAATGGTTATATGTCTTTTCATATACACCCATCAATAAACGCACTCATTAAAAAGGTTCTTATTTCACACGTTTCTCCTTAAGGAATTATACTGATGTAGAAATAATGTTCAGAAATACATTACTGTATTAATTGTTTTGTTTACTTATGTTTCTTGTCATGATGCTATGTAAACATGTAAGCAATAACATGTATAGGTTAAGCTAATAAACGTTTGAACTTGAACTCTGAAAGTATGAAGTATGTAACTATTTTCAATGAAACTTTCATAGGGTAATCTTCTAGGTTAGCCTAATTGGAAAACTCGCAATTTTATAATTTACCATGTGTTAACACCAATGATTGTACTCTAAGAACGTCGCCAATGGGCTGTGTTTTATGCGCAACATTGAGGGCTCAACAATACAGAGTATAGCTATGTAATATATGTCGATATGCGGGGTTAATCTAGTAGCAAGTTAAAAAGTTAAAATTCAATTAGTATAAATTTGTTTTTTGATAGTTCAAAAGTAAATACGATCGTTTCTTTTTTTATATTACATATCGTCTACTGTATATGATCGTTCCTTTGTATCTATACTGTGACAATAAACTGTATTAGTGTCAGTTCAAATGGTTTTAGACTTGATTTTAGCATAAGACACTTTCTTAGATAAAGACTGGACAATGAAAATAATGTCGTCAGCCAAATTCTTCATATATCTAAACAATACCTCTTGTATGTCCTAGTTAAATGAAATACATTGCAAAATTTACTGTCACTAAATATAGGGGTTAGGAGGCTATCAAATTTCAGAATTCAAATGTTGTCAAAACAGTTAGTTGTTCCCTTTTTATCTAGCCCTGCCAATGAAGGGATATTAATTTTCATTCCATTGTTCACAGGGTGACCCCCGCATGGGCTGAAGTCCTTACCCCTAACCCGTCGTATTACCAGTGTTCGAACAGTGGCTGACCATATGCTGTATAATAGCTCGGGCAGACGAGAATTAGAATATGGTCAAAACGTTACAGAAAAAGGAGTTGCTGTAGAACTTAGAAATGAAAAAGTTATTCCTGACAAATCATTGACTATTCGTTTTTAGGGACGTTTCTGACTGTTAAGTTTACCAACGCCAAATTTTCGACTGTCCCACATTTAAAGAATTTGCAGACGACATTTCAAAATTGAAAACTAGCCATCACTAATACCAATGATAGTGCTGAGACCATTGTGTGAAAAGGAGAAATTGCTCGTAAAGGGCAATTTCTTCTTTCCACACAATGTTTTCCAGAGACGTCTGCAACAAACTAGTCAAACGTCGTTATTGCTTGGCAAAGCGTTGATTACCGTTCGGACTGGTTCAGGGTTGCGTTCCGGTCTTACCACTGTGTCTATATCGGCTTACATACTTTCTGTTTCATACATCGACACTTGTTAAAGCTTCGTTGTTTTATATCAATTAAAGACCTCGTCGTAACAGAACGCTGATGTTTACTTATTAGTTCTTATGGTTTTGTTTCTCCATACTGGCTCAAAATTCAAAAGCAAAATCGGTAAACTAGCAATTAGTTTCAAAAATATTATCTTATCTATTTAAATGACTAAGAACCGTTGTAATTTAATGTGATATTGTTCGTTGAAAGCAATTTCAAGTTTTGGCTTTCTATAAAATATTCACGTCTTGAGATACCAAAAACTCACTCACTGTAGGTAATAAAATTTCGATATTTATTAAACATATAATAAAGTAAAACAATATATAAAAAACAACCAATTGACGCATTTCTGGTTTCTCATACTTTTCCAGGAATATATGTTATGTCCGGTGAATTGCTAACCCTTATTGTGCTGGAGCCGACTTCATGCTTATGTAAACAGGTAAGATCCAGGCCAGCAGCCGCCGAGGGAATTGGCGGCCGGACTAGATTTAACCTGTTTGTTACTCTGAGTATCTTTCCTCAACACAATTCAGCAGATATTTAAGGTTTTGGAAGGCAGACGACACAAAAGTCTATATTTAGAAAGTTTAACAGCATTCTAAGGGTAAAAGAAATTTGTTATATTATACAGGTGAAGGACAATAGAAGTGAAAGACACAATAAAGTTGTAATAAACATCACGGTTATTGCTATTTGATTAAGTTTCAATCAATCCCTTAGTTTGGTTTGTATATGACACGAAGGTAGCTGCGTCATAATTTATAAGGTTTGACATTTGGCCCCTTTAGCCCTTAACTCCCGCAATTTGTCCGGTTTTTAGACACGATACGTCCCGGACGTTAATCGATGCACATATGGAGCAACATTAGTCGCTCGGAACTCTTCGGCATGTTCCGGCAGGCCAGATCAGCCTTGCGTTCAATAAAGAAAACGTTTGCGAATTGTTTGCGAATTACCGTATATCCGTAAGATTTTACGACATTATCTCCGCGAGCGCTCGCGAATCTCGCAAACGGAAGTGGAGCTTGACTTGCGAATAACAAACAGGCGAACAAATACGGTTGACTTTGGATTCTTTCACTCCTCCTCACTCCTTGTTAAAATGATTTCATTGATTGTGTAATAAATTAAGGTTGGTTCACAATAAAATTGAAATTAACGTTTTACGGTTGTTTTAATTTTAATTTACATCATGCGAAGTATGAAACATAACTTGCCATATATCTACAAAAGGAATATTTTGAAAATGCTGACCATGTTCGCGCACATACCTATTCGTAATCAATTTCGAACTTTCTCATTTTGATTTCCCTTTTATTTATCTGATTTGATTTATCTCCCTTATAAACGAACGTTCGCGAAAAGTTTTGTCCTTTCAATAGATATTTCCGTGAGACAAGTTGATCGCCGAAAACGTTTTTCCTTATTGATCGCAGGGCAGTATGGCCTGTCAACATCACCGAAGGGTTCCGATTGCAACATTAGTCTTAAATGTTTTGTTTTTCAATGGCACATCTGAGGAGTCAACCCAATCGTATCAAGTCGGCAATCCCCGTCACAAGTCGGTAGATATACCTCGTCGATCTGAACACATCGGGTTTATCAAATGAAAACACTTCTGAAATAATAGGGATGACGCCATATTGGTTCCCAGCGGAATGACGTCACTTCACTTTCGTGTTTAAAAATAGATCTTAAATGTGAAATCTAAAAAGTCGTTTAATTTGATTGAGGAAACAACTTTACATGTCACAACCACAATTTTGCCATTTGGTATGAGTTACTGATGAAAAGATTATTTAAAAGGATGTCCAACCCTTCCATACACATTAAACTACTGAACTTTGACGCTTAGAAAATGTGTTAATTGGCGGATGCCGATTTACCCGAATAATGTAACACTACACTTATATTTGAGGTGTATTTCACAGCTCACGGAAATACCCGAGTAGTTCCGATTGAAACCACGTAGGCAGTACATGAATACACCAGAAATCCTTGGGTAATTCGCCTTATTTCCAGCGGCTAACGCAAAATGCACATAGGCACTAAATATGCATTTAAATACAAACTAATTGGTTATATATCACAATTGAATGTTTTTTTTACCCTTTTCATTAAAGATGATCATATCAACACATCTTTGTTTCATATTTTGTCAATCGGCTCTTATCGGCAATCCCCGGGGATTTCCGAGTAGATACGATTGCAAACGGACATGCCCTTCGTTGCTAACCTACCTTCAAAAATGGCTTCCCATTACCCCCAAGGTTATTTAAAGAAATGGCCGAGGTGCTCCGAATGGAGTCAACCCTTAGAATGCTGGGTAATGTTCTAGAACTAGATTTTTTGTGTCGTCTGCTTTCCAAAACCTTAAACATATGCTTGACTTTGATGAGGAAACTACTCAAAATAGCATAATAAACAAAAACCTTACATTGACCTTATACATAATCGCAAAAATCGTTAGTTATCATTATAATCAAAGCGCTGATAGCGCTGAAGGACTTATGTGCGTTTAAAGCAAGATGATTGAGGATACATTTGAAAATTTCTTTTGGCAAAATCTCGAGGAAAACAGCTGCTCCTTTTACCACCATTACTATGATTATTATTTCTGTGAACAGAGACTGAATGATAGTCTATTTTTCGAACATCAGGACATTTTACGATTGCCCATAATGCAACAGTAATACTAATATAGAGAAAAACAAAGCGAGTAAATCCGGACTACATTCCTAGTTCCAAGAAGGTATTAGTCCGCACAGTGAAAGCGGATGTAATGAGTACTTGGGTCAGACCGCTGTTTGTGTATCGATAAAGTACCGTCCCTCAAAAAGTGGTATGTAAATTCAATGGACTTAGGTGCTGACTTAGTCCCAAAACAGAATGACATACTCGTGACAAGCAATCTCCATCCGGTTATGTGATGTTATCCCTTATTTGATAATAAATGGCATGGTATAAACTTCGCGACAAACAAACGGTTTTTACGTCTTGACAAGTATAACTTGTGGTGTCAGTGTATCTTATAGATATTTACCATTGATTATGAACCAGTTTGCAAGGAACTGTTATGTGTTTATAACATTAACTTGTTGACAGCTCATAACGTAATTAAAATGTCTTGTGGTATTGTTACATTGGTCGAATAAATGATGAAGCGTTAAGAAAGCTTGGGTCGCGACCTAATTTTGCTTTTAATGGTTGAACGCATAACACATGGGGTGCTTGTGTAGACGATATAACTTAAGGTAGAATAACAATAATCCGCATTTTTTAGACTCTTTCTCTCGTCGGATTACTTCGGTTGTTCGCGGTATACAACGGTCTGGTCCGGAACTATTCGGTTTACATCGAATAGTCCCTTTTCTGACCGACGTATACCGTGCATGACCGGAGTAACCCGACGAGAAAATGAATATCAAAATGCCGGAATATGGGTATTCTACCTTAAGACGACAATGTGGTTCCCCATTGGGTTCTCATGCTTGAAACTTCAACTGATTAACACACATATCGGAAGATGTCAGTTTACGTAATGCTTGCGATGTTGAAGTTTGATTTGTACCGTGTACGTATGCAGTATGTTGATACATTCATATATACTTTTTTGATGGACCTCAAACAGTACATTTTAGAATCAACTTTGACAAAAGGAGAAATTGCTCAGAGCGAAATAATACATATTGTGTCACGCTTTATGCTTTCCGTATATCGTGTCTGCAATTTTTGCCCAGTTCCAAGACATTATTTATGAAAGAGATTGCTAAATGATGTCTGACTGATTCTCAAGATCACACTTCCTAATTGTTGGGCATCAATGAAAAACCAATCATACCGAGTATGCTTTACATTTCAAATGCGTGAGACGATTAACATATAGGAAAAGTATATTTCAAAGATCGTTCTTGAGAGAATGTATCAAAACAAAATCCGACTGGCTTTGACCATGAGATCATAAACTGGTTTCCCGTTTCGGATTGAAGCCGACTTTAAACCCTTTTGGTGATGGAACCGACTTAATGCTTCTGCAAGCAGGTTAGATTCAGGACTGTGATCTAAACCTGTTTGCTACCTTGAGTAACTCTCATCATCAGAATTAAGCAGATATTTAAGGGTTTGGAAAGCAGATGACACAACAATATATTTTTAGAAAATTACCCAGCATTCTAAGGGTTAAAATGTAGACGGGCAGTCAATAAAACGAACAAAAGGCGGCTAGTTGCCCGGGACTATCAGTCAATATATCGCTCGTAAAACGAGGCTATCAAAAACACTATCTCGCGTGCAGGTCCCAGTAAATAAACCGGACGGAAGCCCACGTCTGCGACCCCGAATCCGCTCTCGTGAAATCTCGCGCAATAAGAAACGCGAAAACACGTTAAATATGCATCACGATCGAATCACGTGATGATTTTCGTCGGAGTCAACCTTGATTAGAAGGGTTTAATTAATGGACGTTTCACTCTTGCAGTCGCTTAATAATTGATTATTCTACATAATGGCCACACTTTTACGTTTATTTTTAAATAAAACATTAATGAACGCCCATTTCATTCGGATATTGATCTAGATCCACGAGCGCTCAAGGGTTCTAAGAAGAAAATCAATCGTCTATTCAATTCAGCTCATCATGGCTATTTATCTAAATGCCGTTAGGGGGGCACCCTACGAAACCCCATGGTTATTTTCACAACAGACTATAATGACCACTTTGGGGTGGGGGGGTATTTGAATTCAGCTTACACAATTATGTATTTGACTTTCTTCCATCTTTTGTTTACAGACGAGGTGAAATAATCATGGCATATAAAGCCAACATAACACTCGTCTTCCTAGACATGAATGCAAGATGTTTTAACATCATTGTAACCTTTACCAAACACCAAATTTCCGACGGTCCCAAATTGAAAGAATTCGCAGACGACATTTTAAAATGTGATGAAATTAAAAAATAGTCTTCTGATAAGGAAGAAAACATTGTGGAAAAAGGGGAAATTGCTCGTGAAATTGGAAAATAGTCTTCTGTTAAGGCAGAAAACATTGTGGGAAAAGGGGGAATTGCTCGTGACGAGCAATTTCACCTTTTCCCACAACGTTTGCCAGGGCCGTCTGCAACAAACTGGTCATATGTCGTTATTGTTTGGTAAAGGGTTAAATGTTGCTGGACGGTAATAGCTAAGAGCAATTTCTCCTTTTCCCACAGTGTTTTCCAGAGTCGTCTGCAACAAACTGGTCAAATCTCGTCATTGTTTGGTAATGGGTTACTATGTCGGTTACTGAGGAACGTAACTGCATCGTCTGCGATAGGCCACCATCTCTGAATATGGAGGCTGTGAGACCATGTATCGTGTTGACGTATATGGGGCTGCTTTTGGGGCGCCATTGGGTGGCATGAGAAGACGTTAATAAGGTGTTTTCGAGAACAATTGCCGTCATTAGCGCCCTATGGGACTAATTGATTTATTAACGTTTTCACTCATGGGACCTGGGAATCTCGCCGAAAACTATCAAAATGGTTCGTTCCTCCGGTTCAACACACTGTAGGAATTGAACTGGTTTATGTTTTCATTATTTCTTTTTCTGCTGCCCCACGCCAATAATATTGAATAGGTTTGTAATGAAATGATAATAACTATCCCTTCATTAACCCTTTCCCAAACAATAACGACATTTTACCACTTTGTTGCAGATGACTTTAGAAAACACTGTGGGAAAGGGAGAAATTGCTCGTAACGAGCAATTTCTCCTTTTCCCACAATGTTTTCTGCCCTATCAGAAGGTTATTTTTCAATCTCATTACATTTTGAAATGTAGTCTGCAAATTCTTTCAATTTGGGACAGTCGAAAATTTGTTTTTTGGGAAAGGGTTAAAGCGAACCGGGGTGGCCAAACCCATGAACTTCACCAAACTTCATTTAAAGACATACGTTATAGTGTTATATGTATATTAGATTAGATTAATATATAATTAGACCCACATGGATCCTCTTCGTCAGGGCCGTTCCTACATTTTCCAGTTTTGAAACAGCTTTCCTGGATGCAACAGTGACTGAAGTGACTTGCCAAAGGCCACTCCCACGAAACTAAATGGCCTCGATGGGGCTCGAACCCGAGACTGAGTCCACCACCTTAACCACTGAGCCACGCAGGACCCTAAATAGAACACAGCAATGCATATCGAAGCGCCACATGTAGGCATATTCTGTGCATGACATATCATAAGAGCATGTTAGTACAAGAGAAGCTTTTCGTACTTTGCCATTGTAGTGCTAGAACCGACTTCATGATTATTCAAACAGGTTAGATCCAGGCCAGCCGCCAAGTAAATTGGCGGCTGGCCTGTACTCAAACCTGTTTGTTACTCATAATAATCCTTCCTCATCAAAATTAAGCAGACATCTACGGCTTTGAAAGACAGGCGACACAGAAATCTCTTTTTAGAAAATTACCTAGCATTCTAAGGGTTAAAGAAGATTATCAAAACCATGCTCTTAAAATGCCAGAAGGTTCAGCGACCTTCTTTCCAAACCAGGCTTTCGGTTCTGTCATTCGAGTTGACTAGTCTCACTTCTGACCGTTTGTACTCTCGCTGATATGACTGTGTACCTTAAAGCCATACTTTCGCTCATATACACTAAAATTGTGAAAGTTCTTGAATAATTGAAGATTATCCTCTGACCGTTTGTACACTCGCAGATAAAGCTGTGTACCATAAAGCCATACTTGCGCTCATATACACTTAAATTGTGAGTATCTAAAAAGTACTTAAAATTCTCTTTTACAGAGGAATTGAGACGGTAACATGTTCACATGCTGCTTTTAAACGAGCGAATACGATACGGTTTGTTTACAGGTAGCGATAAAACAAGGTCAGTCGAGAAACATCAGGAGACAATAAAACCCAAGAAATTCTCCATTTCTAATGTTCACGTTGTTAATATTCGATAAATGACAGTTTTTTTGTGTATGTTTTACATAGTTTTTCTAACCAGGTGATTGCCACTCATTAATCCGAACACACCTTTCTATTTTAGATGTAACTCGAATGTAAACAATGAAGTTAAATAATGAAGTATATAAACTGAATATAAACTGTACATAAACTGCACATAAACTGCAGATCAACTGCAGATAAACTGCACATAAACTGTACATCAACTGCACATAAACTGCACATAAACTGTACATAAACTGCATATAAACGGCACATAAACTGTACATAAACTGCACATAAACTGCACATAAACTGCACATAAACTGCACATAAACTGCACATAAACTGCACATAAACAGCATATAAACTGCACATAAACTGTACATAAACTGCATATAAACTGCACATAAACTACACATAAACTGCACATAAACTGCACATAAATTTTACATTAATTGTACATAAACTGTACAAAAACTGTACATAAACTGTACATAAACTGTACATAACTGTACATAAACTGTACATAAACTGTAAATAAACTGTACATTAACTGTACATTAACTGCACATAAACTGTACATATACTGCATATAAACTGCACATAAATTACACATAAACTGCCTATTAGCTGCACATAAACAGCATATAAACTGCACATTAACTGCATATAAACTGTACATAAACTGCATATAAACTGCACATAAACTGTACATAAACTTCACATGAACTTCACATAAACTGTACATAAACTGTACATAAACTGTACATAAACCAAACTGTACATAAACTGTTCATAATCTGTACATAAACTGCACATAAACTCTACATAAGCTGCACATAAACTACACATAAACTGCACGTAAACTGCACATAAACTGCACATAAACTGCACATAAACTGCACATAAACTGCACATAAACTGCACATAAACTGCACATAAACTGCACATTAACTGCACTTAACCTGCACATTAACTGCACATTAACTGCACATAAACTGTACATGTTTACAAGTAACATGTTTATAAACTGTATATAAAGAATATTATGCTAGTGTCCATAGAAAAAGAAGCAATTTAACTCAATGTATTGTTATTTGTTGTGGTGTCATAACCATTCATGATTGGAACGATGGGATGAAGACATCGGTGGAAAAGAAACCTGGAGTTCAGTGAGCGAATGGAGAGCTTAAGCATTCTGGACCACAATCACTATAACCGAGAGTTGCAGGTGGGTTTCACTTATAATTTTTGTTTCCTTAGATTGTCAAGCACATCTTGTTATTGTCATTCAAAATAGATGAATAGATCTACTTGTACACCGACTGAACAATTCTGTCCTGTTATTTGCATTATTTCTGTTAGACTGGTGACAAATACATTTGGGCCCCTCACATTTTAACCATATCATTCCTAGCAGAGTAGTAGGTCATTCTTTTTCTATTGATTCTTGCCTTGTCAAACATTGCTTTGGGATTGTCCTTTTTACATACCAAGCATCTGCCTTAGAAACACACCTGACCAGAAATTATATAAAGATTGAACTGTGCAAGATAAAAGGGGAATATTCGTGGGAGAAACCTGAGGGCCTTTGTATTGCATAAAGTTTATTAATGACTATTGCATATCTTGTTGTTTCTGTTGAACTTGTCTTTGTCTTGATTTTCTGGTGTAAATCATGTAAAATGAAGTACATGTTTATTCAGAATTCATTTCCTAAATTGCTTTTTATTTCTACATTCAGGACTGTGTGGAATTCCAGATTTCTACAACAAAATTCACTTAACTTGATGGGCCAAGTCTGAGAGAAAGAACGGTGATGCTATGCATGTATTGGATATTCCAGACATCACCTGTTATTAACTGATTACCAAACAATGACAATGTTATAAGAGTTGTGTGTAAACACCTCTAGAAAAAAAATTATTAAAGAATAAGTTTTTTTCAATATAAGCCATTTTTTTCATTTTTTCTTAATGATTTCCACCCTTCCAATAAATCAACACATTGATTTCTGAATATTTCTGCTTAAAATGTATCAAAACAGCATACATCATTATTTTATACTATTTAATATCAACAGAAAACTCTTGAAAATGTTATTGGCAGGGAAAATTCTTAAACTAGGTAATTTCTGTTTTCAAAAAATGATTCCTATTGATATAGTCTACTCTATGAATTTGGGATGGTCATCAATGTGTTGCTTTGAAATTATAATCGTTTCATTTTCACACATTCATAACCTTATAGTAGTTTGCCTCAGTAATCTTTCTTTAAGATTTGAAAGAAAAAGAGTGAATAAGGAAAACTTGCTTGACATAAGTAATAACCCCTTCTTTCACAGTGTTTCAAATTATTGTCATTTAGAAGAAAATAGCAAGTTGGTGTTATTGACCCATGAAGTATGTTGTGAATGGTTATATATGATTATGATATGAAAAATAATGTTTTTCTCAAGATATCAGGTAGAGAATAGAGATCATCATGGCAAAACTCCAAAAGGATTTATTGCTCATATTGAACAGTTAAATAGTTCTTTGGTCACAGTGATATCAAAATCATTTGCTTAAGGCAAGGCATAGCAGGGTATTGTTAAGTCATGGTGTAAGTTATTCTATAAATCACAATCATTACTGGAAATACAGAGTAATTTCTCAATAATCAAGGTCATTTATTTATCTTTTTTCTATTTTCTTTTATAATTATTGAGGATTTGCCTTCTTTCTCAAGCAGGAACTTTTCAAAGTTATGTTTCTAAGTTTATTGTATGCATTTAATCTTTTTTCATAAACAGTTATATATATTTTTTTATTTTGAAATTAAAATATCAAAATTATCGGGAATCTTGAGTTCTTGTTGACGTGTTGACTCCTTTGTGTATATGCGGTGGTCGTTTCAGTAGGTCAAAAGTAGTTCCGGCAATGTTGATCATGGGTTACGTGACGCATTGACCTGATATCACTTATTTATATCAGGCAGGCGATATCAGTCCGTGGATGGGTTATTTGCTAGATAAATGACGTTTCCTGAAGCAATAGTTCTTTCAGCGATTACTTTTAATTGTATATCAAATAACAATACAAAATTTGTGTTGTTTCAACGACACTCTATTTAGACTTAAAAAGTATCTCTTCTGTGAACAAGCACCTTTAAAGTTTATTACCATGATCTTCACAATGATTTAATAATTAAGGTGAACCTACCAAATCAGAGATCCTGGAAAAAAGTCACAGACCCGAAAGTAGATCTATATTAACAATTCAATTCGTTTCAATTCAATTTTTATTCAAGTATCTCAGGTCTCTGGCTCATATACATGAACATATATACAAATACACAGTATAAGCGACAGAGTATTAATTATAAAACAAAGGAAAAAAGTCACGAACTCTCCAGAAATTGTTTTCTACATTTAAAATCCTCAGTTAATCGCATTGTTGTTTTATCCTTCAATTCAATTTAATTCAAAACTTTATTGTATAATTAGGCCACCGACCCATACACAAAAATGAAACATAAATGCAATACATTTTATACAGATATACATGTGTAAGAGGCTAAAATAATATAACAGATCTAAATGCATTGTTTTTCTTACATCTCTTACACTTTCATATAGATTTCTCTTTTTTTAAACGCATACAATAAAAACGTTGCTAGGTTACGGAAAACAGTATCATTTTTAGATGCCATGATAATATAAAATGACATATCATTTGGCATAATCAAATGTTTTTTGTCAATATCATTTTGGTGCAACTCTTCGCACAAAGGACAATGAAATAGGAAATGTACCTCATTTTCGGCAAAACATTCACAAAAAAACACAAAACCGATTTTCCTTCGGTATATCATAATGCCTTTCAATTATGAGGGAGTGGGAGCCATTTCTTAATTTTGCGAGGCAAGTTCTAAATTCACTTTAATATGCCGTTAAGAGTACAGTGAAGCCTCGTTTATCAGGACCCGATTATCCGGAAGTCTCGCAATCCGAACGAAATTGTAAGGGAACGGAATTATTTGACCAGTTTGTTGCAGACGACTTTTAAAAACATTGTGGGTTAAGGAGAAATTGCTCGTGACGAGCAATTTCTCCTTTTCCCACAATGTTTTCTGCCATATCAGAAGATTATTTTTGAATTTCATCACGTTTTGAAATGTCGTCTGCAAACTCTTTCAATTTGGGACGGTCGACAATTTCCCGTTTGCTAAGGGGTTAAAAGTATACACGTGCATACAGACTGTTTATGTCTTAATGTGTATAAGAACTTGCTCTGCTTCATTAGTCCGGATGATTCGGTCATCCGGACATTTTGTTGGGAACGGATGTGTTCGGATTAACGAGACATCACTGTAAATATATATCTATAACATCCTAAGCATCTCAGTACGAAGCATTATCAGACTAGGGTAATTTATCAGAATTAATGTTTGAACTTGTAAAACTGTCGAAATAACGCCCCGTGCGCTATTTGTACCGAGCTGGGAACAGTTTCACTTATAAAATGCTAAGAACTTATCTCTTATTCTTATATTGGACTAAGCAATAATGCAAAGAAACACATTTGGAATTGTCTCTCAGAGACGCTTCCAATGACGTGCCACATTGCAATATTGTACTTTTATTAAAGACACGACTCATGTTTATCAGTTTTGACTTACGCAAATATTTTCCTTAAATTGTTTATTAACCCTTTCCCAAACAAGAAATTTTTGACTGTCCCAAATTGAAAGACTACATTTCAAAATGTGATGAAATTGGAAAATAATCTTCTTATAGGGCAGAAAACATTGTGGGAAAAGGAGAAATTGCTCGTCACGTTTTCAAAAGCCATCTGCAACAAAGCGGTCAAATGTCGTCATTGTTTGGGAAAGGGTTAAAAATGGTACCGTTGTAAATAGTGTAGAATGTCTATCCTACCAGACGACCAACTTTAGCCTGTCTCTATACAGGTAACGACTGCCGTTTGGCACGGTAGTATTTACATAATATTATATATGGTCAAAGGGAGGTAAAAAGGATTCAGTTGTTTGATACTATGAATGAGGAAAAAGAAAAAAAAATGTAAAAGGAGCTACACATAAGCTTACAACATGTATATCTGTTTGTAAGTTTTATAATTTTTTTTTTAAATCTTCTTTTTTTCTTTCTTTCTATTTTGCTTATTCTTTTTCTAAATCATGCTGCTTAGATTGCAACATTTGTTGTTCTTGCAGTTTGCAACTCATATATCTATGTGCACATATGTCAAAAACTGTAACTTATATCTATGTGTATTATATCATGTGTTTGTAGGTATCGTCTTTATTTGTACATGACTGAAATGTCTTAGCCATATTTAGATGAATTTTAAATGGGCAAAGGAAAAAACAAACAAAACAAAACCATGGAATCCTTATATAGATTTAGAACTTCCTGTTTATCGTAAACACTATGATGGAATGTGCTGTCGCATTAATTAGATGAAACCTGAACAGGCTATACAAGGAACAATCATCGCCAAGGATTACTACGTAAATGCCAAACGAACTGGTCCTACACGAACGCTTTCGCAGTTCGAAGGAATCTATGTCATGGACTGAATCGAAGAAAGGTAAGACCTGGGTGATGAGAGAGATGATAATAACAAGATTAGATATTAAACAGAACAAATGCCAAGTTTTATATCACAATAATCTTTCCTGGATTGGAATCTTTATTTGCCAACTTTATTCATGTAATATTTCTTTCAATGCGAAATTAAAAAATTAAAGGAAGGTAATTAAGATGAAATGAATAACAAAATTGTTGATGTTCATTTCGTAAATATGAATTCAAAGTCAGACAAATTTTGAAAGTTGGCTTGATGAATTCCTTTGAAGTGATGAATATTTCATGAATTACATTTCAGCTTATTCTGCAGATTATCAGGTCGTTTTCGAAGAGACATTCGCTTTTACATGTAAGGGAAACAACTTCGGTTTGTATCTTTTATCTCCCTTATAAAGTAAGTACAAACGTGCACCACAGCCCTGTTTCCAAATCCCCAAAAGTTAACTCTCACCCAATTTGTTCTGGTATTGTCATGTTGGTTATTTTTAATTACATGTATTTATTCTTGTATTCATGTTCACTGAATTGTGTCAACAATGTACCTAATGGGCTTATAAGTCTTATGGACCTATTTTTGCTTTAGAAATAGGAGAAAATTCTTTGCGCCACTCATGTTAACTGAATTAATCCTTTACCAAACGCCAGATTCTCGACTGTCCAAAATTGAAAGACTTTACAGATGGCATTTCAAAATGTGATGAAATTGAACAATAAACTTCTGATAGGGCAGAATTCATTGTCGGAAAAGGAGAAATCGCTATTTAAGAGTACTTTCTCATTTTCCCACAATGTTTTCCAGAGTCGTCTGCAACAAACATGTCAATTGTCGTTATTGTTTGGTAATGGGTTAAATATTCCTATTGGATTCGTAATTGGATTCCTAGAAGGTGAATTCCGATTTTGACTTGTCTTTATTTTCTTATGGCGGATGGACATTTCTTCACAAAATTGTTTGTACAAAAATCTTAACAGCAAGTTCTTTTATTGATTAGTAAAATGCGTATTCATTGCTTTGGGGATTGTCCAATTGTTGTTGTTGTTGTTGTTGTCGGCAATCCATGCATTGTGTCGTACTGTCAGCAAATATATTGTTTATGTTACAAGACCCATGCCTTATCAAAGCCAATTGATTAACCCTTTCCCAAACAATAACGACATTTGACCACTTTGTTGCAGACGACTCTAGAAAACATTGCGGGAAAAGGAGAAATTACGAGCAATTTTTCGTTTTCCGACAATGTTTTCTGCCCTATCAGAAGATTGTTTTACAATATCATCACATTTTAAAATGTCGTCTGCAAACTCTTTCAATTTGGAGAAGTCGACAGAAACCTCAAATTTAGCACCATAGATATCGTCTTAAAGTTTGCATATAAGGACTCCACGTTTAACGCTTTCCCAAACAATAACGACATTTGACCACTTTGTTGCAGACGACTTTAGAAAACATTGTTGGAAAAGGAGAAATTGCTCGTAACGAGCAATTGCTCCTTTTCCCACAATGTTTTCTTCCCTATCAGAACATTATTTTTCAATTTCATCACATTTTGAAATGTCGTCTGCAAACTCTTTCAATTTGGGACAGTCGAAAATTTGATGTTTGGGAAAGGGTTGAAGAATGTTCGTGCTTTTCCAACAATGTTTAACTTTCTTCTTTAATATTGGTGTTTATTGCACCAGAGAACAGGGAGATAGATTGCTCCTTACATATGTCATTTCGTAATACAGTAAGTGCTTTTGTATGCATATTTGAGAGTCTAACATAATTTTCTTTCGATTATATCTACATGTGTGTTAAGCTATAACGGTATATATGTACATCTTTTAAGCTATGATGCATTTGTATTGGTATTATACAAATATAATTTGATGGTATGAACTGTGTCAGAAAGTAGACGAAATCTGTGACGCAAATAGATTTACTTAAGTCGCGGATTTTCTCTTTACGTCAAAACAGGTTCTTCTTAATGTGAGATTAGGCAGAATCTGTCATGACAAAAAGAGAAGATTCACACAGCGAGTAACCCTATTTCCGTCACAATTGTCCTTTTCTGACAAAGTTATTTAACCCTTTACCAAACGCCAAATTTCCTACTGTCCCAAACTGAGAGAGATTTCAAACTAGATTTCAAACAGTGATAAAATTGAAACATACTCTTCTGGTAGAGTACAAAACATTGTGGGAAAAGGAGAAATTGCTCGTCACGAGCAATTTCTCTTTTTCCCACAAGGTTTTCCAGAGTCGTCTGCAACAAACAGGTCATGTGTCGTTATTGTTTGGTAAAGGGTTAAAACTTTCATTCTCTGCGAACTATGGGTGTCGATCTGAACATCTTACCCATTTATTGGCCTATTTTATTTTAGTTTGTAAGAAATCTAGCTTTCGTTTTTAATAATGAATTCATGTTTTTCCTTTTATATGTTGAACATGTGCATTTTAATTTAATCAATATGAATAAATATGGATATTCTAGAAAATTAGTCTTACTTTAGTGAAAGTACAATGTGGTATGCAAATATAATCTAAATGGCGATAAAATGTTATGTACATATACTTTATATATATCTGTGTAGAAAAGTCTCTCATAATTCAATTTTGAATGGCATGGTTGATTATACTGATGTATGATATGATAATTATGTTTGTAACCATGATGAGACTGAAAGAACTATATATATATATATCTAACCCATTTGTTAATTAGACTTAAAATGTATATCTGATATGACCTCCTGATAACAATATGGAACTTTATATGAAATATATGAATACTGATAATTCTGAAAGATAATTCTTTCGATATCTGAAAAGTTCTTGTGAATCTTTCATGGATTGTTGGAGTTGCAGACGACTTTGTACGGGTGGTAGTTGGATTTTATCCTGTCACTAGTGTCATTTTGGAACCGATAACTAGGTGCCGTATATCATTTGTGATATCCGTCTCTAACCATATAACACATGCACCTGGTGAATCATGACGTCATAAGAACGACATGACGTTATTTTTAGATCATTCTCTACTTATTTTTTCCTCTTTCTCGTGTTTTATTTATTTCTTGTTTGTTTGAAAGAATACATGAAGGTAACAGGATAAATAGAATAAAAAGTTGGTGTCTTTGAATGGGAAAAGTTATCGGGCTCGGCTTCGGATTATTATCCGTTTCGCATTCGGCTCACCGGATAATATTCCTAAGCCATGCCCGATAATATTTCCGATTCACGACACTAACCATCTATTCTCTATATACCCCTTTGGATTCCTCAAGTACCTGTTTACCATGTCGGGTCCAGCAAAAAATATTAAAACGAAATACCCTTTGCAAACGTGTGACTTTCAATTCAATTTCCGTTATTTCAATCAGTTCCTGTTACAGAAAATAAAAGGTAATTATGAATGAAACACGCATTTAACAAGACAGTTAAAGTAGCTTTTGTCGGTTATGTATCAACCTCAGCTTGCGTCAGACTTTGGTTAAGACATTTCGGAAGCTCTTTTTTAACTTCCATCCAATATGCATTAGTATCAAGAATGTGAATGAGGGACAGACTGGAGTTACGATATTTTGGAAGTCAATCGTCCATACAGTCAAGAATAGATAGAGACATAGGCACCCATACCCTCCCCCCACACATACACTTCCACACTCACCCCTACAAGTCAATCGTCCATATAGGCATGAATACATAGACACATACGCACCCATTCCCTCCCCCCACACACATACACTTCCACACTCACCCCTACAAGTGAATCGTCCATATAGGCATGAATACATAGACACATACGCACCCATAGCCTCCCCCCACACATACACTTCCACACTCACCCCTACAAGTCAATCGTCCATATAGGCATGGATACATAGACACAAATGCACCCATACCCTCCCCCCACACATACACTTCCACACTCACCCCTAAAAATCAATCGTCCATATAGGCATGAATACATAGACACATACGCACCCATACCCTCCCCCCACACATACACTTTCACACTCACCCCTAAAAATCAATCGTCCATATAGGCATGAATACCTAGACACATACGCACCCATACCCTCCCCCCACACAGACACGTCCACACTCACCTCTACAAGTCAATCGTCCATATATGCATGAATACATAGACACATACGCACCCATACCCTCCCCCCACACATACACTTCCATACTCACCCCTACAAGTCAATCGTCCATAGGCATGAATACATAGACACATACGCACCATTCCTCCCCACACATACACTTCCTACTCACCCCTACAAGTCATTTCAATTCAATTACTTTAATTTCTCTCGGTTCTTATTACAAAAACAATAGCTAATTAAATATGGTATTTATCAAGGCAACATATAAATATATTTTGTCGATTGGGTGTTTCAAGATGCCACAACCTCAGTTTGTTTCAGATTGGAATAAAGATATCTTGGAAGCCAATCGTCCATAAACAGTGTAGGCATGATTCAACATGCACCTAGACACACACGCCAGCACACCTCCTCACACGCAAACACGCAGCTACACACAAACACAATTACATATAAAATCACACACAAGAATGGTATACACATGTGTATTAGTACTTGAGAAGCTGTTGAAGATCTGTTTGATGAATGTGCATAGTTTGATTTGGTCGGAGACAGATTTAGTGTTTAATAGTCATTCGAATGACATTAGGTCTAGTTAGGTATTTTTACTGGAATCAATTCGATTGTTTCGATTGTATATAAGTTTTACATTCAAGGATGTAATGATATTCTTCTCCGACGTAACTATAACAGAGAGTGCAGGTTTGTTCTGCTAATTCGACATTTGGCTTCCAGGTTTTAATGGGATGTTAAGTGTTATTATTTCTGAGTTTTATCATGTAATTTAGAACTGGAAGGGATACTTGTTTTAGATAGCTTTCAAAGCCAAAGTTTGATTTTATCATTCTGTATGTGCGGCAACGTTCATTGATTTCTTTGAAGCTAAATCATGCATTACTAAAAAAATCTTTTAGTGTTCACTGACAATTTTACCCATTTTTGCGCACCTTAGTCCATTGAAGTTACATACCACTTTCTGAGGGACGGTACTTAACAAACTGTGGTCTGACACGAATTACTCATTATCCATCCGCCTTCACTGTGCGGACTAATACCTTCTTTGAACCAAGAATGTAGTCCGGATTCACTCGCTTTACAATCTCCAAGACGTACGTAGCATAAAATAAAATCAAACAAAACGTCAAGTAAACATAAACACATCAGAATGGCTTGGTCTAAAAATAGGAACCTACAAACCCTGAAAAGTACCACCTATCCTCTCTATTCCGCTAAATAGTGGACTCGGTCACTTATATCGTAGATAGGTAGATCTAATGAACAGAACAATCGGTTGATTAAAATAATCGATTTTATACAATTTTCATTATAGCTCCCTTTACATATTTATGTTTTTCAGTGAAGTGATTTTCGAACTTTGGACGTTATACGCCGTTTCTTTAAACGATCACATCCATTTGCACGGTTTTTAGTTTAACCCTTTACCAAACGCCAAATTTTAAACTGTCTCAAATTGAAGTAGATTGCATACCACATTTTAAAATGAGATAAAATGGTAAAATAATATTCTGATAGGGCAGAAAACATTGCGGGAAAGATGCGGCTCTTAACCGCCAAATTTTAGAAGGTCCAAAATTGAAAGAGTTTGCAAACAACAGTTTGAAATGTGATGAACTTGAAAAATCATCATCTGATAGGGCAGAAGACATTGTGGTAAAAGAAGAAATTGCTCTTTACCGCCAAATTTTAGAATGTCCCAAATTGAAAGAGTTTGCAGACGACATGACATTTCAAAATGTGATGAAATTAGAAATATTCTTATAATAGGACAGAAAACTTTGCGGGGAAAATGATAAATTGCTTATTGAGAGTAAAATCTCGTTTGTCTATAAAGTTTTACAGAGAATTCTGCTACAAACTGGTCAAATGCCTTTCTTGTTTAGTAATGGGTTAAGACCGACTGTTACATTTTCTGAGAGCTTAATAAGTGTCTCGCTTGATCGACAAAAAGCTTCCAAACGCAAAATTTTAAACTGTCTCAAATTCAAAGAGTTTGCAGACGACATTTTAAAATGTGATGGCATTGAAAAACAATCTTCTGATAGGGCAGAAAACATTGAAGGAAAAGGAAAAATTGCTCTTAACCACCAACTTTTAGAATGTTCCAATTTGAAAATGTTTGGAAACGGCACTTCAAAATGTGATGAAATTGAAAACTATCTTCTGATAGGACAGAAAGCATTGTGTGAAAAGGAGATATTGCTCTTAACAACCAAATTAGAATGTCCCCAATTTAAAGAGTTTGCAGATGGCATTTCAAAAGGTGTGAAATGTACAAATAATCTTCTGCTAGGACAGAAAACATTGCGGGAAACGGAGAAATTGCCCGTTGAGAGTGATATCTCCTCTTCTCATAATGTGTTCCAGAGTCGCCTGCAATGAACAGGTCAGATGCTATATGTTGGAAATCGCAGAAGAAGTGACACTTTGCTTAACATGGTGCAAAGGAAGAGATTGTATGGTTAAAGAGTAAATCTTCTTTTTCATCACAACGTGAAATACCTCTTGCTATATAATCTGCATTGGGAGAATGTATATCTCATAAAAAGTCCAAATACCATCACTGGAATGTGAAACCTCACGGAGGGGGCCAACGTGATTAACATTAGTAAACCTATTCCTCAAATGGGTCAATTTGACTTGTTACAACTGAAGTAAAATCAGACAAGAAACAATTACTAAAGTCGAAAATATAGCAAAGATGAGCAAAGCCAGTGCGTATTAAAGGAGAAAGGGAAGGCTAACCGTCCGTCCGGCGGCGGTACATCGATGGATGCTGTGTATTATACACTAGCCTGGTGGAGCCTGGCCCGTTCGTATACCTAATGCGGGTTAGCATGGGCCAGGACTCCAGGCTAATTATACACGTGCCGTTCCATTTGGAACATCTCGGCCATTTCTTAAAATAACCTCGGAGGTAATGGGGAGCCATTTTTGAAAGTAGGTCAGCAACGAAGGGCCAATCGTATCAACTCGGCAATCCCTGTCACAAGCCGGGGATTGCCGAAAAGAGCTGATTGACGAAATATGAAACAAAGATGTGTTGACATGATCATCTTTAATGAAAAGGGTAAAAAAAAACATTCGATTGTGTTATATAACTAATTCGTGTGTATTTAAATACATATTTAGTGCCTGTGTGCATTTTGCGTTAATCGCCGGAAATAAGGCGAATTACCCCAGGATTTCTGGTGTATTCATGTACTGCCTACGAGGTATATCTACCGACTTGTTACGGGGATTGCCGAGTAGATACAATCATTGGTGCCGTTCAGCTGGTGCCCCAAATGAATTGTTTGAAGTTAATATTGCGGTTGATTGAGATGGACAACACCCCTCCCTAACTCGGATGATCCAAGCTGTAACTGTAGAATGAAATATCTACGTCTGGATCATTCGGACTTCCCCCGAAATCAAAGCACTATAATGCGAGGTTGAAAAATACTATCTCTCAATGTCCTTTTGTATAATTATTAAATCAATGCATGTAAGAGTTAGGAATGAGAGCCGTTAACTTTGCTTCTTTAAAAGAAAAAAAGAAAACAATCAAAGTACAAATACCCTACCTAGCCTTGGCTCTGGGCCTGTAGGTATACCCCATACCCCGCATTAGGGGGTCACTACCTCCGCGGCCTAATATTTACTACCATTCAACTAAATGCGACTGGTCTAAATGAAAGCAAATACAGATAACAAAAATAACAAAGGAAAACGTTTTCTCCCGGTTTTCGGTAGAACCATGGACATAAGCAGTTATATTGACATAAGGTATCAATTTCATCTTAAAAATACTATCAGAGATGTGTGCTTTGAGAGGAATAAACATTAAAAATTTGATATTCATAATCCTTGTCACTAAACCAAAGATCGCTTTCAATGTCTTTACATATAAGCTGCTAAAACCCCGTGATTTCATTAATCAATATGAAGTGAGCATTCGCATATGTATATTCTTCTATGGGAATGCGAGTTAATAAATAAACGGGGGAATTCTTTCTCACGCACTTTTAATTCGTGATGTTTTAGTGGGGTATCAAATGTGTTTGACAAGTATTAATTTGCTTGATAAGTGGTCTTCATCTTTCATTTAGTTTTTAAGATCATTTGTTTCTCACTGCTCCTTATACCTTTCTCAGACATATTGATTCCTCACTGTGAGACGTCATATGGGCCAAATACCTTAATTGTCCTTAGTCTTTTAGTTTTCTTGTTCACTTGTTCATTATTGAGGATCTTATGGAAGATTGTCAGTTTAAATTGTCAAATAGGTTTCTTCGTTAAATAAAGTCTTTATTATTATTATTATTATTATTATTATTATTATTATTATTATTATTATTATTATTATTATTATTATTATTATTATTATTATTATTATTATTATTATTACACCCGTGACGTAAATCTCCTGAAGGCGAAAATTTAGAAAAGTCAGAACAATAAAATTAAATGTTAAACAGAACACAATTTTGAGCCATTTTAAACTCAAGTTTCATATTATAAGAATCTTTCCTGGATTAGATTTCTTTTTTCTCAACTCCGTTGATGAAATGTTTATTTCCATGTGGAAATTCAGAATTAAGGTGAGGTAATTGATATTAAATAAATAACACGACGTAAGGGGTGGAAACACATTACACCGATGTGGAAAGTGCGAGTATTCTTTATTAAATCCTTATCGAATTGAGCAATAATAAAAAATAAAGATTTTTCGTTGGTTTCCTCCTTGTTCGACCCAAATTCGCTTGACAGAAACGATGCTTCCATGGAAATGCGCGTTAAATGTTTCCGAAGACCCATGTGACGATAGCTTCGATAAATACCACCATTTACTCTACGTTTAGCATGATGTTTACACAATAAACCTATTTAAACGGTCTGCAATATCGGCGATTTTGATGTTATAGTTCGAAAATTAAACTATCGTTCAGTCTCTGTTCACAGGAATAATGTTGCCCAAAGACATGTTTCCTCCATCATCTTGCTTTAAACGCACCTTAGTCCTTCAGTGCTTTCAGCGCTTTGATTTTATTTGGAAATGACTGACTATCCCATACGTTTATAAGACCACATTTAATGAATATATTTCTCGCTTTGTGTATCTAGTTAAATAGAGCTATTTGGGACTCATAGTTAGTGTAAATAAATGGGTGTTATAGAAATGATTACAGACATAGCTATATACATTGAATAGAAGGGTATTAGGTTTATAGTGAACTAGTTTGGTCCAATATGATATATATCTAGTTTCTATGTCAATCGATAGAGGGTATACACCAGTTTCTCCATAGACGATATTACTTGGCGTTGACCTTTTCAGTTTGAGAATATATTCAAGAAGTTTTAGTTTGACTATTTCTATGATGTCATTATTTCTACTGTACATTGAAAGGGTTGGCTGTTTTGATAATTTATGTTTTGCTTTGTAGAGGAATCAATAATGACATAAGAAGGAATGTGCCATCTGTTACTTTGCTTAAACGAATTCTAGTCCTTCGTCGCTTTGATTGTTGAAGGCGACAACATTGATAACTAGTTATTAGCCGATCATTCTATGGTGAGTAGGCATTAATTGTTAACCCTTTTCATTATATTAACATTTTTATTTCAAAGTTTCAAATTTAATAACCACAAAGTCATTCGCATCTTGGTAAAACGTATATTTATTGAACATACAAACAGGTTACTTTTAGGTCAAATGAGATGTCATGTATGACATTCATTTTCAAATAGAAATATCTAGTACAAGCTAACTATATAGTGTATTGGTTGGCCACCGCATAAGGTAACCTCAGTACGAGTCAACCAAAAAACATCCATACAAACAAAAACAAGTTTACTTTATCCGATTTCAAATTAAACTCTGCATATCATTTACATGTATCGCCTACGGAAGTTTTCAATTTTGCCACAAACAAAGAACACCAACTGAGTGTATGAATCTAAAAGTACAACTAATTTGAATTATCTACCAGGTATCGTCATCATGGACAAATACAGTGGCTAGGCGTGCACGAGGCCCCTGGGCAATTTCGATCACACCAGCCCTGCATACCAGGTACTTGCTCATAAGCTGGAGCAGGTCTGCACCGTCCTGATGCTGTTGTTGTTGGTGGTGGTGGAGCGGCTGTTGTTGTTGGTGGGGGTGGGGCTGTTGTTGTTGGTGGTGGTGGAGCGGCTGTTGTTGTTGGTAGTGGAGCGGCTGTTGTTGTTGGTGGAGGTGGGGCTGTTGTTGTTGGTGGAGGGGGAGCGGCTGTTGTAGTTGATGGAGGTGGGGCTGTTGTTGTTGGTGGAGGTGGGGCTGTTGTTGTTGGTGCTTTGAAAAAAAAAAACACAATATATTTCTTCTACTTTGTATGAAAGAAAACGCGAACAGAACGCAATAGTGCCCTTTAAATAATCATTTGAATGGATATTTAATGGATTGAAGGCACGAGTGAGTCTTTATTGACATATCTTAGGGTCATTATTGCATACTCAATTTACAGGATATAGCCACTTGGTATGTATTCAGTAATGGAATGAATAAAAGCAGACGGATCAAGTAGAAGTAACATTGATTACAAAAGAAGTACTAATATACGTTTGTTTGACCCATTCGTTGGAAATGTAACGAATCTTGGATCCTTCACATATCTGCTAAATTTTGATGAGGAAAGATACTTATAGAAGCAAACAGGTTAGATCACAGGCCAGCCGCCACTTTACTTGGAAGCTGGCCCGATTCCAACCATTTTGCATACGTATGAAGTCGGTTACTGCCATATAAAGGTTCAATCTTGTTTAGCAACCCAGAATGATAGCTCTTAACACATGGACACAATTGAACTATACTGTACTGTTGCTGCGTGTATATATTGCCACATGGGTCTATGACCTTCTGGTGTTGAATTGGATAAACTTGTAAACTTTTATAAAACATTTGGAGATGAATTGACTATTGAAACCGATCAACTAAAATAAGTTTGAATACTTACTAATCTCACAGACCCCTGTAGTCTCGTCAATATATCTATCGGACGCGCACCTGCATGTGGCTGTGCCTGGCGATCCAATACAAACCGTATTGTTTCTACATAAATCCGAGGATTCACAGCTCTCTCCGAAACATTTTACTGTGAAAGGAAAAAGAAAACCAAGCGATATGAATGTCCATGTCAAGGAAAAAGGACAAAAAGAATTTAATAACCACGAAGTCATTCGCATCTTGGTAAAACGTATATTTATTGAACATACAAACAGGTTACTTTTAGGTCAAATGAGATAGCATGTATGACATTCATTTTCAAATAGAAATATCTAGTACAAGCTAACTATATAGTGTATTGGTTGGCCACCGCATAAGGTAACCTCAGTACGAGTCAACCAAAAAACATCCATACAAACAAAAACAAGTTTACTTTATCCGATTTCAAATTAAACACTGCATATCATTTACATGTACACAAAAAGAAACAAGAAAATGCTTATCGTCAAGTAAAAACAAAAAGTAACTTACGTCGTTCACATGTTCCATTAATGCCGAGGTAGCCTGATATACAAGAACATCTTCCGGAACTACATTCTGCATTAGAAGCCGCGCATGCGTCTGGTTGTGTACAGGAAATATCAAGGGCCAACTCTGCAGGTGAATGATAAATGTTTAAAAATCAGTTTCTATTACTGATTACCATATGATGTTTAGTTACTGACAATAAAATTGAATAACATCTTGCTCAGTAGTTGATATCCCTTCCTTTAAACTTCACTTAAAAGATAAATTGTTTCATCAAATGTCTCCTAATTTAATTGTTTGTAACTTATCATCTTTATAAATAGTATGGTAAGATAAGTGCTTACGGCATTTATCTATAACAACCGTGCAATATATTTTCTCGATAAATAACAACCCTTAATATGAATGCTTTCTATATAAGTCGATAAAAACTTACTCGAAAGACAGTCTCCACCAGCCGTTGATCCATTGTCGTCAAAGAATCCCTCTTGACATCGACATTGATTTGTAGTAGAAGTACAAACTGAGTTGTTGGTACCACATTGACCAGCCTCACAACTTTCACCGAGAACTTTATCTAAAATAGATATAATTCAGTCATGTAATACACTGACATATTAATTGATATTTCATTACTCTTAACACATTTGAATAAATCGGATTTCTATACATAACATTTTTAAAGCTGTCATACTGTTAGAAAAATCATTCAACCAACATTTAATTATCAACAATTTAAATGTCTTACTTGATAGACAGTTTCCTGAAGTAACATCAAGATACCGATCTGAGGGACATCTGCATGTTGTCGGTGAGCCCGAACACTCTACATTGGTACCTTTACACTGATTGGTGGTAGAACAGCTCTCTCCAGCACATCGTACTGAAATATTATTCATATTCAAATACTGTTGTTATTTGTTGTTAACGACATTTTAGATGTGTCTTTTAGTTTTGACAAGGTGTACCATTATTCCTTTAACAATAAGATTATTTATCGATATAGATTTGACTGTGAATGTGTTGTTATCCCTTTCATTTGTAAGTATATTGACACATACAGTTTCTCTATTGTACATGTTGTTTTATTCTGTAGGCTTTCTGTTATTTACATTTTCTTTCTGCCGTGGTATATATGCAAAGAATTGGCTTAAATGTAAATTATGAAGATCAGGGTTAAAGCTGGTTGTTAATCGATCTATTCTTAATATCAACTTCCTTATACAAAGGGATATTCTTTCATTTTAACAATTCATGAAATTGATTTGAAACAAAACGGATCTATTATGAACAAACATTTATAAAAATTCAGATTCATTTACAAATGTTGTTGGGCGGAATACATTACTTTCAGTAAATATTGCATCTAAAAAGGGAACGAATTTATCAATCGTCAAGCAATCGTCAAGGAAAACAAAGAATATTACATCGTTCACACGTTCCAGAAATGTCGACGTAATCTGTTTTACAGGAACATGTTCCGGAACTACATTCTGCATTAGTATCCGCGCATGCGTCTGGTTGTGTACAGGAAATACCAAGGGCGACCTCTGTGAATGACATACGTTTGAAAAATCAGCTTCAATTATACTTTAAAAATTACCATAGGCTATTTAAGCACGAATAATAGGATTGAATCTCTACAGAGAAATTTGTTCAAAATTGAACACAACTTCTTTTTAAGTCCATTCCTAAAGATGAATGGCTGCATTTTATTTTGACATTGCCAAAAACGTTAATAAAATTTCATTCTTTTTACTGTTTTTAACGCATCACATATAACCTGCTATAGTTAGATAAGTGGCAAGGGCATACATGGTAACATGCCCGTGCACCATTGACTTTTGTTAATGAAAATTCTTTAAATCAAGGTTTCAGATATAATGATTGAATGACTACATACTCGGAGGACAGTCTCCGCCAGCCAATGATCCATTGTCGTCAAAGAATCCCTCTTGGCATCGACATTGATTTGTAGTAGAATCACAAACTGAGTTGTTGGTACCACATTGACCAGCATCACAACTCTCACCGAGAACTTTATCTAGAATAAAATAAATTCCGTCATGTTATACACTGACATATTTACAGATATCATTACCGTAAGCGTTTTCCTAATAATATCAAATTTTAAAACATCAGACATAAAAGCTATCATACTTTAAAAATTTTCAATCTTTGTTTATCAACAATATAAATGTCATACTTGATAGACAGTTTCCTGAAGTGACATCAAGATACCGATCTGAGGGACATCTGCATGTTGTCGGTGAGCCCGAACACTCCACATTTGTACCTTTACACTGATTTGTCGTAGAACAGCTCTCTCCAGCACATCGTACTGAAATATAATTCATATTCAAATACTGTTGTTATTTTGAATTTTGACAGGGTTAGCTGTTTTTCTTTTAACAATAAAGACCATACATTGACAAATATTTGACCTTGAACTTTGCTGTTATCCATTTACCATGTGTGACATACAGTGACGGGACGACTTCCTGTAATATTTTGTGTTGCTTCTTTATAACGACATTTTCAGCTGCTTTTTAACGGGCCTTTTAGGCCTGTCTATGCTGTCGTACGAAGCAAGTTACCTACATTTCTCTTGACTTGCAAACACACTGTGATTTGGAGCTCGGAACCACTTTGGCGGTTTATTGGATTATGTTTATCAATCGCGACGTTTATGCACATGCAGGTGCGTATGACAAACACCTCGGGTAAGATCGAGATCAATTACGTTTTATTGTGTTTGAGGCGTTCAAAAGCAAAACTAACTCATAGAAATAAACCAAAATCAAATTATATTGAATGATGTCTTCTTACTGTATCTGCTTCTCACGTGTACAATGATGAATCGTGGATTGGCATTTAATTGTTGTAGCATCCTGATTAAAATGATAATAAAACCTTTACTATAGTCATACTCAAACTCTACCAGGCGCCAAATAAAGTGGTGCTTTGGTCTTGAGAAAAGTAGTACGGTAATTTCACACTTAAATGACTTTTTTCTGTATATTTTATATGAAGTTACTATGTTGTTGTTTGTTCCATTCATTTAACTTGAACGAAGTGTGCGTGAAATTAGCAGATGGATACATTATTACAAGCCTTTGTATGAGGGTTTGCCTTTTTCTAAACTTGGCCTAACTCGGATCGTCTAAGCTGAAACTGTGTAACAGGATGAACTAACTACGTCTGGATCTTTCGGACTAAACTTGGCCCCGACTATACATGATGCACTTTGATATGGTTTATGGTATGCCTTTTCCAACATAATCACTAAATACAGTTGTACAGTGAAACTAGTTATTTAAGTGAGATATTTGTCATGGTTAAAAATCTTGATGATAATTTATATAGACGCATTTACAGCTGGCGATCTTCATACGACAATTCTTTTGTCAAGACGTCTTTTATATCAATTTGCATTCAACGATTTTGATATATATGCTGTAGTCATATCGAAATGACGAGTATAACTTTATAGAGCACGTATAGTCGATGCCAAGTATAGAAAAAGGGAGATTTTTTTTCCCTTTTCTTACAATATGTTCTATCCTTTAATTAAACATATCCCATATGTGTCACAAACTAAAATGGTGTCTTCAATTCTTTTGAATTAAAAAAGATTTAACATTTGTTGTTTGGTTAAGGTTTGATACAGGTATAATTTCCTGAAGTTACAACAAAGTTTAGGAACAAGGTTTCTAGATTAGAATTATTTGTGAAAACGATTTTATCTTGACACTTGAATTAACACAATTCTATTGACACTTGAATATTAAACTTAATTTCTATAGTTAAAATTGTGTCTGTCTTCTTTTTTATCCTAGTTCAATCAACAGTGCCCGTCTCTTAGTACTATCAGTAAGTTGATTTAGTTTGACATGAAGTACCATGTTTCCTTTGACAATAATACTATTTATCGATATAGATTTGGCTGTACAATGTGATGTTCTCCATTTAAGCCAGTGTAAATAAAGTGACGACAAAACTTCTTTTTTTATTGGACTAAGACTTTCATTTGTAAGTTTATTGATAGGAAGTTGTTGTATTACACATATTGTTTATTCTGTCACATATCTGATATTCAGACAATTCTGCCGTGGAAGAGACACAAAGTCTTGACTTACATGTTAATTATGCAATTACCAGTTTACAAAGTTCCTGGATCAAAACATTCTAAATATCAAATTTATTTACAAAAGGAGTTACCTTCCATCTACCGATTGGTGGAAGTGATTTAAAACACAACGGATCTATCTTGAGCACACATTTTTCTACGTATGTTCTTACCAAATGTCATAATCTTTAACAGTTTTTGGTTTAACAGTGTTAATCGTCAGCTCAAAAGAAAGGAACTTACAACGTTCACACGTTCCAGAGATATCGACGTAATCTGTTTTGCAGGAACATGTTCCGGAACTGCATTCTGCGTTATAATCCGCGCATGCGTCTGGTTGTGTACAGGCAATACCAAGGGCGACCTCTGTAGATAAATGACGAACGTTTGAAAGTCAGCTCAGATTATCTATTACCGATTACTTAAGGATATCTAATGACGGACAATATGACTAAATATTTGCACTGTTTCTTGTCCAGAATTTGACAACTTTATTGTAAATGTCAACTTTAGAAGATGAGCTGCTACATCGAATATTTATTTTGAAATAAACATAGCACTTTTCTTTTCTGTCGCCATAGAACGATATTCTTCTCATCATTAATAAAAATGTTATGGTAGGACAAATGACAATGGCATTTATGTTAAAGCAATCGAGCACCATTGTTTTTTTGACATTGAATATTCTTTATATTAAGGCTTCAGATATAATGTTGGAATAACTACATACTCGGAGGACAGTCTCCACCAGCCGTTGATCCATTGTCGTCAAAGAATCCCTCTTGGCATCGACATTGGTTTGTAGTAGAATCACAAACTGAGTTGTTGGTACCACATTGACCAGCATCACAACTCTCACCAAGGATTTTATCTGAAATAAATACCAATCAGTCATGTTAAACACTGACATGTTAACAAAGATATCATAAAGTTTTTTTTCTTTTATAACATATCGAATTTTCAAACATAAAGAACTGAAGCTGTCATACTGTAAGAAAAATCATTTAACCCATCTTTGTTAATCAACAATATAAATGTCTTACTTGATAGACAGTTTCCTGAAGTGACATCAAGATACCGATCTGAGGGACATCTGCATGTTGTCGGTGATCCCGAACACTCCACATTGGTACCTTTACACTGATTGGTGGTAGAACAGCTCTCTCCAGCACACCGTACTGAAATAGTATTCATATTCAAATACTGTTGTTATTCGTTGTTTTTGTATAACGACATTTAGCTGCTTTTAAGTTTGAAAAGGTGAAACGTGGATATTTTAACAATAAGACCATTCACCGATATGGATATGACTGTAAATGTGTTGTTATCCCTTTCATTTGTAAGTATATTGACACACGCACATGTTTTGTATTGTACATGTTGTTTATTCTGTAAGCTTTGTGTTATTTATGATTAATCTGCCGTGGAAGAAATGCGAAGAGTTGGCTTACATGTAAATTATGAAGATCAGAGTTTAAGCTGGTACTTAATCGATATATTCTTAATATCAAATTTCATATACAAAAGGATATACTTTCATTTTACTAATTTGTGAAATTGATTTGAAACAAGACGGCTCTAATATAAACACACATTCTCAAAATTTCATATACAAATATTGTCGCCGAAATACATTAATTTCAGTTAATATTGCATCTTAAAAAGAGGAAAGAAGTTATCAATCATAAAGTTTTCGTCAAGGAAATCAAAGAAACTTACATCGTTCACATGTACTAGAAATGTCGACGTAATCTGTTTTACAGGAACATGTCCCAGAACTGCATTCTGCATTAGAATCTGCGCATGCGTCTGGTTGTGTACAGGAAATACCAAGGGCGACCTCTGTTGGTGAATAAAACACATTTGGAAAATCGGCTTTCAATACTATTTACTGATTACCATAGGCTATAAAGTAACGTATAACAGGATTGAATCTATGCATAGCAATATGTTCATAATTGGACAAAACGTCTTTTTGAGTCCATTTTTAAAGATGAATGGCTGCATCAAATCTTTACTTTGATATTGCCGAATACGTTAATAAAATTACATTCTTTTCTACTGTTTTTAACGCATCACATAGACCTGCTATAGTAAGATAAGTGGGAATGGCATACATGGTAAAACGCCCATGCACCGTTGACTTTTGATAATGAGTAATCTTTAAATCAAGGTTTCAGATATAATGATTGAATGACTACATACTAGGCAGACAGTCTCCGCCAGCCGTTGATCCATTGTCGTCAAAGAATCCCTCTTGACATCGACATTGATTTGTAGTAGAATCACAAACTGAGTTGTTGGTACCACATTGACCAGCAGCACAACTCTCGCCAAGGATTTTATCTGAAATAAATACAAATCAGTCATGTTAAACACTGACATGTTAACAAAGATATCATAACTCTAAAGGTTTTTTTCTTTTATAATATATCGAATTTTCAAACATAAAGAACTGAAGCTGTCATACTGTAAGAAAAATCATTTAACCCATCTTTATCAATCAACAGTATAAATGTCTTACTTGATTGACAGTTTCCTGAAGTGACATCAAGATACCGATCTGAGGGACATCTGCATGTTGTCGGTGATCCCGAACACTCCACATTGGTACCTTTACACTGATTGGTGGTAGAACAGCTCTCTCCAGCACACCGTACTGAAATATTATTCATATTCAAATACTGTTGTTATTCGTTGTTTTTGTATAACGACATTTAGCTGCTTTTAAGTTTGAAAAGGTGAACCGTGGATACTTTAACAATGAGACCATTCATCGATATGAATATGACTGTAAATGTGTTGTTATCCCTTTCATTTGTAAGTATATTGACACACGCATATGTTTTGTATTGTACACGTTGTTTATTCTGTAAGCCTTGTGTTATATATGATTAATCTGCCGTGGAAGAAATGCGAAGAGTTGGCTTACATGTAAATTATGAAGATCAGAGTTTAAGCTGGTACTTAATCGATATATTCTTAATATCAAATTTCATATACAAAAGGATATACTTTCATTTTACTAATTTGTGAAATTGATTTGAAACAAAACGGATCTATTATGAACAAACATTCTCAAAATTTCATATACAAATATTGTCGCCGAAATACATTAATTTCAGTTAATATTGCATCTTAAAAAGAGGAAAGAAGTTATCAATCGTAAAGTTTTCGTCAAGGAAATCAAAGAAACTTACATCGTTCACATGTACTAGAAATGTCGACGTAATCTGTTTTACAGGAACATGTCCCAGAACTGCATTCTGCATTAGTATCCGCGCATGCGTCTGGTTGTGTACAGGAAATTCCAAGGGCGACCTCTGTTGGTGAATAAAACACATTTGGAAAATCGGCTTTCAATACTATTTACTGATTACCATAGACTATGTAGTAACGTATAACAGGATTGAATCTATGCAGAGCAATTTGTTCGTAATTGGACAAAACGTCTTTTTAAGTCCATTTCTAAAGATAAATGGCTGCATCAAACTTTTACTTTGATATTGCCGAATACGTTCATAAAATTGCATTCTTTTCTACTGTTTTTAACGCATCACATAGACTTGCTATAGTAAGATAAGTGGCAATGGCATACATGGTAAAACGCCCGTGCACCATTGCCTTTTGATAATGAATAATCTTAAATCATAGTTTTACATATAATGATTGAATGACTACATACTAGGCAGACAGTCTCCGCCAGCCGTTGATCCATTGTCGTCAAAGAATCCCTCTTGGCATCGACATTGATTTGTAGTAGAATCACAAACTGAGTTGTTGGTACCACATTGACCAGCATCACAACTCTCACCGAGGATTTTATCTGAAATACATACAAATCAGTTATTCTGTACACTGACATGTTAACAACGATATCATAACTTTTAAAGGTTTTATAATAAATCGAATTTTCAAACATAAAGATTTAAAGCTGTCATACTGTTAGAAAAATCATTTAACCATTCTTTAATTATCAACAATATAAATGTCATACTTGATAGACAGTTTCCTGAAGTGACATCAAGAAACCGATCTGAGGGACATCTGCATGTTGTCGGTGAGCCCGAACACTCCACATTGGTACCTTTACACTGATTGGTGGTAGAACAGCTCTCTCCAGCACACCGTACTGAAAATAAAACCCAGAATTTAAATACTGTTGTTATTTATATTACTTGTTTCGCTACATTTTCAGCCATTTAAAAATTAAAAATGTTGTACAGTGTTTCTTTTAACAATAAGACGATTTATCGGTAAAGATATGCCTGTGAAATGTATGGTTATCCCATTAAGCCAGTGTAACATAAAGATACGACATACTTCAAGTCTATTGGACTAAGACTTTCATTTGTAAGTTTATTGACAAAGAGGTTTTGTAGTACATATGTTGCTTATTCTGTCGGCTATCTGAAAATTTCCGATTTTTCTGCCGTGAAAGAGACACAAATAATGGACTTACATGTAGATTATGCAAATACTAGTTTACAAAGTTGATAAATCGAAATACTCTTAATATCAAATTTGAATTTACAAATGGATTTACCTTCCATCTACCGATTTGTGGAATAGGTTTGAAACAAAACGGATCTATTTTGAGCACAGCTTTTTCTTCTTTTGGTTATATCGAGTGCCATAAACTTTAACAGTTTTTCTCGCCAGGAATAATTAGTTTTAGCCAATATTGCATCCAAAAAAGAGGAAGAAATTTATTAATCCTAAAGTAAAAACAAAGACACTTACACCGTTCACATGTTCCAGAAATGTCGACGTAATCTGTTTTACAGGAACATGTTCCGGAACTACATTCTGCGTAAGAATCCGCGCATGCGTCCGGTTGTGTACAGGAAATACCAAGGGCGACCTCTGTTGGTGAATGATACACGTTTTAAAAATCAACTTCTACTTTCAATCACTCACTATAGGGATATCTAATGCCGGATCATACGACTAAACATTTGCACAGTTTCTTGTTCAGAAGTTGACACTTGTCACGTTAATGTCATCTTTAGAAGATGGACTCCTGCATCAAATACTTATTTTGAGATAAACAAAGCACTTGTCTTTTCTGTCGCCATTATATGATTTTTTAATCATCATTTATAAACGTGTTATGGTTAGACAAACGACAATGGCATTAATGTTAAAGCAATCGAGCACCATTGGCTTTTGTCAATCTGAACACATCGGGTTTATCCAATGAAAACACATCTGGAATATTAGGGATGATGCCATATTGCTTCCCGTGGAATGACGCCACTTCACTTTCGTTTTCAAAAATAGATCTTAAATGTGAAATCAAAATAGTCGTTTAATTTGATTAAGGAAACAACTATATATGTCACAACTTATGATTTCGCTTTTTCGTATAAGTTACCGAAAAAAAAATGATTTAAAAGGATGTCCAAAACTTCCATATACATTGAACTACTTAACTTGCACTCTTAGAAAAGGCGTAAATCGCCGGGGCAGACTTACCCGAAAAATTGTAACCCTACACTTATATCCGGTGTGTATTTCACAGCTCACGGAAATACCCGAGTAGTTCCGATTGGGTTTTTGTTAATGAAAATACTTTAAATTAAGGTATCAGATAAAATGATTGAATGACTACATACTCGGAGGACAGTCTCCACCAGCCGCTGATCCATTGTCGTCAAAGAATCCCTCTTGACATCGACATTGGTTTGTAGTAGAATCACAAACTGAGTTGTTGGTACCACATTGACCAGCCTCACAACTCTCACCAAGGATTTTATCTGAAATAACCATTATAATAAGTACCTTTCATCTTAATTCAATAAGTAGCTATTATATACATATAGACCTTCGATGCAAATATGTCGAAATAATTAGATGTTCATCTGTTATTTATTATTTAATGTGAATTAGAAAGATTTAGATAGATTTAAGTGCGAATCTGTCTTCAAATTGAGATGCCTATTTGTTATATGAAATTAGTGCATTTAATTATACAAGTTACTATATGTATGTATATTTATTTTGTTGATGTAAAATGAGTTTCCCCCTTCTAATTGCTCACGGTAGAACAACGTTCAATAACACAGTTATTAAGCCGTTTATGATAGTGTTTTTCAATAGATTGGAGAATAACCCCTTACTTATGTCCTATCATGGTTACAGCATACTTAACTATTCGCTATATTTTTTGTAAGTAGTCGGACAACCCATATATCACCAAACGCTGTCGATGATGGGCATTGCCTAACTGATGAGAAGAAATCATGAGAACTGCCTAAATGTGGTGAGACCAATGGAGATTGGGTCGAAGGGTTGTCGAGTTCAGGCGTTTTCTCGACAGTCTCTAATTTTGCACGGCGTGTAGGCTTGGACCAGTGACACTTACGGCGGACAGTGATGTTGGGGAGTTACGGAAACACCTTGACGGATACCTGTATGTGAGATTTGGTGACCATGACTGCCAGCATGTAAACAGGGTGCCGTATAGGAAGACGCACAGACAGAGGCCAAAGGGGGCGTCGTGTTTGTCATCAACACAAAGCTGGGGGCAGGTAGTGTTTATTTCTATATTTGAATTATTTTGGGCAAAACTATTGATATTAGATGGCCACGCTACTAGTCAATGTTATGCGTGATGTTTTGTATATGCTGGTCAGAAATACTGCCTCAGAATTGAACACACGATCTGAACACATGCTTAGTTGCTTGGAATATGAAATCATGTAGTTTTATGTGAAAGGGCCCAACTAACGTAGTTAAAATATTGACGTGATCACCATTTCAAATGGGTTAAAATGTATATATGCTGGTTTACCTTGTAGTGCAATCACACATTCACAAATATGGTGTTGTTGGGTGTTATGATTTTTGTTGTTGTTTCGGGGGGGTGTTCATTCTAATATTCTGTCAGTTTGCTATAAAAGACTGACCCCTCTCTCACTATTGAAAAGGCTTTTCTGCCCGTTTTAAAATTTGGCGGACCAGGTAGAGTGAACAACGCATTTGCCATACTGGAACTTCTTGACATCCCTAACAAGAATCTGCAGATTATTGAGAATAGAGCTGGCAGGCAGATTGAAGATTTTTCGAGAGAGTCTTCTTTATATGCCAAAACTGCATTTGAGCAAGAGATGAAGTAAATGTGCAGATACCGAGTGTGAAAATGAATACCTCAGAAGTATTTATTAGCTGGAAGGTTGAATAAATTCATAAAAATACATTTCTATTATTTTTGAACTAGTAGAAAGACATATATCAATTCTTTGCCCACACATTGCATACATTGTATTTGCTAGGAGTCAATGACAACCGAAGGCGTTGCCAGGGCTAAAAGAATGTGTACTCTTTCATGAGCACAGTTAACTAGTATGAAACGTTTAATTCTTGTTTAGAGTGTCCAGTGGCCTGACTAAATGCTTCTGCTTGTTTTAGTTGTTTAGGGATCTACCTTTTTCAGTAGTTGTTTGTTTCTTTTGAGTCAAAACAATGTTTTCCTTGAACAGATTCGTTCAGGTTTATGCTATTTTTCTCAATGTCAAAGTGCTACTACATGATGCAGTACCATGGACAATTAAGACATTTCTTTTGAAATAATAAGATATATTTATATTCATTTTGCACTCTGGTTTCAGAGATATAGCTAAGAGAGAAACACAGGCAGCTAATCAGTCATTTGAGTGTTTGATTGACGACCTTGGTGTGGATATTCAACCAGAATCTCATCCTGGATTGAAGTAAGTATGCTTATCCACATTCAGCCCTTTGCATTGAATCGTACTTGTAAAATAAAGTATACCCTGTAAATGAAGAAGACCTTAATAAGACAGCTCCTGTCTTGTACCGGGAAAAATGAAATTAGATTGGAAGAATTATTTCAATATTACAATTAATAGATAATAGCTAATGTGGGTGGTTTGTCATAAGTTTGCCAGTCTATATAATATTGGGAGATACTTTTATTGGTTTTTGTTCACTCTGTTTGTTTGATGGTATAAGTCCATCTTATAAACCGGCGATAATTATAACTGGTAGCGATTTTATAATAGACATACACTCTTTTTTATATTGCTAACACTTTTTAGTTTTGACGTTTCAATGTATGCCATCCATCAAGATCAAAGGTTTAAGAGGTGAGTTGGATAACAGTGTTTGATCAATGTTTACAGGTTACTTCAAACTGGTTAAACATAATGCAACAAATCCTATCATAATGTTTTAATACGTATTCCAGGAAAATCCTCACACGTCTTGGGTCACAACAGAGCGTGACGGTGAAGATGCTCTCCAGAATATATTTTCCATCAAAAACTGAGAAAGTCATCCAAGGCTTACAAACACAAAGCGGGCCCTAGAGACTGTAGTACCAGCTCATGTAGAGTTCTTCAAATCAGCACCTCAACAGTGAAATGACAGCAGTAACAGGAGGTCATATGCTTAACCACAGCCAGATATAAGGGACAATTAAATATTGATGTATTGAATTTCATGAATGCATAGTTGCATCATATTTTCTAGTCATCTATTAGATCTATTAGGCGAATGCAGTGTAAATGCAAATATTATTCTGTCAATTTCTTACTTAATCAATCATTACCCTATACTGTTACTACTGGTTCGGATAGTATCATTTAAACGATTCCAAACGGATCACCCCATAGGGTTTTGATATGGAATAAAATATTTTTCATGAAAATTGATTTGCTAAACCTTAATCTCATATAGGCGTTCTACTTTTTCATTTCCTTTTGTGGAAGTAAACATTTATTGTGATTTTTATGACATATACTTTTTATTTGTAAAATTAATTGTGTAAATGTACCAAAAGTAGGTCATGTATTGTGCGATAGATTAGCTTATACTGCTGTCTATTTGTTTCTCTGGTGTATTTAAATTTTGAACGAAGGGTTCAATGACAAAAAATGCCATTAGTCCAAACTCTGATTGGAAAGCTATATTTCATTTGTGTGCTTGATACTACAGATACCTTACAGACAATTTCTATATGCATTTTACATTTGCTGTTTTATATTCAAAATGCTAAATACTTGTGTAAAGTTTGGTCAAATTTTCAAGTCGGCCATATTTTGGACACAAATCACAACACTTGCTGAACATTTTTTTTAATTTGTACATTTTACCTTGTCTTTAATGCATTTGAAATGCCAGTATTTTACTAGCACGAATACAATCAGTTTGATACCAAGTATGTGTATATTTGTATTTATTTTGTTTCAAACATGGAATGTTTTTGTACCCATCTTTTGTTCCAGTCCGAACATTTATTTCTCTCTATAGGATAAAAGCTTAAATTTTTATAAAAATCCTGAAATTCAGAGGAAATGGCGTCATGATGTCATGTTATTGCAAGCCATTTTGTCGTCTCTCTTGTAACATGTTGAGTGAGACCAACCACGCTTTAACTATGTGGAATATGTTTGAAATGTTAGCATTTTTCGACCTGCTCTGGCTTCCGGTAACAACGTTGCTACAGTTACCAATATATCTTGCTAGAATGATGTCATTGTGGGTTTTTGCGTTCAGTATATGTTGAAAACAAGTGAATACATGCATGTAATAAATTTCAAGAATATCGAACAATGTAACACAGAGATTTAACAAAATTCTACGAACTTTCCGAACAACCCTCGTACTTTAAGAACATTATGAAAATCTAATAAACACAATTGTGGGCATTACGGGTCTAAGACCATAATGGTAGAATGTAACTTATTTTAGACTTAGTATGATGGTTAAAAGTGATTTACTTGCGAAACAATTTCTTGGTTAAAATGACACACGTGTTAGATGAATCCATTGTTATATTTGAATCACGTGTAAAACAGTTTATAGAAAAAAGTAATACAATTGTGATACAGTTTCAAGTTTGAAACCGAAGTACATTTCCTTGTTAAATGTCATTTATTTGTGAAACAGTTCCATGGTAAAAGGTGACTTACCTGCGAAACAGAGTCATTGTTTAAAATTGCTTACTTTTTTTTTCAAATAATATATGGTTTAAAAGCAACTTACACGTGAGACAGTTTACATGTTAACCCTAGGAATGCTGGGTAATTTTCTTAAAAAAGATTTTATTGTCGTTTGCTTTCCAAAACATTAAACATATATATTTGCTTAATGTCATTGAGAAAGACACGCAGAGTAGCGAACTCGAAAGATCAAGGGCCAGTCACCAATTGAATTGGTGGCTGGCGTGGGATCTTACATGTTTGCATAAGCATGAAGTCGGTTCCAGCACTATAATGGTCTAGGGTGACGTACCTGTGACACAGTTACCAGTGGTCACATCTAGGTAACGATCGGCAGGACATCGACATGTACTGTTTGATCCCGAACATTCCGAATTGTCTCCTCTACACTGCCCAGATGACGAACAAACCTCACCCACACACTTTACTGCAATAGAACACGAAGTACATCAATAATTATGGTCGTTTGGAAGAGTTTTTAGTGTTTTATTTTAAATTTAGCAATATTTTAGTTTGAACTTATTTATTTCACATCGATTGTGAAACAAGTTCTTACAACTTAGATTAATCACTCGCGATTCTGCTTCCTGGATACATAACCAGTACTCGCGCCGAATGTGGATTAATGAGAGTTCGCAAGGTACATCCCTCCGCTCACGGGATTCGAACCCACGACCCTCATGTCCAGGGGCCGACGCTCTACCACTGAACCACTGTCCTCCAAAAGCAATAGAGGTAAACCTTTTCCCAAACAACAAATGTTCGACTGTCCCAAATTGAAAGAGTTTGCAGACGACATTTCAAAATGTGACGAAATTGGAAAATGATCTTCTGATAGGCCAGCAAACATAGTGGAAAAAGGGAAAATTGCTCGTCATGAGCAATTTCTGCTTTTCCCTCAATGTTTTCTAAAGTCGTCTGCAACAAAGTGGTCAAATGTCGTTATAGTTTGGAAAAGGGTTTAAAAAGTACTACTATCCGAAAATAGAAGAGCAAGTGTCGATAGCCTTTTGTCTAACCTTGATCTCCCATCTGACTTGCTTACTAACGGAAGATTGCTCTGTCACTCCATCAAGGCGCTGCAAAAAGCTACCCATTATCTCCATTTTTCCAAAGAGTATTAGACGTAACGCTGTTATAAAGCATAGGCTATCGTATGCCACCAGAACTGGAAAGTTGATGGTCACAATGTTGCCATCATTTGTAAAAGTAGGTGAAAAAAGCAAAAATTCATATTCCGTCATTGGGCAGCCATCTTGTTCAGACATAATTAAGATTGTAAGCATTGGTGACGTGATTCTCTGGCCTGGTGCCTATAAGACCATTGGCTAGTAGTTACATTAAAGTGTGTCTAGAGTCAATTGGTAGATATATGAAAACTTGTTAGATATTGAATCATAGGTATTACTACACATTAAAGTACAAGCGTTACATACATGATCAAACTGCAAAATCAATGATGCGGAGTTGTTTGCCAAACACTTAAATATATTCTTATACTCACTTTTCATATTTGCATACAACACACAGTAAAAAAAAACCTGTATTTCTAACCTTGAAATCAGAGTTGTACAGCAGAAGTTTTGGTATTGTTGATGACCTACCCACGGCTGTCAGAGAAACCGTTCGTAAAATTCTACAGGAACATTCCAGGTCATGCTTGATAGGTTGATACATAGGTGGGAGTAGTGTGTATCATGTGAACAAGAATATTTTGAAAAGACGTAACAAACTACTGTTTCAGACAGATTTTGCAGATGCTTTATTTCCTTTATAAGTAAGTTGTCCCGCTCAACGTTACATGACGTTGCCCCGCTCAAAGTTACATGACATTGTCCCGCTCAAAGTTACTCGATGTTGCCATAGTGACTAAGGATTGTGCATCAGAGCAATTTGTATCATTTTTCTCTTTGGGTTTATAAGCATAGAACATCAAACTATCACTTTTGAAAATTATATTCTCCTTAATAAATAAGTTATGAACGTTTTCCGGATGTTGTTTTCGAACACCCATCATACATTAAACTTGTAAGTCTGTGGTTAAGAACATGTACCGTTTTATAGAATGTTTATATAAATACAAATACTGAATTGAATATTGTTACAATGGTTATCATTTGATAAGCAAACCAGTTCGACAAGGCAAGGTATGATAAAAGCATATTTAAGATACTATAGATGCAAATTCAAAAGCAAATTATCTTTGAAATACATATTTACTTTGTTTAAGAACGTTCCTTAGTTTGCACTTAACAGTTCTTAGTTACCATAGTTACAAGAAGTTGATGTTTAAATGAACACATATTAATCATTATGACATCTTCGACAATTACTTAAAAAACAACTAAGTTTGTGAGAATTTTGTTCAAGTTAAACACATAAACGAAGTATTTAAGATATGTGCAACATGTTACCATGGTTACAGAAATATAAATGCTAAAAACAAAATGCTGTTGTTTGATAATATTTACTTGTTTTAAAATTTTTCATTACTTAATTTTATTATTTTGTCATTTATTTTTCATTGTTATAACAAAACCAAATTTGACTTAACCAAATTCCTTGTAATTAGCATTCCGTTGCCATGGCAACCGCTATGCAGGAATCTAAAAAACAAACTAGTTTTCAGTCAACCCATGCCTCAGACACAAGTTTGTGATGAATTCATCCATTTTTGACATTGGGCCATTTTTGATAGTTAGTGAACCTACCCCTTTACCAATCCCGCGACCTTTTGTCTGTATCCAGGTGCTTGGAGCGTCTGATTAAAAAAAGTGCTACTACCCGAAAATAGAAAAGCAAGTGATGGTTGCCTTGTGTCTAACCTTGTTCTCCCATTTGATTTGCTTACTAACGGAGGATTGCTCGGCCACACTATCAAGGCGTTTCATAACGCTACAAATTATCTCTAGTTTTCCATAGAATTGAAGAAGTTGCGTCATGTAACCACCAAAGAGTGGGTAATTGGCTTTTCTTCCTTCTGGCCTTCTCCATCATTCACGATCCCAATTTACAAATGGTAATGTCGGGTTGGTCTGCTATGAACGACGGGTATGGGTAATATTCATTCAATGAAGGATGCTGGGAACTGACCGCAGTATCTCGCCACTCCTTGTATGTTCAACATCACAGCAATGACCTTACTGGGCGATACAAATATTGTTAATAATAATGATAGTACAAGAGCTTGCAGACGGACGGACATCATAGAGTCACTGAAAACATGTTGACCCGACATTAGACCTTACAAAGGAACAAACAGTCGTTCTATTGTTTGTCTCATGCACAACACGAATTCATTACATTCCTCAACGAGCGGCCTACCAATGTGTAGTAAAGGAGTACTTACGCACGAAGCATGCCCCTGAGTCTGTGTAGAAACCCTCCTGACAAACGCATACGCCCCCTCCACCACAGTACGCATTCGTATCCAGACAAGAGGCATTACTCGGACACACAGTCCCCACAGCTACCTCTGTAATAAAGTCGAGTACCATCAATACAAAGTTGTATTTAAACTTATCTGTTTCACATCGATTGCGACGGAAGCTTGAAGCTCATTCAACCCTTTACCAAACGCGAAATTTTCGACTGTCCCAAACTCAAAGAGTTTGATGGACGACATTTCAAAATGTGGTGAAATTGAAAAACAATCTTTTGATAGGGTAGAAAACATTGTGGGGAAAAAGGAGAAATTGCTCGTTAAGAGCAATTACTCCTTTTCCAATAATGGTTTTTTCAAAGGTCGTCAGCAACAAACTGGTCAAATGTCGTTATTATTTGGTAATTCACTTTCGTTGACCTCTTCCTGGATACTAAAACAGTACTCGAGCTGATTTGAGGGCTAGTCCGGCATTTTCACCTTGCCTAACGGGGATCGAACCCGGGATTCTCTTCATCTGCATCTTCATCTGCACCACCGTCGCCTACATCAATACGTTGGTTATGTATAAATGTATCCGCAAATTGTGAGACTCAAACATCTCAACTTAACAAGGGAATCCAACAAAATCTACTATGATCTTAATCACTATAAAACCATAGAAGAAGAGCCACAGTCTGAGGTAAAATACCCATAATCCACCATTTTAAAACTCGTCCTTTTGTCGGATTACTTCAGTTGTTTTCGGTATATATCGATCGGGGATGGAACCATTCGGTTAAACGCGAATAGTCCCGAACCCGCCCGATGTATACCAAGAACGACCAGATTGAACAGACGAAATAGTGAGATTCAAAATGGCGGAATAAGGGTATTCTGCCTTAAATATTGCTATATGAACATATGAACATATAAACATTATAAACGCGTTATAACATCACAAAGAATAGAAGAATATAAATGTTTTAATTAAACCACAATAGACATATGCTCATGTGATTACCAATAACATCATTGCAGTCTCAGTTATAAGTTGACCCCTTAAAATGCTGAGTAATTTTCTTAAGATAGATTTTTGTGTCGTTTGCTTTCCAAAACCTTAAATATCTGCTTGATTCTTTTGGGAAAGATACTCAGAGTAGCAATCATGTAAGATTACAGGCTTACAGGATTTGGATCTAACCTGTTTGCATAAGCATGGTGTCGGTTCCAGCACTATAAGGATTAAAGAATAAGAATGAACATTGAACATAGCTTGAATTAAAAGTCGTGTTAAAATACAAGAAAACACAAAAGTTAGAGAAAGTATGCGCACGCTGAATAGATACTCCCCTTTCAAAAACGTTACCAAATATCTGATCCTTTCACATGATAAGGCATATTAAACCAAGAAGGAAATTTATTGTTAGATAAATAGTTTTATTCCAAAACGTAAACGATTCATCTTTGCCTATACTGTGTGTGTTTTCCCCGTACCTTACTTCAGCAGTTAGTTGATCTAAGAACAGTAACATTTTGGTCAGTCAATGAAGTACACCGAGTGTTTATTTATTAAAACAGTTATGCGCTTGTTAAATTTTAAAGAAAGTTAATTTCCTTCCACTTCACCGTCCGGCTTTTATGAAACAATGTTTTTTCTGTCTGCATTTTGTTCTGGATACTTACATATATGTATAAGTCATTTACAAGTAAAGTCTTTCTACCAGGGGACTGCACATTTTTCATAACGAATTTCTTATTTTGTAGTTCTGACTGTGGTGTAACTGTCATGAGACAAATGGACAATTGTATGGAACCTGAGAAACGTTGCTAAAACTCACTTGGCAGACACGATCCAGCTGTTGTGGTCCCGTTGCTATAGTAACCGTCCTGACAAACACACGTCTTCGATGTAACGCTACACATGGTGTTCGAACCGCTACAGTCACTATGGCACTCGCAGATACCGCCCAACTCCCCTGATAAGCATAGAGATTCTTAGAGTCAAGCTGTTCATAATGGTGTACTCTGTCGAATTGTTTAATCAGTCTAAAATAACTGGGTGAAATTGATTGAAAAAAAAAAATCAAACGCCTACTTCAGAACTGTGACTTACTTGTTGAACCCTTAAAATGCTGGCTAGTCTTCTTAAAATATATTTTTGTGTTGCCCGCTTTCCAAAACCTTCAATATCTGCTTTATTTTGACACGAAAAGATACTCAGAGTAGCAAACAGGTATTAGCGCCTATATAAATATATATGTACTGTCAGTAGCTTGAGGCTAGTTACGGCCGAAAGCGGTACAAGAGGAACTTCTAAGTGTCATACCTCCATTACAAAAACGGTATATCGTCATTCTGAGCAATAACCTTGTCCATTAAAGCAATGACAAACTGGATCTATTATGAGTGTTCCTCTTTATGGCCAATAACATGGTGTTGACATAGCTTGTCCAACAATGTGTGTTACTCATAAGGCTACATGAAACAATACACCATGCCCCTGATGTAAACAAATAAAATATGTGTATTACTCCAGTGATGTTAATACAACTAAAAGTTAAGAACGATTTAATACACTTACTTGGTGGAATGTAGCATTCGCTTTTCAAACAGTACTGAAAAATACAAACAGCTGTTGAGTAGGAAGGAGCCTCTTCTGAAGGTCGGTGGTTTTACCAAAAAGAGTTTACGTCGACAGGGTAACAAAGATATTATTCAATTTAATTCATTTAATTTTATTCAGCATAAAGCACAAAGTACTTTTTACAAAGAAATAAGTAAATCAATGGAAGAACATGATAATAGTGTTGGCGAGAAGCTATGCAAGTGAATACATAAATATGAATATAAACTTCAATTAACGATTGACAATCTAAATGTGCCTTTATGAAAAATGAACTTACTTGAAAATAGTATTTCTCTTTTATTTTGTGTCATCATAAGCTTAGAAAACTTTTGAATAGTTGGCCAGGTATAATAATATGAGTTCAACTATTGTTTTCTCAGATCATTATACGCTGGACAAATAAGAAGTAAATGATATTCGCTTTCGATACATTTACTTTTACAAATTTAACAATACCTTTCTCTTCTTGGAATTCTATCATATTGCCCGCTTTCGACTTGAAGTTTTAACAGAGTTTTAATTTCCAGAGTTTGATCAAGGCTTAAAACGTGGACAAAGTAACAAAGGGCACACTTACGGACATATAATTTCAACAACTGGCGCCAAACTTAACCCTAAGATGCTGGTTTATTTTCTAAAAATAGCTTTTTGTGTCATCTGCTCTCTTTCCAAAACCTTAATGTCTGCTTAATCTTAATGAGGAAAGATACTTAGAGTAGCAAACAGGTTAGATCACAAGCTAGCCGCTTATTTTCATTGGCGGCTTGCCTGGATCCAACCTGTTTGCATACATATGAAGTCGGTTCCAGCGCTATAATGGTTAAAACGTGGAGAAGGTAACACAAGTTATACTTACAGAGTTAAGATCCCCACAGGGAGTTCCCTCGTACGGTCGATTTACACCGTCGCAGACTCCATTTCGTGTACAGTATATTCCGCGACCACACATGTCCGAAAAGTATGTCTAAAATAAGAGAGCTTAACCCTTTACCAAACGCCAATTTTTTCACTGTCCCAAATTGAAAGAGTTTTCAAACTATGTATCAAACGGTGATGAAATTGAAATATTAACTTCTGATAGGGCAGAAAACATTGTGGGAAAAGGAGAAATTGCTCGTAACGAGGAATTTCTCCTTTTCCCACAAGGTTTTCCAGAGTCGTCTGCAACAAACCGGTCAAATGCCGTTATTGGTTGGTAAAGGGTTAACAATGAGCTGTAGATACAGAAAACGGACACCAATATCGCAATGTTTCTGAGGGAACATATCTTTCTGTACTATTCTGTTTAGTTTATCACCAGGTGGCCTGCCTATACACAATATTTTTTTTATATGCTTATATACATATTTGATACATGTGTGTATAAAATTTCGTTCCATTTGTATTGTGTATTAAACGTAAATAATTGTATTGCATGCTAACTCTGATGATCGAAGCTGTATATACAGAATAGATAGATGTTGTCGTTAATCGGAAATGTTATCGGGCAAGGCGTAGACATTTTATCCGATGAGCCGAAGGTGAAACAGATTATAACCCGAAGCCGAGTCCGATGGATTTTTCTATTCAAAGACACCAACCATCTATACTATTTATCCATTTTTCCTTTATGTATTCTTTTAAACGAACAACATGAAAATAAAACACGAGAAAAAGGAAACACAAAATTGAGAATGATGTTAACATGACGTCATGTGTCATGGCGTTCTTATGACGTCATGATTAGGCACTTGCATGTGTTTTATGGTTAGTTCCGTATATCACAAATGTTATACGGCACCTAGTAATCGGTCCTAAAATAGCTCTAGTGACAGGATAAAATGAAATATCTACGTCTGGATCATTTGGACGAATAACATGCTTGTATACCCAATTCGGTACAAGTTTGTTTAAATTTCGTTACCTGTGTATACACTTTTCCGTCAAAATCGTATATACTATGTTAACGATGTAGTTACTTAATTTTTGTTTTCTATTTCGTAACATTCGTGTATAAAATATACGTAAAAAAGTTCGATGCATATTGGAAACAATTTCGTTAATTCGTGCATACAATGTAAAAAAGGTTGTACCTTGTGTGTTAACCTATCTCAACATGCGTGTATAATAGTTTGTAACATTCGTTTATACAATGTACACAATGCCGTTACTTGTTTGTAAACCTATTTGTCAGACTTGTTTATATCATTTGAAAGATTCGTTTATACAATGTACACAATGTCCTTACTTGATTGTAAACCTATTTTTCACACGTGTTTATATCAATCGTTACATTCGTTTATACAATGTACACAATGTCCTTACTTGTTTGTAAACCTATTTTTCACACGTGTTTATATCATTCGTAACATTCGTTTATACAATGAACACAATGACGTTAGATCTACATGTTTGTATACCATTTCGTTTCATGAGCATACACCTTTTTGTAACATTCATGTAAACACTGTAAAAATCACCGTTATATGCATATATAAAGTACAATGTCGGACATAAATGTTGATGACTTGAATTAGACTGTAATGTATAACTTTAATCTCCAATCCCGTCCAGAATTCTCACCCTATTCTGTCCAGTGGGATCACATCTCAGGGAGGCCGCACCAAATCGAAACACGCACTGATCTTCCCAACTGTAAACCCGCCCGGCCAAGGGGACATCCTTAAAGGCATCGTAGTCTGCCTCGCTGAAGGAATTTTCGCGTAGGCAGGGGGGTTGTCTGTAAATATACCGTATAAGAAACCTGAATACCATAGATAGAGCCCCTGAAAATACCGTATAATAAACCTGAATATCATAGATAGAGCCCCTGAAAATACCGTATAATAAACCTGAATATCATAGATAGAGCCCCTGAAAATACCGTATAATAAACCTGAATATCATAAACACAGGCCCTGAAAATACCGTATTACAATAGAAAATACCATAGACACAGGCCCTGAAAATACCGTATAACAATAGAAAATACCATAGACACAGGCCCTGAAAATACCGTATTACAATAGAAAATACCATAGACACAGGCCCTGAAAATACCGTATTACAATAGAAAATACCATAGACACAGGCCCTGAAAATACCGTATTACAATAGAAAATACCATAGACACAGGCCCTGAAAATACCGTATTACAATAGAAATACCATAGACACAGGCGCTGATAATTCCGTTTAAAATAAAGTATAACAATCCAAAATACCAAAGTTACAGCCGCTGAAAAACTGTAAAACAATCCTGAATACCATAGACATAGCCCCTGAAATACCGTATAACAATCCAAAATATGTATTGGCTTTAATGGTACTCAATAAAAAAGTGCCTATTATAGACCACTTCACTTTAATTAATGATCACTTACTGGTCAAGATGGGCGTAGACAGCACGCATCGTGCAGGTAGAAAAGTACCAACTATTCTTCAGTTTGAAGTCGTCAACCGGGATAGAAGCATTTATTGTCATGATGTATCGATCTTCATTCTGACATCCCTCTACACTGTCATGATCGGCACCAAGTCTGGGAAAGAACACGTAACTCATATATGTCGTAAGAAACATAGAACAGGTAAAGTTCCACGACCCACGTACAGTCTAACTTGCGTTAAGCAACCACCCTTTTAAGCAGCCAACCTGCCTAGACAACCACTACAGAAAGTACCATTGTCAGATTAATAGTGAACATCAAATTGTGTTAACCCTTTCCCAAACAAAAACGACATTTGACGACTTTGTTGCAGACGATTTAGAAAACATTGTGGGAAAAGGAGAAATTGCTCGTAACGAGCAATTTTTCATTTTCCCACAAGGTTTTATGCTTTTTCTGAAGAATATTGTTCAATTTCATCACATTTTTAAATGTCGTCTGCAAACTCTTTCAATTTGGGAAAGTCGAAAATTTGTTGTCTGGGAAAGGGTTAAGCAGCCAACCTGTCTTAAACAACCAATTTACTCTGTCCCATAGGCTGGCCTCTTAACACAAGTTTGACTGTATACGTCTAAGAATCTAATTGCGTTACATGATAACCCCTCGTAGTAGGGATATATAGAGCTCGTGTTTAATTGGCATTTACCATTGTAGTGCTGGAACCAACTTCATGCTTATGCAAACAGGTAAGATCCAGGGCAGCCGCCAGGTTAATTGGCGACTAGCCTGTGATTTAACGTGTTTGCTACTCTTGGTATCTTTCCTCAACAAAATTACAGATGTTTAAGTTCTTGGAAATCAGACAACACAAAGGTATATTTTTAGAAAATTACCCAACATTCTAAGGGTTAAAGTACACTTGGTATCCATGATTTCTTTGGACGAAAAACTGAACCCGAACACTGACTTTTATCACTTCATTAATTATGACTCTGACTTCAATCATTTGCTACTCTTATAAACGAGAAGCAATCAATACTATTATATCATCATAACCTACCCATGAACGATTTCTTGCGCTAGTAGCAACAGCAATATGTTACTTCTATAATCGTTAAAAGGCTCATTTAAGGAGACTAATGTCATATCAAACTATATTATGGTTAAAATAGTTATCACCAAAAAACCCATAGGCACAAAAGAAACCATCAGCACAACTTAAAATGGTAAGCCAACGAGAAATAACCCAGATTAGACAATTTTAAATTCAGATTGCCATGATTCGTCACCTCTGACCTGGTCATGTGATATACAAATGTTTGGACTAACTAATCATAATTCTTTATTTTAATTATGTAAACAAACAGATTGTTGATAAACATGACTGAATTGGAGACAACCATATTTCAAGCACAAACAAACTTATGTTAAAGGAGTTAATTAAATAGGGCCTCACTGTATTCATACGTTTATTTCCTGACTTTCAAGAACATAATAAAAGATCTCCATATATCTTTTCAGTAATTTATTTGTACTCAAATTCTTTCATGTGCCTTTAACCCATTACCAAACAATAACGCTATTTGACTAGTTTGTTGCAGACGACTATACGAGCGTTTTTTCCTTTACCCACAGTGTTTTCTGTCCTACCAGAAAAATCTTTCCAATTTCATCACATTTTAAAATGTCGTCTGCAAACTCTTTCAATTTGGGACAGTCCAAAAATTGACGTTTGGTAAAGGGGTTAAGCAAGCATTACTTTCATCCCATCCTTACTTACCCATGCACGATTTCGTGTGCGAGGAGCAACTCCACCTTATCCCCGTACGATTCAATGATGGAGGCGGAGTAACTATCCCAGTTTTGGTCACAGGCCACGTCTTTAAAACCCAGACCTGAAATAGGATAGCGTGCAATCATGTCTACTGGGTAATCCCCGGCATAAGCCGGACGATATACATCGTAGGTAGTTCTGAATACACCCGAAATCCGGGGGAAATTCGAACTTTCTGCCGGATAATACACTTGATAGCAACATTTTACACAGGAATTAAAGAGTATGCAATAAATACACACACATTTGTTAGATATTCCAATAGTTGTGTTCTGTTATATGCCCCATGTCCTGTCTAATTAAACCTTTCCCAAACAACAAGTGTTCGACTACCACAAATTGAAAGAGTTTGCAGACGACATATCAAGATGGGATGAAACTGGAAAATAATCTTCTGATAGGCCAGAGAAAAATGTGGGAAAAGGAAAAATTGCTCGTCACGAGCAATTTCTCCTTTTCCCTCAATGTGTTCTAAAGTCGTCTGCACTAAAGTGGTCAAATGCCGTTATTGCTTGGGGAAAGGGTTAAAGGTACTTGTTCATAGATGTAAGGAAATTTGGATGTTTCTTTGAAACTACTCAACAACTGAATTGTTGTTTGAGACGCATTGAAGACAATTCGTTGGAAGCAAGACAAGACTAAATTTATCTATTCTTAGTTGTAGTGGTTACCATGCCATACAACAGTAAATGTATCTAGGCCTAGTTGAAATTATAACCCTGGAATACTACAGTTACGTGTATCTAGGCTTACTTATAGTGGTGATTACCTTGCCATTCTACAGTAAATGTATCTAGTCTTAGTTACAGTGATAAACTTGCCATTCTACAGTAAATGTATCTAGTCTTAGTTACAGTGATAAACTTGCCAAACTACAGTAGATATATCTAGTCTTAGTTACAGTGATAAACTTGCCATACTACAGTAGATGTATCTAGTCTTAGTTACAGTGATAAACTTGCCAAACTACAGTAGATATATCTAGTCTTAGTTACAGTGATAAACTTGCCAAACTACGGTAGATATATCTAGTCTTAGTTACAGTGATAAACTTGCCAAACTACAGTAGATATATCTAGTCTTAGTTACAGTGATAAACTTGCCAAACTACAGTAGATATATCTAGTCTTAGTTACAGTGATAAACTTGCCAAACTACAGTAGATGTATCGAGCGTTAGTTACAGTGATAAGCTTGACAAACAACAGTAAATGTATCTAGTCTTAGTTACAGTGATAAACTTGCCATACTACAGTAAATGTATCTAGTCTTAGTTACAGTGATAAACTTGCCATACTACAGTAGATGTATCTAGTCTTAGTTACAGTGATACTCTTGACAAACAACAGTAGATGTATCTAGTCTTAGTTACAGTGATAAACTTGCCAAACTACAGTAGATATATCTAGTCTTAGTTACAGTGATAAACTTGCCAAACTACAGTAGATATATCTAGTCTTAGTTACAGTGATAAACTTGCCAAACTACAGTAGATATATCTAGTCTTAGTTACAGTGATAAACTTGCCAAACTACAGTAGATTTATCGAGCGTTAGTTACAGTGATAAGCTTGACAAACAACAGTAAATGTATCTAGTCTTAGTTATAGTGATACACTTAACAAACTGCAGTAAAAATATCAAGTCTTAGTTACAGTGATAAACTTGACAAACTACAGTAAATATGTCTAGTCTTAGTTACAGTGATAAGCTTGACAAACAACAGTAGATGTATCAAGTCTTAGTTACAGTGATAAGCTTGACAAACAACAGTAGATGTATCTAGTCTTAGTTACAGTGACACACTTGTCAGACTACAGTAGATGTATCTAGTCTTAGTTACAGTGACACACTTGTCAGACAACAGTAGATATATCTAGTCTTAGTTACAGTGATAAACTTGCCAAACTACAGTAGATTTATCGAGCGTTAGTTACAGTGATAAGCTTGACAAACAACAGTAAATGTATCTAGTCTTAGTTATAGTGATACACTTAACAAACTGCAGTAAAAATATCAAGTCTTAGTTACAGTGATAAACTTGACAAACTACAGTAAATATGTCTAGTCTTAGTTACAGTGATAAGCTTGACAAACAACAGTAGATGTATCAAGTCTTAGTTACAGTGATACTCTTGACAAACAACAGTAAATGTATCTAGTCTTAGTTACAGTGATACACTTGCCATACTACAGTAAAGGTATCTAGTCTTAGTTACAATGATAAGCTTGACAAACTACAGTAAATGTATCTAGTCTTAGTTACAGTGATAAGCTTGACAAACTACAGTAAATGTATCTAGTCTTAGTTACAGTGATACACTTGCCATACTACAGTAAAGGTATCTAGTCTTAGTTACAGTGACACACTTGTCATACTACAGTAAATGTATCTAGTCTTAGTTACAGTGATACACTTGCCATACTACAGTAAATGTATCTAGTCTTAGTTACAGTGACACACTTGCCATACTACAGTAAATGTATCTAGTCTTAGTTACAGTGATACTCTTGACAAACTACAGTAAATGTATCTAGTCTTAGTTACAGTGATACACTTGCCATACTACAGTAAATGTATCTAGTCTTAGTAACAGTGACACACTTGCCATACTACAGTAGATGTATCTAGTCTTAAGTACAGTGATACTCTTGACAAACAACAGTAGATGTATCTAGTCTTAGTTACAGTGACACACTTGTCAGACAACAGTAGATGTATCTAGTCTTAGTTACAGTGATAAGCTTGACAAACAACAGTAAATGTATCTAGTCTTAGTTACAGTGACACACTTGTCATACTACAGTAAAGGTATCTAGTCTTAGTTACAGTGACACACTTGCCATACTACAGTAAAGGTATCTAGTCTTAGTTACAGTGATAAGCTTGACAAACTACAGTAAATGTATCTAGTCTTAGTTACAGTGATAAGCATGACAAACTACAGTAAATGTATCTAGTATTAGTTACAGTGATAAGCTTGACAAACTACAGTAAATGTATCTAGTCTTAGTTATAGTGATAAGCTTGACAAACTACAGTAAATGTATCTAGTCTTAGTTACAGTGATAAAATTGACAAACTACAGTAAATGTATCTAGTCTTAGTTACAGTGATAAACTTGCCATACTACAGTAAATGTATCTAGTCTTAGTTACAGTGATGAGCTTGACAAACTACAGTAAATGTATCTAGTCTTAGTTACAGTGATACTCTTGACAAACTACAGTAAATGTATCTAGTCTTAGTTACAGTGATACACTTGCCATACTACAGTAAATGTATCTAGTCTTAGTTACAGTGATAAGCTTGACAAACTACAGTAAATGTATCTAGTCTTAGTTACAGTGACACACTTGTCAGACAACAGTAGATGTATCTAGTCTTAGTTACAGTGACACACTTGTCAGACAACAGTAGATGTATCTAGTCTTAGTTACAGTGACACACTTGTCAGACAACAGTAGATGTATCTAGTCTTAGTTACAGTGACACACTTGTCAGACAACAGTAGATGTATCTAGTCTTAGTTACAGTGTTAAACTTGCCATACTACAGTAAATGTATCTAGTCTTAGTTACAGTGACACACTTGTCAGACAACAGTAGATGTATCTAGTCTTAGTTACAGTGACACACTTGTCAGACAACAGTAGATGTATCTAGTCTTAGTTACAGTGACACACTTGTCAGACAACAGTAGATGTATCTAGTCTTAGTTACAGTGATAAGTTTGACAAACTACCGTAAATGTATCTAGTCTTAGTTACAGTGATAAACTTGCCATACTACAGTAAATGTATCTAGTCTTAGTTACAGTGACACACTTGTCAGACAACAGTAGATGTATCTAGTCTTAGTTACAGTGATAAGCTTGACAAACTACAGTAAATGTATCTAGTCTTAGTTACAGTGATAAGCTTGACAAACTACAGTAAATGAATCTAGTGTTAGTTATAGTGATACACTTAACAAACTGCAGTAAAAATATCAAGTCTTAGTTACAGTGATAAACTTGACAAACTACAGTAAATATGTCTAGTCTTAGTTACAGTGATAAGCTTGACAAAGAACAGTAGATGTATCTAGTCTTAGTTACAGTGATAAGCTTGCCATACTACAGTAAATGTATCTAGTCTTAGTTACAGTGATACTCTTGACAAACAACAGTAGATGTATCTAGTCTTAGTTACAGTGATAAGCTTGACAAACTACAGTTAATGTATCTAGTCTTAGTTACAGTGATACTCTTGACAAACTACAATAAATGTATCTAGTCTTAGTTACAGTGATACACTTGCCATACTACAGTAAATGTATCTAGTCTTAGTTACAGTGACACACTTGCCATACTACAGTAGATGTATCTAGTCTTAGTTACAGTGATACTCTTGTCAAACTACAGTAAATGTATCTAGTCTTAGTTACAGTGACACACTTGTCAGACTACAGTAAATGTATCTAGTCTTAGTTACAGTGACACACTTGTCAGACTACAGTAAATGTATCTAGTCTTAGTTACAGTGACACACTTGTCAGACTACAGTAAATGTATCTAGTCTTAGTTACAGTGATACTCTTGTCAGACTACAGTAAATGTATCTAGTCTTAGTTACAGTGATACACTTGCCATACTACAGTAAATGTATCTAGTCTTAGTAACAGTGATAAGCTTGACAAACTACAGTAAATGTATCTAGTCTTAGTTACATTGATAAACTTGCCATACTACAGTAAATGTATCTAGTCTTAGTTACAGTGATACTCTTGTCAAACTACAGTAAATGTATCTAGTCTTAGTTACAATGATACACTTGACAAACTACAGTAAATGTATCTAGTCTTAGTTACAGTGATACTCTTGTCAGACTACAGTAAATGTATCTAGTCTTAGTTACAGTGATACACTTGCCATACTACAGTAAATGTATCTAGTCTTAGTTACAGTGACACTCTTGTCAGACTACAGTAAAGGTATCTAGTCTTAGTTACAGTGACACACTTGTCAGACTACAGTAAATGTATCTAGTCTTAGTTACAGTGATACTCTTGTCAAACTACAGTAAATGTATCTAGTCTTAGTTACAGTGACACACTTGTCAGACTACAGTAAATGTATCTAGTCTTAGTTACAGTGACACACTTGTCAGACTACAGTAAATGTATCTAGTCTTAGTTACAGTGACACTCTTGTCAGACTACAGTAAATGTATCTAGTCTTAGTTACAGTGATACTCTTGTCAAACTACAGTAAATGTATCTAGTCTTAGTTACAGTGATAAGCTTGTCAGACTACAGTAAATGTATCTAGTCTTAGTTACAGTGATAAGCTTGTCAGACTACAGTAAATGTATCTAGTCTTAGTTACAGTGATACACTTGCCATACTACAGTAAATGTATCTAGTCTTAGTTACAGTGATAAGCTTGTCAGACTACAGTAAATGTATCTAGTCTTAGTTACAGTGATACACTTGCCATACTACAGTAGATGTATCTAGTCTTAGTTACAGTGATACTCTTGTCAAACTACAGTAAATGTATCTAGTCTTAGTTACAGTGATACACTTGTCAGACTACAGTAAATGTATCTAGTCTTAGTTACAGTGATACTCTTGTCAAACTACAGTAAATGTATCTAGTCTTAGTTACAGTGACACACTTGTCAGACTACAGTAAATGTATCTAGTCTTAGTTACAGTGACACACTTGTCAGACTACAGTAAATGTATCTAGTCTTAGTTACAGTGACACACTTGTCAGACTACAGTAAATGTATCTAGTCTTAGTTACAGTGATACTCTTGTCAAACTACAGTAAATGTATCTAATCTTAGTTACAGTGACACACTTGTCAGACAACAGTAGATGTATCTAGTCTTAGTTACAGTGACACACTTGTCAGACTACAGTAAATGTATCTAGTCTTAGTTACAGTGATACTCTTGTCAAACTACAGTAAATGTATCTAGTCTTAGTTACAGTGACACACTTGTCAGACTACAGTAAATGTATCTAGTCTTAGTTACAGTGACACACTTGTCAGATTACAGTAAATGTATCTAGTCTTAGTTACAGTGACACACTTGTCAGACTACAGTAAATGTATCTAGTCTTAGTTACAGTGACACACTTGTCAGATTACAGTAAATGTATCTAGTCTTAGTTACAGTGACACACTTGTCAGACTACAGTAAATGTATCTAGTCTTAGTTACAGTGACACACTTGTCAGACTACAGTAAATGTATCTAGTCTTAGTTACAATGATAAGCTTTACAAACTACAGTAAAATTAAGTAGTTTTAGTTTATATTGATATTCATACCATACTACAGTTAATGTGCTTAATCTTAGTTGTAGTGATAAGTTTGCCATACTACTGTAAACTATATGTAATGCTTGTTACAGTGGTTAACTTCAAAAAGTACAGTAAATGTATGTTGTGTTAGTAAAAGTGATACACTTGGCACACTACTGTAAAATGTATGTAGTGCTTATTACAGTGATAAACTTAAAAAAGTACAGTAAATGTAACTAGTGGTAGTAATAGTGATAAACTTGGCACACTAATGTAAAATGTATGGGTAGTGCTAAATACAGTGATAAACTTAAAAAAGTACAGTAAATGTATCTAGTGGTAGTAATAGTGATAAACTTGGCACACTAATGTAAAATGTATGGGTAGTGCTAATTACAGTGATAAACTTAAAAAAGTACAGTAAATGTAACTAGTGGTAGTAATAGTGATAAACTTGGCACACTAATGTAAAATGTATGGGTAGTGCTAAATACAGTGATAAACTTAAAAAAGTACAGTAAATGTAACTAGTGGTAGTAATAGTGATAAACTTGGCACACTAATGTAAAATGTATGGGTAGTGCTAATTACAGTGATAAACTTAAAAAAGTACAGTAAATGTATCTAGTGGTAGTAATAGTGATAAACTTGGCACACTAATGTAAAATGTATGGGTAGTGCTAATTACAGTGATAAACTTAAAAAAGTACAGTAAATGTAACAAGTGGTAGTAATAGTGATAAACTCGCCAGACTACAGTAGATGTATCTAGTGTTAGTTATACGTAGTGATAACCTAAGCACTTACCCCGGTACGAAGGGTAGTAAACTGTCCCAGCATCTTCATTCCAGGCAATATCCTTTCTGTTAATTACAAATTTGTCAAATGATCAACAAAGGGTTTAACAACATACATGATTAAGTTCCGAACAAATAATCATAAATTACATATTGAGCATGGTCAACTGTGGATCTAGATGAAAGAAAATCTACTCAATGCAACAGTCACTTAATTAGAGACTTGAGATTTGAGGTGTAGAGAGATAGAGATAGAGAGGTAGAGAAAGAGAGGTAGAGATGAGAGATAGAGATAAAGAGGTAGAGATAGAGATCGAATGATAGAGTGATAGAGAGAGAGGTAGAGAGATAGAGGTAGAGAGGTCGAGATAGAGATGGAGAGGTAGAGAGGTGGATATAGAGAGGTAGGGATATAGAGGTAGATATCGAGGGGTTAAGAGACAGGTATAGATAGAGAGGTATAGATAGAGAGGTAAATATAGAGAAGTAGAGATAGAGATGTATAGAATGGTAGGGCTAGAGAGGTAGAGATAGAGATGTAGAGATAGAGAGGTAGAGAGAGGGGTAGATATAGAGGTAGAGAAAGAAAAGTAGAGATTTAGAGGTAGAGATAGAGAGGTAGAGATATAAAGGTAGATATAGATAGGTAGATATATATTGATAGGTAGAGATAGAGAGGTAGAGAAAGAGAGGAAGAGATAGCGAGGTAGAGATAGAGAGGTAGAGAACGGTGAGAGTTACAAAACAAACACCTCGTTTACATTATGTTTCATGTTATTTTATTTTCATGCTTTCTGTAAAAGAAATTGGGTGAAATAAAGATTTTGTAATGTATTGTATTGGTAGAGGATTATGTGTACGTTAGCTTAAGTAAAACATCCAGCCTTCTCAAAATAATTCCTCTTTTACATAATAGTTGAGTATCGGGATTCGCCTCGTGACCTTTCATCCATCCATAACAGACGCGAGTACTTGTTTTGTATCCATGAAGCAGAATCGAGAGAGATTATTCGAAATTATAAAATCGTATTGCACAATCGGTAGAAAATGAATAAGTTCAAACAAACAAACAAACAAACAAACAAAAATAATAGTTTTCGAGTTGTCTACACGTATCGTATAAATCCTCTAATATTGCTCTATACAATATCTCGTTTTCATCAATAGCTTTATACAACTCGAGAGTAAAACAGGCCCCAATATTTCCAAATCACATATGATTACAGGAAACTCGTTCAAATAATCTTTATCTATACAATAGATGTCCATTAGACAGCACGCACGACTGTTCAATAAATGTCTGAGAGGGATGAAGATCAGTAAATAATAACTTGTTTCTGAAAGATGACGATGCATCAAAAAAAAAGCTTGAGCCAAGTTGTTCTGTATATAGAAACCGGTATGATTTGCTCCAAATCAATTGCAGAGTTACATGGGTAAAATTTAAATTCATTCCTATGGAAGGTAATCAAAGAAACATATGAATCATCAACCAAGATCTTCTAAGTACAAATAGGCCACCTTTTTTTTTTTTTTAAAAAAAAAGCAGAGTTTAGGGATTTTGTCAGTATCCTTTGAAAATGATCCTAAACACATATGTGAAGTTTCAATTTAATCACTACAGATGTTTTTGAGATGAAAAATTGCATGTAAAAACTTAACCAAGATTTTCCGAGCTCCTTACTTTATGGCACTTAACACGTACTTGAAGTTTAAACCCATTCAATACAATAGTTACGGAGATACAAACTTACATGTAAAAGCTTAAAACAAGGTTTTCTATGGTCAAAAGGGGGTATAATTTATTTAAAGTCTAAACCAGAGTTATGGAACCTGGTCAGGGACCTTACACATTGAACCTGAACACAGGTGCCAAATATCAACCTTTTTCATACAGTAGTTGATGAGATAGAAATCTGGATGTTAACGTTTAACTAAGATGTAACGCCGACGCTAAAAAGCAATCGCCAGATAATGAAATAAAGCAATAAGTGGAACCCTACTCACTGTGAAAGATATTGAATTAAATCAGTCGATGACGTTTAACCCATTACCAAACAATAACGACATTTGACCAGTATGTTGCAGACGACTCTGGAAAACATTGTGGGAAAAGGAGATATTGCTCTTACCAACAATGTTTTCCGCCCTATTAGAAGATTGATTCTCAATGTCATCCCATTTTTTGACGTCGTCTGCAAACTCTTCCAATTTGGGACAGTCGACGATTTGGCGTTTGGTAAAGGCCTAATACATCTATTCCACTCGAAGCTTACCTAGTAAAGCACTGTGTTAAATCGATCGTATTTGTAGGTGTACGCCGCACGTTTCCCTGTGATCCACACGTTATGATACCCAGAACTGCATTCACAAACACACCGGACAATCCTTGTATAGCAATCTCGTTGGGGAACGACCAGGATTCCGCCTGTGTCTATCATCAGAAACAGAGAAAACAATTAGCAAAGCAATCTGGAAACATTCCTTCAGGTTTGACTGACATTTCTTAATGTGTCTGGTTTTCTAGAAATTTTCTCTGTCTGACAGACGCACTGACACACAGACAGACACACACAGAGACACAAACACGCACACACAAAAGCAGACACAGGCGGACAGCCTGTCCTGCATATCTTATTCTGTCTTTCTCTATCCCCACCTCTTAGTTTCTTTACGTACCTGTCTCCCTGTCTCTTTCTGTCATTTCAGTATTTCCCTGTCTTTATGTCTATGTTTCTCTCTCCATGTTTTTGTTTCTGTCTCTATTTATGTGTCTGTGTGTGTGTTGGTCTCTCTCTCTCTCTCTCTCTCTCTCTCTCTCTCTCTCTCTCTCTCTCTCTCTCTCTCTCTCTCTCTTCTCTCTCTCTCTCTCTCTCTCTCTCTCTTTTCCTCTCTCTCTCTCTCTCTCTCTCTCTCTCTCTCTCTCTCTCTCTCTCTCTCTCTCTCTCTCTCTCTCTCTCTCTCTCTCTCTCTCTCTCTCTCTCTTTCTCTTTCTTTCTTTCTCTCTCTCTTCTCTCTCTTTCTCTCCTCTGTGCTTTATTTAAGTCTCTCTCTATTTTCACCATATCCACTTTCTCCCCTTACTTTCTTCTGACTTATCTTGGTTGTTGTATACCTTTTGTATGACGATTTCCCCGAGATATAGTCTTATACACGTAGTACCGTTTCCTCTGAGCTTAGCGAAGTCGTAGTGAAGATCGGCCTGTAACACATAACAATTCAATTAGAACGATGATATTTTATCTTTCAAGTCAGCAAGACAGAATCAGAAACACAACCAAACTAGCAAAAGGTCATCATCTGAAAGTTAATGAGGTGGAAGCATTAAGTTTTTCATATGTTCTTATATCGAGGGTCAAATGAGAATCTTTAGCAACTCCTTCACTTAATTGAAGAAATAGCTATAGTCTGTTTGTGGAATTCCCGAAATCGAGGATGGTGAGTAACAAAACGGCTAGACTGGGAACCGGTCTCTCATCTATCGAATATAAAGGCCGGTTTTGTACAAATCTACCAGGTAAAAATCTGACTGGTAACGGAAGGAAGGAAAACAGCATACTGTCCTCAGAGATGAACGTTTGTCGGTTCACACGAACCGTTGGTCGTGATACGAATTTTCTCTCACGAAGATGTTTTGACACACATTTTATACAAATGGGTGGATAATTAAAGTCTGATGAAGGGCTGTCTATTTCGAAAATCGAAAGGTCATGTTTCAGGGGAAACAATCGTGGCCTTGTTGTTGTTGTTGTTGTTGTCGTATTTTGGAACGTCGCATTCCGACAAATCAAATCGCTCGGAATGTGAAGCCTGTCCGTTGTACATCTTGTGGAACATAGTTGAGCCAGTAGATAGCGGGGATTCAGTTTACAAAACAGACAGCGACTGACCTAGCCTGGGTTCCTGACCCATGCATACCCGCCTAGTGCGGGATACACGTACGGGCCAGGTCCAACACTACGACTGACTATGTGCGACTGACTATGGACAGGTGTAATGACCGCCTACCGTACCATGCGGGACATAGAGAATAGATGGTTGGTGTCGTGAATCGGAAATGTTATCGGGTAAGGCGTAGGAATAGTATCCGGTGAGCCGAAGGCAAATCGGACAATAATCAGAAGCCGAGCCCGATTACCATTCCTATTCAAAGACGCCAATTATATATCTATATATCCCGTTGAACATATTAATTTAAATAAACAAACAATAAAAAAAGAAATTAAAACACGAACTTGGATGATCCAAGCTGTAAATGTGTCACACGTAGAATGAAATATCTATGTCTGGATCATTCGTACTATACGGCACCCGTTATCGGTCAGTTTGTTGCCTTATTTACAGGAGTATACAGGACAACGAGAGAGTATATGATATGTAAGTTATTAAGAGTAAACCAACCTGGGCATAAAGCGCTAGGTAGTTTTTGGTGATGTCCTCCTCCGCCTTCGTAACGTTATTGTTATCGGTCAGTTAGTAGCCTTAGTGACAGGATAATACAGGACAACGAGAAAATATACGATATGTAAGATATTAAGAGTAAACCAACCTGGGCATATAGAGCTAGGTAGTTTTTGGTGATGTCCTCCTCTGCCTTCGTAACGTTATTGTTATCGGTCAGTTAGTAGCCTTAGTGACAGGATAATACAGGACAACGAGAAAATATACGATATGTAAGATATTAAGAGTAAACCAACCTGGGCATATAGAGCTAGGTAGTTTTTGGTGATGTCCTCCTCTGCCTTCGTAACGTTATTGTTATCGGTCAGTTAGTAGCCTTAGTGACAGGATAATACAGGACAACGAGAAAATATACGATAAGTAAGATATTAAGAGTAAACCAACCTGGGCATATAGAGCTAGGTAGTTTTTAGCGATGTCCTCCTCCGCCTTCGTAACGTTATTTCCGGCGTTGGTCAGGGAGCTGAAAACAACAAATAAACATCAAATGACATGGCTTCAAGATCATTCTTAACCATTAGAAAGCTGGGAGTTTTCTAAATATATAGTTTTGTGTCGTCTGCTTTCCAAAACTTTAGATATCTGCTTAATTTTGATGAGGAAAGATACTCAGAGTAGCAAACAGGTTAGATCACAGGCCAGCCGCCAATGTACTTGGCCGCTGGCCTAGATCTTACCCGTTTGCATATGCATGACGTTGGTTTCAATACTTTAAGAGTTAAAGGCAATACAAACGGGCCGGGCTTTCTTCAAAAATGACCATTATGGCCTAGGTTCATTTAACGCAATTAAACAACGTAATTCTTTCAATTATTATATATGCAGATTTAGTAGGAAATAGACTTAAATGTTACAAGCGCAAAAAACGTGGAACACAATTTAATGTTTTTTTATTGGAACTATCTTTGAATTTGAATTATCTTATAAGCCATGGTAAGATAGACAGGTTTTTACTTATATTTCAACATTCGACCAAACAATATTTTCTGCCCTATCAGGAGAATATTTTTTCAATTTCATCACATTTTGAAATGCCGTCTGCAAACTCTTTCAATTTGGGGCAGTCGAAAATTTAGCGTTTGGTAAAGGGTTTAAACAACGTTGTTGCGCTTTGAATTCAGTAACATTTTTTAAACTTATGTTCAAACTATAATTCAAAACCAGACAGACGTATTCTTCTAGTCTCGACATAAAAGGATGAGGTCAGAGAGTAAGAATGCTGTGTGCACTCCCTTCTATTCGTTTAAGGTTGGCTACTTTCCCATAACAAGACACATGGTCGATGGTGTAAGACGAGTGTGTCATAGGTCACATCCGATGTCAGCCTTTACAGCATTACTGGACTAAAGACATCTTTTTTCAGTTGAGGACTACTCATCATCTAAACTAATGAAACACCGCAATATCTACAGTAAACAATTATGATACAAAGTAAACACCATCTTACAAGACATAAGTAATATATCATTTTATGATAATGATTTCTACCCCAAACCTTTAACATGTTTCATGCTTTTTCTATCGGAGCGGTTGCTTCTAATTGGACAAGCCACGCATATTCCAAATTCTGGAACAGGTAAATCCTTAGAATGCTGGGTAATTTTCTAAAAACAGATTTGTGTATCGTCTGCTTTTCAAGACCATAAATACCTGATTAATTTTTACTTAGACATATACTCAGAGAAGCAAACAGGTCAGATCACAGGCCAGCCGCCAATTTACTTGGCGGCTGGCGTCGATCTTACCTGTTTGTATAAGTATGAAGTCGGTTGCAGCACAAGAATACATGGGATGCTTACAAACTCCACACAGTTTCGTCGACAAAGGCTAAGCACTCCACAATGTCGCAGTCCGGAATGGCTCTCTTCTCTCGTCTGGGCGCAGCCTCGAATGTGTGATCTGATAAGCATAGACGACAAAGTTATTGGTATGTATCACATACTTGTACATTAACAGATACGTTTATGGAGGACAATGGTCCAGGGGTACAGCGTCGGCCCCCGGACACGAGAATCGTGGGTTCAAATCCCGTGAGAAGCGGATTTCACTTTGCAACCTTTCATTAATCCACATTAGGCGCGAGTACTGGTACTGATCCACGAAGCAGAATCGAGAATAATTAATCTAAGTTGTAAGATCTTGTTTCTCATTCGATGTAAAATAGGTAGATTTAATCCACGTGTTAACAGGTACATGTACTTGTAATCCAAATAGGACGAGACGTTGCCTATCAAAGGGCACTTCATTCTTAAATCTTACAACGGTTTGGCGAGGCGAATTTTTGTAACCATTGCCTTAGGAGTCTTACAGAGACATGCGTTTTATATGGTCATAATTGATTACCTTTTTTATGGGAACAGTCGAAACATGTGACATACTTTTCTATTTGCATTATTAGCGTGTCCATATACAACGCAATAAGGAAGAAGGCCGTAGTATTATAGCAATAACTAAGCGTCATTCAAACAAATATTTTTGTTTGGGGTCCATTGACTGTAAAGATACTCAAAATGTGTTAAAAGAGTAAATATATTTCTCATCTAGTATTTTAACTGGATTGAAAGAAGTGTTTTGCATTACGAGAAATCATACCTTTTAATTCCGCGGTTACTAACGAACCATGATGCATATGCGATGAATAGAGTCATTATAGATAAAACTGTTAGCCTGTACACTTTTTCGTACTGAGACAAAATCGTGTATCACCCGTGTATCGGGATACCGATGTATAATCGGGTGTACAGAAGACTACATGTATACGCCCATTTAGGCAGATGACATCGGTATAGGGTTTTGTATTATACAACTGTCTAATCAACCGACCACTTCTGTGTAATCGGTGGAAATATACAAACATTGTCACTTCAGATTGTTGGGACTTTGTTTACTCGAGACGGACAGGTGACATTTATCCGATCGTTATAAGCGGTTCATTTCTTAAAGCAAGAATGTCGCCAAAAAACTGCAAAACTTAAGCAATAAATTATGAAACAAAATGTTAAAACATAGCATTATCATGAAACTAAAACATCTGCTCTATTTATTAGTGATGTTTCACGAATTATGGTGCACATAATTTGACTTCATTGTTTATATTCGAGTCATGTCTAAAAATAGCGATGATGCACTATGCCAATTATTTGATACCTTTGTAGGGTCGATTTTAAATTATTCAAGCGAGGTCTGGGTTAACACGAAATCAAAGGAACTAGAAAGAATCCATCTAAAATTCTGCAAGAAGCTCTTAAGAGTAAAATCTAATACGTGTAACGCTAGTGTCTATGGTGACTGGGTCGTTATCCTTTATATATTTCACGCTATATTCGTATAATCAAGTATTGGATTAAACTATCTACTACTGACAATATTATTCTGAAGTCTGTATTTAACATAGCCCAAAATGATTGTATTATGGGCCGTAAAAATTGGATTAGTAACATTAAAACCATTTTAAATGACTATGGATCTTCATATGTGTTTGATAATATCCAAACTGTTAATGTTAAGATATTTCTTGCAAAATTTAAACTACGACTAGTTGAAACGTTCAAACAAGGTTGGATCAATACATTAGAATCTAGCACCGTTTTATACATGTATAAGTCTGTAAAAACCTTTTTTGGATATGAGTCCTATTTAGATATGCGTCCAAAAAGCTTTCGATTTTACTTTTGTAGAATTAGGTTATCATGTCATCCCTTGCACATACAAACAGGTAGATATTCTAGAAACCGATTACCAAGGGAAGAAAGAACTTGTTTATTATGCAATTCCACTGAAGTCGAAGATGAATATCACTTAATATGTATTTGTCAATGTTTTGCAAGCATCAGACAAAAGTATATTAAAGGCACATAAAAGGAGATAAATGATATATCAAACTATATTAATTGGTAAACTTTTGGTCAGATTCAAATAGTTATCACCAAAATACCTCATCAGCACAACTTAAACGTGAAAGCCAACAAGAAATAACCCAGATTAACCAGTTTAATTGTGTGATTCTTCATCCCTGACCTTGACTGTTGATACACAAATGTTTGAACCAACCAATCAGAATTCGTTATTTTGAATATGTAAACAAACAGGTTGTTGATAAACATGATTGAATTGGAGACTACTATATTTGAAGCACAAAATAACTTATGTTAAAGAAATCTATTTAATAGGGTCTCAATGCATTCGTAAATTAATTCTCATGACTTTTATGAAAATGATAAAAGATCTCCATATATTTTTTTTTTAAATTTATTTGTACTTTTCTCCTTTAATATGCCTTTAAGAAAAAGTACTACAAGATGAACTAATTAAGCTATGTTTGTTTATTAAAGAGACTCTTACAAAAAGGAATGCTCTTTTGAGTACTGACTCATAAAAATGTATATGTTTACCTCCAAAGATAACAAAGATAACAAACTTAATATTTTCTTTTTTTCTTTTCATAACTTTTTCTTGTAACTATCAGGATATGTTTGTCACGTTGACATCAAATTGTACTTTTTATATATGTTGTAGATGATGTACTTTGTATAAGTCTAAATAAAAGTCTGTTCTGTTCTGTTCTGTTGAATAGACGAATGGTTAGAAAGGTTATGTGCTACACATACAAATTATATCACTTATCAAACAACAAGAACGCGATGTGCTACACATACAAATTATATCACTTATCAAACAACAAGAACGCGAATATTGAAAATGTTGAATTCCTCCAATTGGATATGGTCTTCGGCGTTTTATCAAATTTAGCTGGCAATTCTCGACTGACCTCGTTTTATCCCTAACTGTAAACAAAGCGTATCGTCTTAACGCTTTCAAAACAATCATATGAACATGAATCCGTCTCAGTTACTCTTTATAAGTAATTTTAAGTATTTTATGTAAATTGTCATTTATTCTAGAACTAAACCAACTTTTCCATTAATGAGCGCGATTCTGGCTTTGAATCGTAAAAAGCTAGGAGTAATCGGCCAAGCTATGTGCACAACAGTACTTTATCGATATTCAATCAAATGGTCATATCGCTCTTATCAAATTGATAATATTTTGTTCGAAATTGTTTACGCAATGTAAAATAGCAAACGTAATGTCTTTATAATGTCAATCGTCTAAGCGGTAATGGTATTTTATATTGAAAATAAGACGTTGCAGGAAACTAAGTTCCTTTTAAATAACCATTAATCTTAAATATCGCATAAAAATGAGACGATATTCGGTTGGAAAAACACGCCAGAAAAATCATTCAAACGGATGTAAGTGCTGCGTGCAACCACGTGTTAAAGAAAATTCAAAAGTTAACTTCAAAATACTTTGGAAGTTTATAGAATGGAATTGCCTGCTCGTTGTTAGTACCTCGTATGATTCCCGGGGTGGGAACTGCTGTTGAGTAGCTTCCAAAATTAATGTTTCCGTCTGACTGGCTCTCAATCGCCTTGTGAAGCTGGGGAGTTTCTACTTCCGGGCTAATATCCCACTGGTTGCCGTCCTTCTCTAGGGAACCAGTCTGATATAAAACATAAACAAGCTAGGGAACCAGTCTGATATATAACATAATCAAGCTGTCTTTTCCCCCGAAGATTTGTCGTTAATCGACATTTATCAAGTTATTATGGGAGTCCTTTTCTCTTTGACCAATTCTGATTTAACCATACATAACGCTGAATATAACGTAAAGGTGAATTTTACGACACCGCTCTGCCTCTTCCTGTATGATAAAGTGAAGCGAATAGTAAGGTTTGAAAAGTATCTATTGTTACTTATTGTCATCACAGGCATACTATATGCCCTGATGTGAAATAAAAACTTGAAACTTGAAACTTGAATTTGATTTAACAATACATGCTATAAAGATTTCTAATTATCTAAAAAAGTACATCAATAACAAAACAGTATCGTTAACAATTTAGAACCAATGATAATATACACATTCTTTTTTTCTTTATTTAGCTTACCCTTAAGTTAAAAGCAAACGACACAATAAAAGTTATGACATTGACAAAAAATTCTTAAGACCATAAAAGAATATAAGAAAAAAACCGATTCGCGCCTGTTGTAAAGGCATGTAAAGCCGCATAATATAGAAAAATGATTGAATACCTTTTTGTACCAAATTATCACATCATTGTGTAACCCAGGCAACATTTGCTGCTGTAACTGAGGGTGCATGTGGACATAGATACAGTGTTGGGATACATGTTCTATGTTTTTAAGTGAAAGGACCGAGATTGGGATATTACTCTGTATCTTCTCAATAACTGAGAAAACATACATGGCAAGTGTCTAAATAGCATGCGTAACGGACCGTGCAAAGATAAATTTCAAATTACAATCACATCCCTTCAGTGACAGTCTCGATCATTGAACGAACGATTGTGATGTTTATGTTAAAACAATTCCTCCAAAATAATATTGGTAATATTCAATTTGCATAGTTGTTCTAGTTAGTTAGTTTTGAGTTTCAATATTACATTTCCTATAATACTACAGAAATGTATAAATAAAATAAAATAACATATATGCTGAATTTGCAAACATAACACCTCTTTTCGTATCCCTGTTAAGCTCGTTTCTTTTTTTTCGTGCGGCCTGGACCTTATCTTTGATACTCGAGTCCTATGGTGACCCACGGTCAATCTTTGATATTGGCGCTAAAACTGTCGTTAACGTGACTTAAAGATTCTAAAAAGCGACTGCTAAGTTATATTTTATTAATTTAGAGATTTTGTTAACGGTGGGCATGTGTGCGAGTCTGATACATATACATAACCTACCAGGGTACAATGGTCCATATCGTCCTCGCAATGAACCACAAACGATGCTCGCTTCTCCAGATCAGAGTAAATACCCGTCTTCCTCTGAAATAGCAACGATATATAGTAGTACACAAAATAAACTTGTTGTTTATGATTTTTTATGTTTCAAAGTCGTACACAAAATAATCATGTTGTATATGAGTTCAATGTTCTATAGCCGTACACAAAATTAACGTGTTGTATATGTTTATCAATGTTTTTTATTCGTACCTAGAATAATTTTGTTGTTTACACTATCAATGTTTTAAATTCGTACACAAAATAAACTTATTGTATACGCTATCAATGCTTTACATTCGCAAACGAAATAATCGTGTTGTATACCTTATCCAATAATAAAAAGTAGTGCACAAATAAAAACGTGCTGTACATGTTTTTCAATGTTTAAAGTCGTACACAAAATGAACGTGTTGTTGCTTACACTATCATTGTTTTTAAATTCGTACACAAAATAATCTTGTTGTATACGCTATCAATGTTTTACATTCTCTAACAAAATAAACGTGTTGTATACCTTTTTAAATGTTGAAAAGTCGTGCACAAAAGAAACGTGTTGTATACGTTATTTGATGTTTTAAAGTCGTGCACAAAATAAATGCGCTGTGTACGTTGTACAATGTTTTATATTCGTATGTAGAATAAACTTGTTTTATATATACTTTCAATGTTTTTAAGTCGTAAACAAAATAAATTTGTTGAATGCGTTTTTAATGTTTTATAATCGTACACAAATATTTTTTTTAAAATGTTATTCAATGTTTATAGTCGTACACATACTAAACGTGTTGTATATATTTTTCAATATTTTATAATAAAACACAAAATAATCTTATTGTATATGTTTTTCAATATTTTTCAAATCGTACACGCCATAAACGTGCTGTTTATGTTTTTCATTGTTTTTTTAAGTCGAACACAAACCAATCTTGTTGTATATGTTTTCAATGTTTTATAATCGTACGCAAAATAAACTTGTTGTATATATAGCATTCATTGTTTTACAGTCGTACACAAAATAAACGCTTTGTGTGCTAATCAATGTTTTAAAGTCGAACACAAAATAGACTTGTTGTATATGTTTTCAATGTTTTATAATCGTACGCAAAATAAACTTGCTGAACATGTAATTCAATAGTTTAAAGTCGAACACAAAATAAAGCTGTTGTATATGTTTTTCAATGTTTTAAAAACGTACACAAAATAAACTTGCTGTACATAGTATTCAATGTTTTATAGTCGTACGCAAAAAAAACCCCTTCTTTTATACGTATTTTTTTTTCCATTTCTTTTATAATCGTACACAAAATAAAGTTGTTGTATACCGCATTCAATGATTTATAGTCTTAGTCAAGCGCTATTTGACAACACAAAATGATAATATGAACAACTCATTATCTAAACCAATCAATTTATTAAAGTCGTATTCTATTTTAAATTCTGATATACGCTTTTCAGTGTTTGATAGTCATAACTTTGTATGATTTTATGTATGTGTTTAATGCATGATAAGCGTAAAACTTTTCTCACAGCAGGCATTGGTCAAAAAACCTATCAAAAAATAATCCGTAACCCTTATAGTGCTGGAACTGACTTCATTCTTATGCAAACATGTTAGATCCAGGTCAGCCGCAAAGCTAATTGACGGCTGGCCTGTTTTCTGACCTGCTTTTCTGAGTAAGCTTCCCTATCAAAATTAAACAGATATTTAATGGTTTCGAAATTGCCAATTCACTTGGCAATTTTTAGCACTGCGTTACTATATAATGGCAGCAGTTAATGTGAGAAAACCTAAATCATTGACTGGTGAGTATCAGTTTGTAAGCATGTAAAATGAGTTCGACCACCGAAATTAATGTATAAACCTTATCGAACTAACCCCTAGGTCATGCTGTATCGGCCCATTTCCGTCGGAAAGCCGTACGTTGGGCGTCATATACTCATTGCGTTTAAGGCGTAGTTTGATCGGTCCGGATTCGAAGTTGAGAGAGAAGTCCATAACTGGCGGGAACCCCACGTGATCAACGCTGTCCCGTCTCCGGCGGACTATCCTTGTCTCCTGATGTATGGTAAAATACTCGCTTCGTATAGCTGTAAAGACATTGCATAACACCGAGTTACGAAAACAAGGACAATGACAATGACAATATGTTATTCAAGACGTAAACTATACAGTTTACTGACAAAAGTTTAAATCGACTGATCAACAATATAAAACACATCGTATTCACTTTTAATCTTCTGAAATAACAAATGTGTCATATTGTATATACTTGTATTTACATCAAACATATGACCGTATAGGCAGGTTTTCATGACATAATGTAATGGACCGTTCCGCGAATTTTCAAATACTCGACGGCGCCTAGTTACTATTGCTATGCTTCACAAGCTACTTCCAATATTGCGGCGTCAGTCTATGCTACGGTTATTTGGCGGCTGGTCTGTGATCTAACCCGTTTGTTACTCTGAGTATTTTCCTCAACAGATTCAATTAGATAGTCAAGGTTTTGGAAAGCAGACAACACAAAAATCTATTTTTAGAAAATTACCTCGCATTCTAAAGAAACACCGTACCTTTCACTTGGTTTGTGTTGTGATTGAAGTCAGCAATGGTGGGAACACTGTAGACACTATGTTGTTGGGTCGCCCATATAATAACACAGAGAAGCCGAAAAGGGCCTCCTCCGTTCACTGTAGGTATCATGATGCCTCTCTAAAACACAAACACTTGGTGTAAATGCTTACCATGTTAGTCTTAACACTGCATGTAACTAGCTATAATTATTCAAGCATTCTTCCTATAAATGTACAGCACTCATCTTTTAGTATTATAGTACATGTTCCCTGGATGACCTACTCGTACTAATCTAAGAAATGTGTCTTACCCAAGAACACTCCATGGTGAAATAAATCTTCACAAATCCGCTGTACAACTAGAAGCTTATTTAACCTCCCTAGTGCAGGAACCAACTTCATGCTTATGCGAACATGTTAGATGCAGGACAGCCGTCAAGTAAATTGGCGGCTGGCCTATGATCTAACCCGTTTGCTACTCTGAGTATCTTTCCTCATCACAATTAAGAAGATATTCAAGGTGTTTGAAAGCAGACGACGTAAAAATCTATCGTTAGAAAATTACCCATCACTCTAAGGGTTAATATCCACTTCCGTTTTAATTTTAAAAAAAAACGGCGTCTAGTTTAAAGATTTATTGAATATGTTTAACATTTCGTCAATAGTAATGACGTTATTTATCGATGCCTGGTTTATCACAGATGAAGGACAATCCTTAACGGGTCCTGTGTTGCCTTTGTATAAATGTGGTTGACTTGTAACCTAGAAATCCGGGTTCCAGCCACACTGACGGTACTTGTGCCATGGGAAAATCTTTCGGCAAGACACCTTAGAGACCTAATATAGAGCTGGTGAATTCAAGGATAGCCGTAGCTAAATTGAAAAGTTGTTGACATTGCCTTACACCCCATTCCAGTTACAAAATATTTCAGAGATTAATTGACCTTTCGAAATTAAGACTGAAGCCTTTTTTTTTATTGGAATCTGAACAGCCTACCTATGCGCCGAGCCATCGCACAAATGGCCATAATGCTTGTTAGTCAAAGTTTTGAACTCATATCAAATATCTCTTACCAGATTCATGCTGTGGAAAATGGATGTATTTATTTATTCAAATTAGAATTAAAACTAACCAAAAAAACCGTCAACACGAAATCGATCGATCGTAAGCGACAGTGGGGCATTGGTAGAGGTCCCAGGTTTGAACCCCGTTCGTGGCGAGATGGCGAGATGATAATCCCGAGACTTAAGCACAAATCAGTGCCACAACTCGGGGCGAGTACTGGTTGGGTATTCAGAAAACAGTCGTTGAGTGTGAAGTTAATAAGCTTCAAGCTTTCATCACAATCGAAGTAAGTGTTTCTAGCATTTCAGCTGTTACGTTTTTATTCTTTGTGTCAGAAAAAATATGATTATAATCATCAATAAATGATGCATCTAGAAATTTATGTATTCTTATTCTATCTTTAAAAATGATTATCAAACGTATCATTTAATTCGACTTTTTTCATCAAAAAAATGAAAATGAGATGTAACACAAAATGTTCACGGTAAAACAGCTATACTGGTAACTAACGCCACTAATCTAATACTCTGTTCATCCCGTTACCTACCCTTAAAGGCCATCAATTCTCTGAATAAATATGGTATCTGTTCTTAACATATAACGACCCCTATATGCCAAGAGGCATCTTTAAGTAACAAGGAATACCTGGGGTTCTTTAACTTTAGCAAGTATCAAAGGACACACTTTTTTTTTTACTATTTTCAGTGGTGCATTTCGAGTAAAGCGAAACTACAGAAAACAGAGTTCCGGCAAAATATGGAAATGAGGAAAAATTACATGTCAAGTGGCCGTGAATCATTTAGTTTGCACCATGTACTGGGATAACATCTTTTTCTGGTTCCAAAAATCATTCTTTCTAAGTAAAGCATCAGGGTTTTGTTTTTTGTAAAAGTTAAAACTGATAAACAAGGATAGAATCTTAAATGAAATTATGGCAATGTGACAAACAACTGGAGGCGTCTCGGAGAGACGATTCCCAATGTGTGTCTTTTGCAATATTGCTTTGCACAATATTAAAATAAAAGAGAATTTTGTTTTTAACTTACACAAATCTTTAGCATTAAATGTTTTGTAAAACGGTACCCAGCAGAGTACTTACATCAAGACATATTGTTTTGAAATTATAACAGAGCAGCTGCATTTTAATCTGACATTATGAATTTAACACATATGAGCACGAGCTCGCTGCAGTGATGATAGCGCCTCGTCAAGGTATTTCAAAGATATAGTGTTGTTTATTTGAAGTTAAGGGAAGACCGCTGCAGTGATGGGGATCGGGTACAACTCTGAACTTATGTATGTGTGACTGTCTATTAATTCCCTGCATGAACCATGTCTAGTAGTTGTGTGATGAAACGCATGATATCTGATGTACTGATGTACACTAGAAATATCCAAAAACTTCATCAACATTTCATGTCATCTCAACATTTTCCGTAGTGTTAAATTGCCCTAAAGCAAATCGCAATATAAGTTCTACTATATTTGAATGAACTTTGTTCAGTTAGTACAGCAATTGGTAAATCATGACGCCAGTTTTAATCACATTTTTCTCGATAACCTTACGTGACTATGTTTAAATCATTGGTACATATATTTAGTAGACAAGGACATTGCGTTAGGGGAAAAAGCAAGCATAATTTCTACCAATCAAATACAAAGCTCATGTTATGAAAAGTGTTAATTGCTGAGAACAAAACATCTTTTGAAAGTTCGAATAGAACGGCTACACAATATTGGTTCATAATATTGCTTTCAAATAAGAATAAAATACAAATGTTAGATTATATTAGTATCTCAAATTGCTTTCTCAAATCTGTAAATATCCGGCATTTGAAAACCGAACAAACACGTGAACATGAATTTGCTTAAACAAGCAAGTCCAACAAAGAACAAAAAGATTAAAAACTGCGAAATACAGACGCGTTCAAATGCTTTTTCTTAACCAAGAGTCCAACAAAGAAAAAGAGATTCAAACCTGCGAAATAAGTCCGTTCACATATGTTTGAAGACGGGTACTGGCTGGTATAATATCTATCAGAATGCTCGGTGACAGCATATATACAAGTGTCAGATCGACAATCATTCGCTTCCTGCCTTTATAAACAGATGTGGAATGCCAACGAAATCGGCAGCTTATTTATATAAGTTCTAGTTGAATAGTTCTATATATCTGATTTTGCCAACGTCGTTTTTACATAATTCCTCCGGAGACGGTGTGTTCCCGAGTCACCCATGCGGAGCGCTCTATAGTAACAAGGTTCGACAAAATAACACTATGGGTGTTATATCTGTCCAGCGAACGATCTGTGTGGTTGCCATGGCCGTGGAAAAATAGTTTAACAAACGCCAAATGTTCGACTGTCCCAAATTGAAAGAGTTTGCAGACCGCATTTCAAAATGTGATGAAATTGGATAGGACAGGAAACTTTGGGGGAAAAGGAGACATTGCTCGTTAAGAGCAATGTCTCCTTTTCCCGAAATGTTTTCCAGAGTCGTCTGCAACAAACTGGTCAAATGTCGTTATTGTTTGGTAATGGTTTGGTAAGTAGTTAAATGCAGTTCTCGATTTACCAAAGAATAAAACCCAGTCACCGTCTTGCCCAAGTAAGTTACGCATCAAATGGGATAGGAAGGTTCTTGTATAGTCCCCCTTTTATGACGTACCATCAATAAACGCCAGATTACCATCCGTCAATATTATAAAAAGGGAAATAACAATAACAGTATGTTTGTCTAGTTTATCAGATAATGAACAATTCATTCACGTAAGGGTTTTCAACTGAATGCTTTTTCACAATAAACCCGTGACAATGTTTATTGATTTTATTATTCTGTGAAACAAGAACTGAGAAAACACGTGGTTAAGGCAAACGTAGTTTTGAGCCTCTGTCTTATTGTCTGTCTGTCTTTGTGTCTTATTGTCTACCTTTGTATCTGCCTTTGTATCTGTCTTTGAATCCGTCCGTCCGTGTCTCTGTCTGTCAATACCACACCATTGTGCTATCGTCGTCTCATAATGGACAATATGTGTACATATGGTCGAAGTTTAATATGACCATTATGAATAACTAACGCCTGAGAAAAAAGACAAGCGGCTTAACATTCACATCCCGCTTGATCAACATCACTGGCTTAAACATTTCCCAAACAACAATTGTTCAACTGTCCCAAACTAAAAGAGTTTGCAGACGACATTTCAAAATGTGATGAAATTGAATAATATTCTTCAGAAAGAGCGGAAAACCTTGTGGGAAAAGGAGAAATTGCTCGTAATGAGCAATTTCTCCTTTTCCAACAATGTTTTCTAAACTCGTCTGCAACAAAGTAGTCAAATGTCGTAAATTATTTGGGAAAGGGTTAAGAAAAATACAATTCTTTAGAAAGACACTTTTGAGTTAGGAATATCTTTAAGTTTTCGTTAGATTGTGATTCTTGAAAGGTAGGTTTATCGATGCTTTATATTTATGATGTTCTTTATTGCTATTCAATTTAGGTCAGTGTAATAGTTCAAAATACATTCACTGTATTGTCATCATACAAGTTTATCCTCAAACATATATCTATGTTTACTCAGACTAGCAGAAAGGGAAGCACAAACCATCAAAACATTATGTAATACGTAAGTTTATAGCTACGTCGTAACATTACTGATTGCTACTATTGATACTATTGATACAAGAGGTTCTATTTATTCTAGTAGAGTGTTGCATACATCAACATGTTATGTACCACTTCTTGGACCTTCAATGGTGCTAAGTATTTAACCCTTAGAGTGCTGGGTAATTTTCTCAAAATAGATTTTTGTGTCGTTTGCTTTGCAAAACCTTAAAATATCTGCGTGATTTTTATTAGGAAAGATACTCCGCTTAGCAAATAGGTTAGATCACAGGCCAGCCGCTAATTAACTTGGCGGCTGGCCTTGATCCAACAAGTTTTATATAAGTATGAAATCGGTTCCATCACTATAAGGGTTAAGAGGTCATCGAACAAATAGCGGGTTTTCAAGTGAAATTTAATGCTTATTGTCAAAGGAAACCAATACCATATATGACGAAAACATATATCATATGAGATAAAAGTTAGATAACGATCGTTCAGAGAATAGTTTTATGTGCTTCAACATTAATGTTTTTGACAACCCATTAGTCACCTTTCAAGTTTAAATGATTGTAGTGGCAACGTATTGCAGTCTGTAAAGCAAGCACCTGCGCAAGTATTGTCTCTGACTTTAACGGTCTACCGAACACGGACTGTTGTAAACAACTTCACATAGACGACCTTAGGGGGGCTAATATTCGTTCGTGGATGGGTGAGCTAGATATTTAGTTTGAACGATTTCAATAAAACGGATTTGATTGACGTTGTTTCGACAGCACCAGAAAACTTCTATGTGTATGCGTGGCTTATTTTGACACTAATATCGTTTTTACTATCGTCTTATTTTCGCCATGTGTTTTGAGTGGTAGCTTCCAACACCATGAAATGTTAAAGCTTTTCTATTCGATGGTTGGCCCAATAGTAACTTACAGACCGGAAATGTATGGGCATCCATATGCACATGAAATAGAACACTTTCAAGCGGATTTCTGTAGATATTTTCTAGAAGTCAACCCTTCCGTTTAAAATGGTATGAATTTGGGGGAATGTGGCTGGTACCCTGTGAGTGAGGCTTATTCTAATAAATGTAAATCCTATTGGACAAATATATTGCGTTATACTTCAGCACATGTACCAGCGAAACTTACATTCCATTGGGTAAATCTGATATAATTACCTGGACATCTCAAATCAAAGATTCATGTGTTAACTCTATTATAGATTTGAGATGAAAACTGTTTGTGTCCTCTTTTAAAAGACGAATGAACTCTAAGAATGCTGGGTAATTTTCTAGAAAATCTAATTTCTTGACTTCTGCTTTCCAAAACCTTAAATATGTGCTTGGTTTTGGTGAGGAAAGATACTCAGAGTAGCAAATAGGTTAGATCACAGACCAGTCGCCAATTCACCTGGCGGCTGGCCTGGATCTAACCTGTTTATATAAGCACGAATTCGGTTCCAGGATTCGGTTCCAGCACTTTAAGGGTTTATTGCTTTGTAACACAAAATTGGCATAAAAACATTAATCACTCTCCAATCGGCGATTCGTATAAACATTTAAAAACCCTTTTGAATCATGAAAGATATTTGTAAATTGAAATTTCTTTTCCACTAAGATAATTCCTTGCACGATTCAAATGCACCAGCCACAAACTCAATACTTGACATGGAAGTATTTATAATGTAAATAGGCAAGACATAACTGATTTACATTGTTTTTTTCAAAATCTGATTTACTTATTTCAGATGATTGATATCACGTATTTTTGTACGCTCAATATTCGATAGTGTCAGAAACAATTATCTCTTGAGCTTGTACAATGAAAACAAAGAGTGGTCCAATTTCCACATGCTTTTTTCGACCAAATGACGACGTTGTTATAAGAAAAATATCTGTCTATGTTTTACATATAATGATGAAAGTCGATACAAGTAACGGTTCGTATTGAAACATATCTACTAGACATTGGAAAGGATATTTCCCCAGCATTAAAAAAAAGCTAGGATTGGGCCATGTTGAAGAATATATATATATATATATATATATATATATATATATATATATATATATATATATATATATATATATATATATATATATATATATATATATATATATATATAATTATCAACAATGTGACCCTTTTCAGTTCTTTAAATTAAAAACAAACATACACAGGTAGTATCATACATTTATTTCACTTATTACATGCGATAACATTCCAAAACGACTATGGACCATCAAACATGTGAATCATACTACGTCTGTAAATAACGGCTGGAGAGTGTTATGATGGACGAGTGGAAACGTTTCTCGACCTTCGTAATGACTATTGTTAACGTGTATGTTGTTTATACACAGCTGAAATACTATTTATATATATATATATAATTAGCTAATTGGACTCAACTAACCCTTATAGTGCTGGAACCGACTTCATACTTATGCAAACAGGTTAGATCAAGGCCAGCCGCCAAGTAAATTGGCGGTTGGCCTGTGATCAAGCCTGTTTGCTAACCTGAGTATATTTCCTCGACAAAATTAAGGTTTTGGAAAACAGGCGTCAAAAATCTAACTTTAGAAAACTAACCAGCATTCTAGGGGTTAATACTATAACATATACATGTAGCAGGTCATCTAAAATTGTAATTGGAATATGGGCTAGAGGCCTTTTATTATAAAAGCTCAGTATATCAGTATTTCGGTGCATAAAACATGGTGTCAGAGGAAAATTATCAACAATGTGACCCTTTTCAGTTCTTTAAATAAAAAACAAACCTACACAGGTAGTATCATACATTTATTTCACTTATTACATGCGATAACATTCCAAAACGACTATGGACCATCAAACATGTGAATCATACTACGTCTGTAAATAACGGCTGGAGAGTGTTATGATGGACGAGTGGAAACGTTTCTCGACTTTCGTAATGACTATTGTTAACGTGTATGTTGTTTATACACAGCTGAAATACTATTTACATACTAACTTATATATATATATATATAGTGAAATGAACATTACACCTAATCCGTTACTTATATTACTTAGGCACCACACCCTTTTACATACCTTTATCACATGATTTACGAACGATATGTGCAAATTGGAGAAAATAAAAATAATATACACGCATTTTGTTTTGCTGTGTCCGAAGATTCTTGCCAATGCCACTATATATGTGTTCTTCTTCATATTTTTAAATTGGCATGTGATACTACTTTCTATTTGGGCCAACTGCATATTCTCAGATAACAATGAGGATTCAGAAACATTTCTTTCAGCGCCAAGTTGGGAAGTAACCGATTACTTCACCTAGACATATTTTTAACGTTAGTTCGAACTTGCGGTATTATTATGGTTAATATGTCAAATCATTTGATACAAGCACTTACAAAAAACTGTTTAAAACTGTTTATATTATAATACAATTATTCAACCTGTGACGAAAGAAGGCATTGATAACATATATCTCGCTGGCCGATACGCATAATGCAATGGACACTATCAAATTAGGTTAAACGCATGTTTAAAGGTAAAAAGGCACTTTTTTTAAAAAGAAAAAATATATATATATATAAAATAACTTTATTATTTTATTTTCAAAGCGAACCATACACCATTTTTGCCCTTGTGTGACATTTCATTTATAAATCACATTAGGTATGAAACTGTAGTTTCGTATTACATGAGACCGCTGTGACAAAAAGGGAACTGGTTTCTTTTGTCACATCAGTTTCTTCTGAGTCAGACGAGCCAAAGGGAAAATTGATTTATCCCTTTCCCAGACAATAAAGACATTTACCCACTTAGTTTCAGACGACTTGAGAAAACATTGTAGGGAGCAATTTCTCCTTTTCTCCTTTTCCCACAATGTTTTCTGTCCTATCAGAAAGGCGGGTGTGCTGATCCGGATCCATACTCTATACATAATCACGTGATGAAAGTACCTCTATATTGTATATCCTATTAATTTGTGAAGCATGTAGATACAGATATGCTTTTCATCGATTCGTTAACCATTAAACACCACATTTTCGACTATCCCAAAGTGAACGAGTTTTCAGACGGCATTTCAAAATGTGAAATTGAAATATTATCTTTTGATAGGGCAGGGAACAATGTTGGGAAAGGAGAAGTTGCTCGTCAGAAGCAATTTTTCCTTTTCCCACAATGTTTTGTGAAGTCGTCTGCAACAAACTGGTGAAATGTAGTTATTGTTTGGTAATGGGTTAAATGCTAACCTGTCTGCTCATGCGATAAGGGGAGCAGAAAAGGTATTCGCGGAAAGTTAGTCCGGATGATGCATACGTAGATATATCATTCTACAATTACAGCCGAGTAAGCGGAAAGAAAATGTTGCAAATGTCTTTTTCTGACCGATAAGAACATGCACATTCTATCAGAAGATGCAAACTCGCGACATTGACACATTTAGGCTAAACAGCCAATACACGCGGACCAAAACAAGGGTTACGGGGAGAAATCTCGTCCCAAAGCAACTGTTATTATCCGAGGAGTCTTTGGCAATCTTCTTCGTAACAGTTGTAGTTCAACGATTAAAACGCACATTTAAATACATGTACATGTTGATTGATTTCAAATCTGTAGGATTTTACACTTTTGGAGACTGAATGTATCCGCATGGATATATTCGGTGTCCAGAATGGTATAATTAATGCAGTGATTCCCTTAAAAGGTATGATATAGCTTGAAAGTGGCCAAGCGATGTGGATTCTAGGTTAAAAACTAAGATTCCTTAATCGTTTCGTCATTTCCATTGAATAAGCGATAACACTGTGTAGGCTTTTCCCGCAAATTGTGATATCGATATACATTCAGAATGTTTGTTATTTTCCTTTATTTATACCCTTTGTAGTATTATAGGAAACAAGATGTCGAAACTTTAAACTTCAAACTTGTCCCGAAACATTCGTGCACACATAAAGGATAAGCCGTCACAAAATACGGAGAAAAATTGATAATGAAGTTCAAAACCAAGTCGTTCGTAATTGAAATGATCAGGAAAATCGATGCTAAGTGCATATGTTAGATATAAACTGCTTTTAACACAATTAATACACAGCAATGAAAATGATGTTATAGATTGATAGTATGCTTACAAAGGGTGAGTTCACACCTTACTTCAGAAGGCCCAATGTTCTATTTTTTCATAAATCGGTATTATCATGAACAGTAACTTTACTCGAGTAAATCTGATGTAACCCTTATTGTGCTGGAACTGATTTCATGCTAATGCAAGCAGGTAAGATCCAGGCCAACCGCCAAGTGAATTGGCGGCTGGCCTGTGATCTAACGCGTTTGATATTTGAAGAATCTTTCCTCATCAAATTCAAGATGATATTTAAGGTTTTGGAAAGCAGACGACACACAAATCTTTTTTTTCGGAGGGTTAAACTTTACTTAAACAGCAAAAACCATACAAACACACACGCTTACTTCTTTGCTGAGGTAATTTATAGGGATTGCCTGTGATTTAGTTTGCAAAGTGACACATTCAAACACGACCTCACCAACAATTATATTATATTTACAAACATGTGTAATATGTCAGTCTTTCATATATCATAACATTATAACACAACTCTTGAACACGTTTACCGTTCTGCATTATTAATAGTATTATTCAACCGTTCGTCGATCGTTAAGGCATGTTCAAACCAGTTTGCACAATATAAAATCATCGGGTTTATCCAATGAAAACACCTCTGAGAAAATAAGGACTTCGTCATATTGTATCCAAGTGTTGTATCAGAATCTTCTAGGTCTGCAGTTGATGTATAAATACGATTAAGCTTTACTGCAGTTGTTGTATCAGTAAGATCTAGTTTTACTGCAGTTGTTGTATCAGTAAGATCTAGTTTTACTGCAGTTGTTGTATCAGTAAGATCTAGTTTTACTGCAGTTGTTGTATCAGTAAGGCCTAGTTTTACTGCAGTTGTTGTATCAGTAAGATCTAGATTTACTGCAGTTGTTGTATCAGTAAGATCTAGTTTTACTGCAGTTGTTGTATCAGTAAGATCTAGTTTTACTGCAGTTGTTGTATCAGTAAGATCTAGTTTTACTGCAGTTGTTGTATCCGTAAGATCTAGTTTTACTGCAGTTGTTGTATCAGCAAGATCTAGTTTTACTGCAGTTGTTGTATCAGTAAGATCTAGTTTTACTGCAGTTGTTGTATCAGTAAGATCTAGTTTTACTGCAGTTGTTGCATCAATACGATTAAGCTTTACTGCAGTTGTTTTATCAGTAAGATCTAGTTTTACTGCAGTTGTTGTATCAGAACGTTGTAAGTCAACTACAGTTGTTGTAGTATCAAAACGTTCTATGATAACTGTGGTTGATGTTGTAGAATACCGTTCTAGGTTTCATACAGTTGTTGGAGTATCAGAACAGGCTATGCTCTTTGTGTTTGTCGTATTAAACAAAGTGTTTTGGTTTACTGCAGTTATTTTAGTTTCAGAACATTCTAGGTTTAAGAAAGTGGTGTCACAATCTTCACTGTTTACTACGGCTGCTGCAGTATCAAAACGTTCATTGTTGCTGCTGTTGTTGTTGTTGTTGTTATTGTTGTTGTTTTTGCTGCTGCTGCTGTTGTTGTTGTTGTTGTAATAATAAAAAATCTTTTGTAACTGTTCCTGAAGTGACATAACGTTCAAAACTTTAATGCAGAATACTTCGTTTTTACTGTGATCGTTAAAGTATCGGAAAGTATTTTATTTACTTGGTCAGTGGTTAGAACCGAACGTTCTGGGTTTATTCTGGTTCTTACGTGTCCGAAGTGATGCACCAGAAGGATCTGTGTTTATTGTTGGTGTTGGTATCAGAGTACCCGGACAGTGTATATACATGTAAACCCATATCGTCGGGGGAACTTGATACCTTATACTTGAGTAACTGCATGTGTAGTATCATTAGAGAGGCTACTGTGGTGGCGGTATGTTCTGGCCTGTCTGTATGGTTGGAATGCCGTTCGGGAGTTTCTTTAACTTTGTATGTCTGAATAGATGTCTGATCGTGGAAGGCACATGGCGTCCGTATACGTGCGTCTTGTAGAGCAGGTGGTCAAAGATCAACATTTCCTGTAGACTCATACGATGGAAGCTGATGGTGAACTGACTGCAACACTCGGAACCCTTGGTAGAAAGAAAAATAACGATTAACCCTTTCCCAAACAACAAATTTTCGACCGTCCCAAATTAAAAGAGTTTGCAGACGACATTTCAAAATGTGATGAAATTTGATAACAATCTTCTGATAGACCAGAAAACATTGTGGGAAAAGGAGTAATTGCTCACAATGTTTTCTAAAGTCGTCCGCAACAAAGTCGTCAAATGTCGTTATTGGTTGGGAAAGGGTTAACATACATGTTCATCGCCGGCTCTTTATCAATTCTCACTACACGTCTTTATTTATACACATGACATACAATCGGAACACCTCGGCCATTTTCATTTCAAAATAACCTCGGAGGCAATGGGGAGCCATTTTGAAACCGGCAACATGGAGGCAAAGGACAAGACTGTTTGCTATCGTATCTACTCGGCAATCCCCGGTACAAGCCATATAAAAAAAAAACGTCAATAGGTAAAACTAAAAAGCGTAATTACGAACAGCGACCAAACCGTTTCCGGTGTGATAAAATTGATATAGCTACTGCAAATGAACAAGCCATGTGGATAATGATGGTCTCGGATTGAGCGTCGGTTTGTGAATGGGTAGAACTTATCTATTTTACATCGATTGTGAAACAAGTTCTAACAACTATGATTAATCCATCTCGATTCTGTTTCATAGATCATAACCAGTACACGTGCCAAATGTGGATTAATGAAAGGTTGCAAGGCGGAACCCGCTTCTCAAGGGATTCGAACCAACGGCCCTCGTGTCCAAAGGCCCATGCTCTACTCCTGAACCACTGTCTCCCTTACACCGGTGCCGTAGGTTCGATTTCCGTGAGTAGCGGGATTTGCCACGCGCCCTATCATTAATCCACATTCTGCGCGAGTAGTGGTTATGTATCCAGGAAGCAGAATCAAGATCTAAGATGTAAGATCTTGTTCCACAATCGATGTAAAATAAATAAGTTTAAACTAAACTAATGAACCAGCCATCGACTTGATAAGCAATTGCTTGAATATTTACCAAGTGAACCTTCCTTCACTTACCCCTCTTGGTTTAAATCTCGAGTAGTAGAACAGCCATTGTTGCGGAGGTCCGGGTATGTAATCCTGCAGTTTGTCGGGATGGAAGGCCTCTCGCTCGAATCTGTCCAGGGAACTGTAAATATGTACACCCGCTTTCAACGCACATCTGCCTACCTCGAGATCCTCGAAACTACCCTTCTCTCTGCAAGTCCCTTTGACATTTAGTCCTTTTTCAACAACGTTTTTCAATCCGCTTTTACTGAATACATAGCCCGCCCCACCACTCATGTACGGCGAATCGAACCAAGATGGTTCTAAATGATAGCCTATATAGGCGGGTTTCGAGCTGTCCATGTCTTTAAGATAATACCGCAAGTTCTCCATGATGATGTAAGTATCATCGTCCGCTTTCAGGAACCAATCAAAATCGTTCAGTTCGGTCATGTAAATGAGTTGTAAAATTTCCCGCGATTTTTCTGTGAGATTTTGCCAGCCCTCGGGTGTGTCTATAAATAGAATATCGTGAAGGGAGATGGTTGAAAAGGTATCTCCGTTAGGCAGGGAATGGTCCTTCCGCTCGCCGCCGGATAAATCGATGTTGAAACTCTCGAGTCCCATAGCTGGTGTCACCGTGTCCCCGTTTGGCATGCTCTCCTCTCCGGTCGAGGAGGCGAAAAACACGTGTTTGTTACACCGCGGCGCCCACGTGAAGTTGACGGCCGCCGCTTTCGAAACGACACCGGTTTTCGTGGTCAATATCCAGCAGTAGATTTTTACCTCGTCAAACAACTTCCGGGCGATCCTGTCGTCAACGTAAACTGAAATGAAACAGATTGACAAGGCCTTATTTAACCCTAAGAATGTTGGGTAATTTTATAAATAAAGATTTTTGTGTCGTCTGCTTTCCTAAACCTGGTATCTGCTTAATTTTTGTCAGAGTAGCGAACATGTTAGATCACAGGCCAGCTGCCAACTTATTTTGCGGCTGGCCTTGATCTAACCTGATTGAATAAGCATGAAGTCGGCTCCAGCACTGTAAATGTTTACTACGCCTTCCGGGTATATGACTATTTGTGGTGCAAGTTTTAACGACTATAAACGTCAAGCCGTAAGCCTTGGTAAAGCGATTATGTTAGTGTAGATGTCAATTGAGAAGTTAGACATCGCTCTGGGTCCTTGAACCGCTTTCATTATCTAATCTGTGTATACAAATGTAAAAACGAATCATACAACTTTGCTTAGCATGCCCTGGTAAAACTGCAAATGTATTAAAAGAAGTTAAAGCTCGCAAGTCAAATCAAATTTTCTTGTAAGATACGAAGTTAAATCTACGGTTTTACTAATTGACAGATCAAGTAAGCAGCATGTTGTGGTATCGGTGGTTACCATTGGTCGCCCTCTTACGATTGGTCAATATGAGATGTCTTAAGGTTCCGTAACTGTAATAAAAAAACATTCTAGACATAAAATGACTATAATAGCTATGAAATATAAAGCAGTTTACATACAATGACCATGTTGTGGTATAAGTTATTATCCCCCTTGGTTTCATTTTTCATGAGTTGTCTTCCTGAATACTGATAAAATTGGTTTTCTCCTGTTTTCTACGTTAAAGTTTGGCCATTTTTGTTCTGAAAAAAATCTGAATCAGAATCATGTAATTCATCTTTCTATCGTGATTCTCAAAAACCAAACAGGTTTATCATCATGACAAAATATTAAACTTTTTAATCTTTAATAATGTTTTCATTTTCAAAAATCATCAATGCGACAAAGTTTCGTAAAGTTGCTACTAGTATTCATTGTTGAGATACGCAGCACTCTTATAACAGTTCCGGGACTTGGCGGCTAGTCTGTGATCTAACCTGTTCGTATAAGCGTTAAGTCGGTTTTAGCCCTATAAGGATTACAAACGTAGAATATTTATCATATACTTACTATCGTCATCCGTGAGAGGCAAGCCATCAAAGTCACCATCAGAACCATCATAGCTAGCCATGTGGGGCAAAAGGGCTGAAACAAAGATGGTATTGTGTATAGATGTGGGGTCTGAATACATAACGTTTATGCAAATAAAGTTTCGATTATAGTCTATACAGCACCATTTTTGCACTCGCTTCACACAATGTCTTAACCATTAGAATGCCGGGGGATTTTCTAGAATTTTGTTATGTATGCTTTTTTTAACCCTAATATCTGCTTAACTTTGATGACGAAAGAAACTCAGAGTAGCAAACAAGTGAGATCACAGGCCAGCCGCCAATTAACTTGGCGGCTGGTCTGAATCTAACCTGTTTGCATAAGCATAAAGTCGGTTCCAGCTCTAAAGGGTTAAAGATAAGAAATAGAATGGACTGTTTAAGATACTCGGCTTGAGGCAGATTTGGCTGCGTCTCTATCACATCGAAAATATAAAAAAAATATCAGAAAAGGTCAAACTGAACTCTTTTGAATAAGGTATAACATATAGAATGGACCTTGGCGAAAACAATAAGATTTGTCAACTTGTGCTATTTCGAGGAAAGAATCTTTGGCTAATGTAAGGTGTCGATTCTGAATTTTGATCGGATTCTGTTTATGGTAAAGATTACCAAACGCCAAATTTTCGACTGTCCAAAATTGAAAGAGTTTGCAGACGACATTTCAAATTGTGATGAAATTGGAATTTGTTCTTCTGATATGGTAGAAAACTTTGTGGGAAAGGGATAAATTGCTCGTTACGAGCAATTTATCCCTTTCCCACAATGTTTTCCCGAGTTGTCTGCAACAAAGTGGTTAAATGTCGTTATTGTTTGGTAATGGGTTAAGAATAATACGATAAACCGAAGGAAAAGGCTATCTGTACTTTTGTTACACCTATAGTTTCTGGGCATGAAATCAATTAACAAATCGTTGTTGTGGTGTAAAGAACCGTGGTCGAAAGTAAACAACCCAAAACATCACCTATTATTAACTATCCAAATGAGGTCATGTTTATATGAATAGTAAATTCGCCGGGATCTGTTAGAGATAATGTCCCTAACACTGACCAATCGAATATCGTCGATAAATACCTGAACCAATCGGAACTACTCGGGTATTTCCGTGAGCTGAGAAATACATCTCGGATGTCATTCGGAACACCTCGGCCTTTTCTTCAAATAACCTCGGAGGTAATGTGGAGCCATTTTGAAAGTAGTTCATTGACGAAGGGCATGTCCATTTGCAATCGTATCTTCTCGGCAATCCCCGACACAAGCCGGGGATTACCGAGAAGATACGATTGAGAAAATATGAAACAAAGATGTGTTGATGTCATAATCTTTTATGAAAACATTATAAAAAGAAAACATTCAATTGTGATATATAACCAATTTGTGTGTATTTACATAAATATTTGTGTCTGTGTGCATGTTGTAATCATGTAAGTAATCCGCCGGAAAAGAGCCGAATTACCCCAGGATTTCTGGTGTATTCATGAATTGCTTACGAGGTATATCTACCGACTTGTTAGGGGATACGATTGTTCGGATATAAGTGTAGGATTACAATATTTCGGGCAAATCGTCCCCGGCATATAACACATTTTCTAAGTGTGCACGTTTAGTAGTTCAATGTATATAATGGAATATATGTATCTGTGTTGGACATCCTTTTAAAATTATCTTTAATCGGTAACTGATACGAAAGGGCGAAATTACAAGATGTGTGGTATATAACTGTTTCCTTAATGAAATCAAACAAAATTCTAGATTTCAGTTTCAAGATCTATTTTTGAAAACGAAAGCAAAGTGACGTAAGTCTCGCAAGAAACAATATGGTGGCATCCCATATCCAAGAGGTGTTTTCATTGGATAAACCCGATGTATTCAGATTGTACCTGAACAACAACAAGATGTGTATAGTAGCTGGGAGTGACAAATGGCCCGGCAAGTGATGAAACTCAAAACGTTTACATAACGTTTTTAAGAAAGTCGGATTGACTTGGAATCAGTTTGGCCATATCGTTAGGTTTCATTTCTTAATGATGTTTCTTGATTTTTGCCAAACAGTTTGGGTCACGTCGAGTGTTCAAAATTGGTAAGCATGTCCCAGAATCACGGTGAACTCATTTTAAACTGAAGATCGATAATGTAATGTACGTCTACACTGTGTATTGCCTACGAAGAGTATTACGGCTAACCTATCGACGTATCTATAATATACACAATTAAAGAGGAAAATGATGAGACCGTTAACCCTTATTGTGATGGAACCGACTTCATGCTTATGCAAACAGGTATGATCCAGGCCAGCCGCCAAGTAAATTGGCGACTGGCCTGTGACCAAACATGTTTGCCACTCTGAGTATATTTCCTCATCAAAATTAGGCAGACATCTAAGGTTTTGGAAAGCAGACGATATAAGCATCTATTTAATACATTACCGAGTATTCTAAGGGTTAAAATACAATACGTACCACTATAAAACATTCACGGTGTCGTTTGTGTCATTGTTTCAAAAGGATGTTTTAGCCGGTATGGAATTTTAGTTAGTAAGGGCAGTTCATTTTGAAAGTTGCGATATTTAAACATAGTATCAGGTAAGGTGGAATCACAATACGGTCCTCTTGATAGATTTTTTGAATATAGACCAAAAAGATGTCAGTCCCCAAATAGCTAACATTCATCAACAAAATGGAAAATATTTCAAACGGTGAAATTTGTCCAAGCTTAACTTCTGTATCGGTTAGGTGTTGCCTCTGAACTCATTAGTTTTCTTGTATCATTTGATCATGACTATTGTATCTAACCCACCCGTTTACTTTTTTGCAACTGATTTTCATCTAATCACAATTCATTGGTTCATATGAATTGTGACTATCGAATCTTGTCCAATCTAATAAAGTATATGACTGAATTGCTACTGTTGCATGCATCTGTCCCATTTCTCCATTTGTATCTTGAAACTCATCCCCCCCCTTGCTTGTATTGAAAAAAAAAAGACAAATATATTGTATCTAATCAAATTCCTTCCCTTGTTTTCATCTAGTTATCGACTACGATAGGTTGTTTATGTGTTAGTTATACATGTGTGACTGATAACCATGGGCGGGTTGTATATGTGTAAGTTATTCATGTGTGACTGATAACCATGGACGTGTTGTATATGTGGTAGTTATGCATGTGTGACTGATAACCATGGACGTGTTGTGTATGTGTAAGTTAAACATGTGTGACTGATAACCATGGATATGTTGTATATGTGTTAGTTTAGCATGTTTGACTGATAACCATTCACGAGTTGTATATGTGTTAGTTATACATGTGTGATTGATAACCATGGACATGTTGTATATGTGTTACTTAAACATGTTTGCCTGATAACCATGGACATGTTTTATATATGTTAGTTAAACATGTGTGATTAATAACTAATAAACATGGACATGTTGTATGTGTGTTAGTTATACATGTGAGACTGATTACCATGTGTGTGTTGGATATGTGTTACTTACGCATGTGTGGCTGATAACCATAGACGTGTTGTATGTGTGTTAGTGAAATATGTGTGACTGATTACCATGGACGTGTTGTATATGTGTTAGTTAAACATGTGTGATGACGGATAACCATGGGGGTGTTGTAAATGTTTTAGTAATGCATTTCTGACTGATTTCCATGGGTGTGTTGTAGTTGTGTTAGCTATACATGTGTGACTGATAACCATTGGCGTGTTGTATATGTGTTATTTATGCAGGTGTGACAGATAACAATGGGTGTGTTGTATATGTGTAAGTTATACATGTGTGACTGATTACCATGGACGTGATTTTATGTATTAGTTATACATGTGTGACGGATAACATTTGGCGTGTTGTATATGTGTTAGTTATGCATGTGTGACTGATAACATCGGACGTGTTGTATATATTTAAGTTTCGTTAACGCCTTACCTTGACTGTTAAATGAGAGGTAGAGTATTAATCCGGCCACACTGGCCGATATGAGGGCCACGACAAAGTACCTTCCGGTCGGTGTCATCGTCAACACTGCTTTAACGTACAAGTGGTAGAAAAACACCTATATAACATTACATAGTTGGTACCCGCTATTCGTGTTTATAGTTACCCTGCACTGTAGTGAGATGTCACAGATAGGTTATAGAAGGTACAAGTCAAGTATTCCACGGTAAAGATAAACCTCAGAGAAATGACTCCTTGAGTTCCTGATCTCGCCAACGGTAATCACGTATTTGTGGAGAACTCGTCTATTAAGACCTCACTATCCTTAAATCTAGACCGACTAAATGTACACTTAGACTAACACGTCCGTACGAAAGCAAGTGTTAAATTAAGTTTGGTGATGTTAAAGAAAAGTATAATCGTGTTTAAACTGATAAGCCATTCTATTTACTGCCTGCTATTTCTATAACTGTATGCACACTCTCCACCTTTCACGTTTTCGATTAGATTTCACACTCAGTTTCCATGTAGACACCTCAATCCACGTGTACGTTTTCTGTCCAGTTTTTAATACAGTACATTCCTTCAATGATATTTCATTAAAAGATTCAGTAACATGTAATACGCCTCTACCTATTGAAAACACTACTTCCCATTCTGATTTGATATTGTCACACCCAACACGTGTTCACGAATCTTACAATATGTACTACGACTCTAGTTTAGACTCAATATAAGCATTTAAAGTCGGAAGTCAAATTTTATCCAAAGGTCTTGACTTTTGAACCGAAATTGTGTCACATGTGAACACCGATTCCTTTTATAGCCCGGCGTTATGCCAGTGTTATCTTTCATCAGGGTTTTTGACTTCCGGAACATTCGAAACTCTTACTGTTCATCAAACAGACATCGAATAACCACTAAGTAGTACTATCAAAGTAAAATTGCATGGTGGACATGTTTGTTGGAATGAATCGTTCATTCTTCATATTGCACATATATTGATATATATTGATATATATGATTTAGTTGTTTAAAGGAATCTCCAAGTTCCGGGGTTAAGGGGTCACGCTACTATCTCCAGGAAGCGGCCATCTTGTGAGCACAGAGATAAGGCAACGGTGTGGGACTGCCTTAACCCTTTACCAACCGCAAATTGTTCGTCTGTCCCAAATTGGAATAGCTTGCAGACGACATTTCAAAATGTGATGAAATTGAATAAATAATCTTCTGATAAGGCAGACAAATTGTGGGAAAAGTTTTCCAAGGTCGTCTGCAACAAACCTGTCAAATGTCGTTATTGTTTGGTAATGGGTTAAAACGTTTGGGACATTCTACTGATTATAGCTCGTCCAATAGCCGGGACGGACATAGTAATAATCACGAACACACTATAGCCTATGTGGAAATGTGTTGGCAGTCGAACCTGAAACCCGTGGTAGATAGCAAATGATTTTGAGCCATTTCGATTCCTAAGTGGATATGGAGTAGAAATCAACTACGCCAAATAAGTCAACTGACAGATAAATCAAACATTCTTCTTTTATTACAATGGTTTGGTACCGTTATGTTGGATGTCCATTTAAATTAGAGCTCTTGGCTTCATGAGGTAGCTGTGTGTTCACCAATCTTAACCGTTAGAATGCTGGGTAATTTTCTAAAAATAGATTTTTGTGTCGTCTGCTTTCCAAAGCCTTAAATATCAACTTAATTTTGATGAGGAAAGATACCCAGAGTAGCAGAAAGGTTAGATCACAGGCCAGCCGTCAGTTACTTAGCGGCTGGCCTGTGATCTAACCTGTTTGCATTAGCATGGAGTTTGGGTTTTTAAATGGTAATAGCAAATGTTGGAATCTTAGCTTTGAGCTTTGATTCATGGGAAGAACCACACATTATAGTACTAAGAAACCGGAGTATATTGGCTTATAGATCGTTAGCCTTTACTGGACCAGAATGATTGAATGCCCTTCCTAAAATCTTAAAGAGCTTTGAAAATTTAAGTCAGATACTTTCTAAACTCAAAGCCTATTTCTTTAAATGATACTATAAATAATAAGTAACACTCATGAGCGCTTTGCAACTAGGAAATTGTAAAGCGCAATTGAATATCGAACAAAATGCGATACATAAATGTATTTGTGTTGGAGAAGTTGCAAGTGAAAAGTCTGATATGCCTAAGTGACACCTTTTTCTACAAATCATACTATGAATAAAATCTAACAATCGACATGAAATCTTTGCAACAAGGACATTGTGAAGTGCGTTTTAATATTGAAAAAAAAAGAACTTATATTTGTAAATACGGATAAAAATCTTGAATGGCTTAGTGACACCGATTGCTAGGATTGCACTGATAAATGGTGGTCATTCATCATGACTAAATGGTCTGTTTTCGCTTCGACATAGGACTATTGCTTGACAGACACTACGTGAAATAGAAATTAAGATTACTTGTATCTCACAGACCGACCATCCCTTATAACGGCTGCACTTGACCAGATGGTCCGACCATGGAACATATTTACATAATATCCGGGCAAGTACCGGATATGTACTATTTAATGTTACTTTATTTATAGATATGTCCGGGCCTGAACCCCGCCCTTAAACGGGATCTAGATAACAACGATCCCATTGCACTATACGATAACGATATTCCTTTTGCAGAACGCATCTTTATCATAGCATTTCTATAGTTATAGTATCACAGTTTGTCAAACGAAACAATAAAGTATATGATAGTATATTCCATTATGTGACATTTTGTACAGCGTAAAACGGGTTATATTGAGTTTACATTCATACCATTCAGTTGTCGTACGACCCTTGTGTCGAATAGACTGATGTCTAACTAACTACATCGTTTGCTTAATAAACATCGCATGTTATAACGAGGGTTCAATGCAAAACTATAGTAAGTGCTTCACAAACATGAAGCACTTACTATAGTATTGCATTGAACCCTCGATATAGCAAATACGTAATATGACAAAATTTAAACATGGATCAGCATAAGAGCGCATGATGTTACAGAGCTTAATCAAATACATATAAATTAAGTACAGTAGAGTTCAATTCCTAGACAAGAAGACATGCGTTATAAATAAATCTAGACAAGTCATTCGTAGTTTTACGAGATGCAGGCGACATGAGATTTGTAAATCTGTATATACTTGGCCATATATAAAAAAAAAGAAGTAGTGTATGTTGTCCTTAGAGAAGGATACCTTAGGAACAATAGTAAGAAATGATATATAGTAGGCTTAGTTCACCAACAATACGTACGATACTTAGACAGCCATTTTTATTTTGGACATGCGCAAGCTTATTTAACTCTTTCCCAAACGACAAATTTTCGAATGTCCCAAATTGAAAGAGTTTTCAGACGACATTTCAAAATGTGATGAAATTGAAAAATATTCTTCAGATAGAGCAAAAAATCTTGTGGGAAAAGGAGTAATTGCTCTGAGCAATCAATTTCTCCTTTTCCTACAAGGTTTTCAGAGTCGTCTGCAACAAAGTGGTTAAATGTCGTTATTGTTTGGTAATGGGTTAAGGCGAACGTTAACCCCTTATCATCACTACAAGTTTTCTATTATCTTTATCCGAATGCAAGTCCAATACGAGTGTCACTCTCTTGTTTAACCCCATTTTGCCCGGCGGTCATGATTTTAACAAACTTGGTATAGGACCAGTACCTGCTGCTGTATACTAGTTATCAAACCTCTAGGTTTTATGGATCCAGATGACAAGCTTTTTTTTATATATATAGATTTCCTTTCAAAGTCCCATAACTCCGAAGCCCGAACGGAACTTTGCAAAGTTTCGTCTGAGTATGTCATATAGCTCGAGGGTAAGGTAAAACGTAACCTTCAAAATTCCTCCCGGGGGAGGGCAGAAGCAGGATCCTTTCTGCTCAAGACTTATACTTATATACATATTCATACATGCATACATATAAACATACATATTATCTAGGAACCATAACAACCGGTAAGGGAATGCCTTGATGATACAGTCAAACTGTTAAGAGGCCAGTGTATGGAACTGAGAAAATTGGCTGTAAAAGAACGGTTGGCTACACTATAAATCGAACGATTGGACTTTCTTAGGTGGTTGTTTAAGGCAGGTTGGCTGCTTAAACGGATGGTTGCTTAACACAAGTTAGACTGTAGTACCAAACATCGACTGAAGTTAACTATCATCTCTTTGAGACCAATGTGTCCGTCAGCTATTGTGTCCGCATAAAGATTATTACATCGCTTCTATGTGCCGTCTTATCTATATGTCTGAGGACCAAAACACGTACTATAAGGGCCGGGGTCTTAATTCTCAAATACAGACAGCTGTGGCGATTACCTTTCACAATATTATACAACCTTCCAGACCTGGTTCGGTACACTGATGCATGGACTATTCTCACTCTCGATTGTGGTATGCATGGCCGCTTATATGGGTATGTGCTCCTCACCTTTTTGGTCGAAAGATAACGTAATGTGATACTTGTATGGCTATGTTTTTTGTTTTAATTTTTCAAAAGTCATTAATAATTCTTATTCGAATGATCATGTACTTTTTATGTCTGAAATGTTTTCTCGGCTCTTGTACCGAGGGTCCCGGGTTCGAATCCCCGTTAGGTGGGGTGAAAATTTCCGGGACTAACCTACAAACTGGTACGATTACTGGTTTAGTATCCAGGAAGCAGTCATCGAGAGTGGCTTTGAACAAGTGTTAAGCTTCCTTCACAATTGATATCAAACAAATACGTTGAATACGGTGAATAAGGTGAATAGAGATTTAGCTTTTCTACACGAATGAGAGAGAAATAAAAAATATGTATATACATATGTGCATGCTTTCCTGAAAAATATGTAAAACGTGTTACATATATGTAACGTAACATGTGTTGAAGACGTGCACACCAAGGCAATTAGAATATGACTACTCGGGTACTTCCGTGATCTGAGAAATACACCTCGTACACAAGTGTAGGGTTACGAATTCCGGCTTAATCGTCCCAGACCAAAACACATTTTTTATGAGCGTCCACATTGAATTAATCAATTTATATGAACAGACTGTGTTGCACATCATTTAAAACATTGTTTATGATCGGTAACCAATATATAATAGTGAAATTATGAGATGTTATATATGTCTGTTTCCTTGATCAAATAATATGAAAATTAAGATTTCAAATTTAATCCCCGGTACAAGCCGGTAGATATACCTCGTTGCTAGTTCATGAATACACCAGAAATCCTGGTGAAGTTCGACTATTTTCCGCCGAATAACACACTTGGATACAACATAACAAACAGGACTAATTGTTTATGTAAACACACACGAATTGCTTGAATATCACAATTGCTTATTTTTTTTTACTACTTTCATAAATGATTATCATATCAACACATCGGTGTTTCTTTTATTTTTCGATCGTATCTATTCGGCAGTCCCCGACATGCCCTTCGTCGCTGCCATGTTACCGGACTACTTTCAAGATGGCTCCCAATTACCTTCGAGGTTATTTTAAGAAATGACCGAGGTGTGCCGAATGACCAAACATTACAAGTGTGAAGGTTATATTTCAGTGTCCTGTACGGAATGGACGGCCTGGGACTCATGGGGTAGTTGTACGGTCACATGCGGGAAGGGGACACAATTCCGGAACAGAACTTGTCCACAGATCACGTGTTCTCCGGGAAACAACACAGAGATCCGGACATGCTTTATACGTGGATGCTTAGGTAGGTTACCATGATGAGTTAAGTCGGCTGTAAGGGTGTTATGTTGGCTATATATGAGGGAAAAAGTAATCAATTCTATCGCCTCGACCGGACACCATCCTCCCGTTGTCAAATAATTATCCGTCCATCGAGAATTTATCCCCAGTGAGAATTTATCCCCAGTGAGAATTTATCCCCATTGATGAACGGTAGTGGTGGTCAGGCGATTGGATTGGCTATTTTATTTCTTTAACCCTTAGAATGCTTGGTAATTTTCTAAGAATAGATTTGTATGTCGTCTGTTTTCCAAAACCTTAAATATCTGCTTGATTTTGATGAGGAAAGATACTCAGAGTAGCAAATAGGTTAGATCACAGGCCAGCCGCCAATTCACTTTTCGGCTAGCCTGAATCTAACATGTTTGCATAAAGTTTAAGTTTTCCATCCAAAATTAGCCGAGCATCGCAATACAAATGAAGATATGCTGGTGCGATGTAAAACCAATCAACAAACAATCAAATCGAATTAAAATCAATTGCAAACGCGTATAACAAAAAAAGAAATAACAAGTCCTAGTTGATAATGACAAGAAAAGCAAGGAAAAATTGTAACTTGTAACAACTACCTTTCAAATTGTTAGATCTAGGTGCGTTAGAAAGAGTCTGTACAAATCAATTGTTTAAGATGCGTAATGTCGTTGACTTTAAACCCTTAGAATGCTGAATATTTTTCTAAAAATAGAGCTGCAGGAGAGAATGATACACGTGATTCCCCGTAAGGCAGTAAAAACGGCCCTCCGTAAATATTTAATAAAAGACCCCGCTAGACAAGCATATCGAAAAAAGCCCGTGCCCAAACAAGAATTCCCAAAAGAATCCCGGGTGGGAAGCCCGCGACGGCCCAAACAAGAATACCCAAAAGAAGCCCGGGTGGGAAGCCCGCGACGGCCCAAACAAGAATACCCAAAAGAAGCCCGGGTGGGAAGCCCGCGACCGCCCAAACAAGAATACCCAAAAGAAGCCCGGGTGGGAAGCCCGCGACCGCCCAAACAAGAATACCCAAAAGAAGCCCGGGTATGAAACCCGCGACCGCTCAAACAAGAATACTCAAAAGAAGCCCAGATGGGAAGTCCGCGGCTGCCTAAACAAGAATTCCCAAAAGAATCCCGGGTGGGAAGCCCGCGACCGCCCAAACAAGAATACCCAAAAGAAGCCCGGGTGGGAAGCCCGCGACCGCTCAAACAAGAATACCCAAAAGAAGCCCGGGTGGGAAGCCCGCGACCGCCCAAACAAGAATACCCAAAAGAAGCCCGGGTGGGAAGCCCGCGACCGCTCAAACAAGAATACCCAAAAGAATCCCGGGTGGGAAGCCCGCGACCGGAATACCCAAAAGAAGCCCAATGGGAATAAACAAGAACCCAAAAGAATCCCGGGTGGGAAGCCCGCGACCGCCCAAACAAGAATACCCAAAAGAAGCCCGGGTGGGAAGCCCGCGACCGCCCAAACAAGAATACCCAAAAGAAGCCCGGGTGGGAAGCCCGCGACCGCCCAAACAAGAACACCAAAAGAAGCCCGGGTGGGAAGCCCGCGACGCTCAAACAAGAATACCCAAAAGAATCCCGGGTGGGAAGCCCGCGACCGCCCAAACAAGAATACCCAAAAGAAGCCCGGGTGGGAAGCCCGCGACCGCTCAAACAAGAATACCCAAAAGAAGCCCGGGTGGGAAGCCCGCGACCGCCCAAACAAGAACACGCAAAAGAAGCCCGGGTGGGAAGCCCGCGACGGCCCAAACAAGAATACCCAAAAGAATCCCGGATGGGAAGCCCGCGACGGCCCAAACAAGAATACCCAAAAGAAGCCCGGGTATGAAACCCGCGACCGCTCAAACAAGAATACTCAAAAGAAGCCCAGATGGGAAGTCCGCGGCTGCCTAAACAAGAATTCCCAAAAGAATCCCGGGTGGGAAGCCCGCGACCGCCCAAACAAGAATACCCAAAAGAATCCCGGGTGGGAAGCCCGCGACCGCCCAAACAAGAATACCCAAAAGAAGCCCGGGTGGGAAGCCCGTGACCGCTCAAACAAGAATTCCCAAAAGAATCCCGGGTGGGAAGCCCGCGACCGCCCAAACAAGAATACCCAAAAGAATCCCGGGTGGGAAGCCCGCGACCGCTCAAAAAAGAATACCCAAAAGAAGCCCGGGTGGGAAGCCCGCGACCGCCCAAACAAGAATACCCAAAAGAAGCCCGGGTGGGAAGCCCGCGACCGCTCAAACAAGAATACCCAAAAGAAGCCCGGGTGGGAAGCCCGCGACCGCCCAAACAAGAACACGCAAAAGAAGCCCGGGTGGGAAGCCCGCGACGGCCCAAACAAGAATACCCAAAAGAATCCCGGGTGGGAAGCCCGCGACCGCCCAAACAAGAATACCCAAAAGAAGCCCGGGTATGAAACCCGCGACCGCTCAAACAAGAATACTCAAAAGAAGCCCAGATGGGAAGTTCGCGGCTGCCTAAACAAGAATTCCCAAAAGAATCCCGGGTGGGAAGCCCGCGACCGCCCAAACAAGAATACCCAAAAGAATCCCGGGTGGGAAGCCCGCGACCGCCCAAACAAGAATACCCAAAAGAAGCCCGGGTGGGAAGCCCGCGACCGCTCAAACAAGAATACCCAAAAGAAGCCCGGGTGGGAAGCCCGCGACGGCCCAAACAAGAATACTCAAAAGAATCCCGGGTATGAAACCCGCGACCGCTCAAACAAGAATACCCAAAAGAAGCGCGGGTATGAAACCCGCGACCGCTCAAACAAGAATACTCAAAAGAAGCCCAGATGGGAAGTCCGCGGCTGCCTAAACAAGAATTCCCAAAAGAATCCCGGGTGGGAAGCCCGCGACCGCCCAAACAAGAATACCCAAAAGAAGCCCGGGTATGAAACCCGCGACCGCTCAAACAAGAATTCCCAAAAGAAGCCCAGATGGGAAGTCCGCGGCTGCCTAAACAAGAATTCCCAAAAGAATCCCGGGTGGGAAGCCCGCGACCGCTCAAACAAGAACACGCAAGCAACCCTGAATCGCCTGCGAGTTAAAAACCCGTACAATTTGTACCGGCATGTCTCCTATAGCCGGTTTGACCGATGTTTTTATATGTTACAGATGGCCAATGGTCGAACTGGGGAACATGGAGTCAGTGTTCCATGTCTACACAGATGAGGTCCCGAACCCGACTTTGTGCTAACCCGGCCCCGACACTTTACGGGATGCCGTGTGAGGGAATAGCCGAACAGTTCACCGCTTGTCAAGGTCATATTTATACTATTATGTCACAACACCTTTAAACATGTAGGTCATTCGTTAACCCTTTACCAAACGCCAAATTTTCGACTGTCCCAAATTGAAAGATTTTGCAGATGACATTTCAAAATGTAATGAAATTAAAAAACAATCTTCAAATATGGCAGAAAACATTGATGCTCGTTAAGAGTCGTCTGCCACAAACTGGTCAAATGTCGCTATTGTTTGTAAACGGTTTAAATGACAATCTCGCAGATCGTGGTTTAACCCTTTCCCAAACAACAACTGTCGACTGTCCCAAATTGAAAGACTGTGCAGACGACATTTCAAAATGTGATGAAATTGGAAAATAATGTTCTGATAGTCCAGAAAACATTGTGGGAAAATGTGAAAGTCACGAGTAATTTCTCCTTTTCCCTCAATGTTTTCTAAAGTCTTCTGCAACAAAGTGGTAAAGTGTCGTTATTGTCTGGAAAAGGTTTTAAACATTTAAGATTAAATCTATTCTACGTATAAAATGACATCACAAATCTATTTACTTACAGAAAACTAGACACTTCTAATCTCCTTTCAGAACCGTGTAGTGGAGATATAGCACATTTATGATGACTATTTAGTAAAGCGATTAAACGGTTTATTTTGTAAACAATGACATTTTATTTCTGTTTTATGAAGGTATTGAAATAGTTCAGAGTATCTTGAACTCAGATCCTAGAAATGGTTCAACTCTCTAAGCACGTGACGCTAGCAAGGTGCCTCAGAGAGTAACCAATGAATTTTGCAATTGATTTTAAGTAGGGACTTTGTCCTTCACTGAGTGCTAAATACTGGGGATTCCTTTAAAGTTGGGGGGGGGAGGGTGGGTGGGGGGAGGGAGTCCGACAGCCTAAATACGGGTGCCGCTAGATATCTTCTACTAGGATGTTTGGAAATTAGCGCGGATTGTTTGCATTACCTTCGATCACCATCATGCATATCACAAACGCATCAAAAACAAACGTTAAAAACAGTAGATTTATACAAGAAAAACGACGATTTAATTTGATAAGATTTCGCAAAGTTATAGACAGATTACAATCAACATTGAAGTTGGAACTACTTGCTTTTTCTCGGCGGTGATTAAGCCCCTTTAGGTAAAGAGGGATATCGACGACGGGATAACCGACCGATCGCTATATATGCTTGCCGCGCATGATCGACGCGTATAAAAATAATTGCAATTATTTCTAAATTCTGGTGGAGTTGCCTAATTCGTAACCAAACTAATTCGTTACGTTTTGGGGAAAATGAGAGAAAATTAAATGAGTCGAATTATACCAAAAGACTAGTGACGAAAAGTCTGTGGATCGTGAAAAACACACCACATAACCATGACCAAAGACCTAATAAACATTTTCTAGGTCTTTGCCGTGACTGACCATACTGATGAAATTGACAGAGTGATTCATGCATTTTATTCATCGTTAATTTGTAAAGCATTGCAGATTGAATGTTTGCAGAACATTTAAGCAGGAAAATATGTTATTGCAAAACTGCCTGTGGGATATGTGAAAAGCTAAATATATCACTTTTGTTCCTAAACTTGTTACACGAATCAACTGACCACACGAATTGGCTGTGGTCACGTGATTTATGTGAAGGCAGCGACACTGTACTGCAGTGTAGCAAAAGGAAGCAAACGTAACGAGCAATTTTTTCCTTTTCCCACAATGTTTTCTGCCCTATCAGAAGAGTATTTTCCAATTTCATCACATTTTGAAATGTCGTCTGCAAACTCTTTCAATTTGGGACAGTCGGAAATTTGTTGTTTGGAACTGGTTAACTGCTTTAACTTATTTTAATTAGTTGTGGAAAGTAACATCTTAAAAGCAAGACTATTCTGACAGTTTTCTTTCATTTGCAATCTTCATAGAATAATTAAAACACATATACCTAGCAACAATTTGAGTGAGCTACACATAGCCTATTGGACATCTCAAAGAACTTAAAAACATTATAAAAAAAAGCAACATGTAAAAAACAAAGACATTCGCTCTTAATGCACCTACTTTACGTGTATAATTGTCGTAAAAAGGTAGGATTATTAAGCAAGGATTATAGGGTGACCAGAAATCTTTACTTAAAGTCATAACTGTAAAATATATTAATATAATCTTTATTAATGTCTCATCCATATACATATACATTTCTATAAATATAAAACCATATACATAGCATAAAGACATTAAAATATATGCATATGGCCATTCAATTTTGAATTATAAGAGACAATTATTAACATAAAACATACATTACAAATAAATGATAATTACAACGTAAAATCAAGATTGAGTTACTAATACCTTTATAATGCACGGTTAAAACAAATTTTAGATTGAAAATAAGTCAGGAGTGCATATTTGCACTATTGCACATTATTAAAACTATATTTTAGGAATTTGAATGTCCCTTTCGATTAGATAAAGAACGGATTAATAAGCAGCTCAATCTTGAAATAAATAAAAGTGCTAAAAGCACTGACAAAAGAATAAAGACATTATTTACAAAGATAAAAGGAGCGGCGTTTGAGAATATTAAAACAGGTCTTGGCACTAATCCTTATCAAATTTGGGTTGGAAAATACAATACTCAGTTTATTAATTTCAGACTTTTCAAGAAACTCTGGGCATTCTTGTTTAGCTTTAATAAACAGTTCTTGTCTATAATCATTATACATATGACAGTTAAAAAGCACATGACACTCGTCTTCTATACTGCTACAAAAATGACACTTTCTATCCTCAATGTTTAAATTTTCATATCGGCCAGATTACATACGTAATGGAGCTACGCCACAACGAAACTTACTAAAGGCAGACCGATGTTGAACTGTGCGTAATTTCTTAATTTATTTTGACCTACATTTCGAATTCCAGTTATTCTTGTAACAGATGACTTCCATTCATTTACAAATATGTCAAATAATTTTGGCTTAACTTTATCAAATAATGTTTTTCTATTTATATGTTGATTGATAGTACTATAGCATAGACAGTCTAAAGCAATTAATTCTCTTTTAACTGAATAAAACCAATTTTTACAACTCACATTCGCTTTTGACTGAGACCAAAGTGCAACGCGTCTATTTGTTCTGAAATGTGGGGTGTCTGACAGCCGACACCAGAAATTACATATAGACTTCCATTGGCGTATTATAGGAGGATCCCAACCCATATCGCCTGCAATTGCAGCATTAGGTGTATATTTACCTACTCATAGAAAGAAACGTAAAGCTCTGTTATGAATAGAATTTATACAAGAATAAGACTTTAAACCCCAAATTGGTGAGCCGTAATCAATAACCGGCCACACCATAGAGTCATATAATTTTTTAAAAACCTCATACGTAACTCCCCCTATTGATTTACATTTTGCAATCACCAGAGCGAGAGCACGACCGGCACTTTTAGCGACAGCTTTAGCAGTAGTATTATAATCAAGATGTTCATCTAAAACCAAACCGAGATAGATGTATCGATCAACAACTTCTAAAATGAAATCCCCACAACGAAATGTTGCATTAGCAGAGTTAAGTGCATTTGGCCTAAAGTGAACAATCTTACTCTTAATTGGATTAATTGCCATATAATTACTACTACACCAATTATTTAAATGATCTAATAAAAATTGTAAATCCTCTGGCTTTTCAGCTAATAAAACAATATCATCGGCATACATCAAAATACTAACAATATCTTCACCAGTGTGTATACCAATATTAAAAGACTTGAGGAACAATGCAAGGTCATTGAGATAAAGATTAAATAAAAGGGGAGATAACACACACCCTTGTCTCAGGGCGCATTTTACATCAAACCACTCCGTATGTAACCCATTAAGTCTCACACACGAAGACACCGTATTATATAAAGACTTAATCGCTAAGAAAAGTTTACCAGAAACACCTATGTCTCGGAGACGTTCCCACAATTTCGACCGGTTTATTAGATCATAGGCTTTTTTGAAGTCAATGAACGCACAAAATGTAGATTGTTTATATTTCTTTCTTGTTTCAATAATATTGGTTAATGTTGACAATTGATCGATCGTACTACGTTTTTTTCTAAATCCATTCTGTTCATCAACGATTTTAAAATTTTCTTCTGCCCATTTACCAAGTCTTTCGTTTAAAACATTGCAGTAAAGTTTGTACATCGAGTTTGCTGAAGAGATGCCCCTGTATGAAAGAGGGTTTCTCGGATCGTCTGAAGAAGATTTAGGGATTGGGTTGATAACACATTTACCCCACAAAGATGGAACCAAACCTTTACTAAAACACGTATTGAACAGGGAATGTAAAAATAAGACTGACGTGTCATTTTTAAGTACATCAACTGGGATACCATCTACTCCAGATGCTTTACCTTTGTTAGCATGATCAATGGCTATCTTAATCTCGTTTATAGATATGGCCTCATTAAAAGACGGGGTGTTATCATTAATAGCATATGAATTTCTTTGTGACTCGTTTAAGACATCGTTACTTGTATTATATAAAGAGCTAAAATCATTTTTCCATTTGCTTAAAACTTCAGATGTTTTAGACGATATAGACCCGTTATCAAGAATAACTTCAAAAGGAATACTTCTATTATTATTATTATTATAATTATTTATGCCTATTCTTCCAATAGATTTCCAAAACTGGGTTTGATTTAAATTGCACTCGTTTAAAATACTTCTTTGCATATTATACCACTGGATACGTTTACACTTTTGAACATATCTATCAAATCGTTTTCGAAGACACACATACTCCGATTTTAAACGTTTCTTGGCAACACTCCTATTACATTTCATCCATAACTTTTCAGCTTTGCATACTGCATTCCACATATGTGTTAACTCAACATTCCACCATTGTTTCCAAGGTTTACGGTGTTTATTACCGAAACTGCTAAAAGAGAGAGTTTTGTACTCTAGACGCTCATACATATTACTTTTCACAATGTTTACCCAGTCATTATATATTATATTTATAACGTTTTGAGACTGAAAACCTTGTTCTAAGTTGTCAATTAAAACATTCACATCTATCAAAACATCTTGATTCAACATAAAATCAACAGGAACATTACTTACATCAAATTTATCATATCGCAACTTTGCTTCACTGATTCCGTTATCTTGTTTTATGGAACTACCCGTAGGTAATTCCACAAAACAAGATAACATCGAGTGATCCGGAACGCTTGCAGAGGCTACAGCTCCTATATTATTACATTGCTGTACAAGTTCTAGTGATCTCTTTATCGAGAAGCTAGAAAATAAACTTAAATTGTCATGGGATGAGATGCAATAATCAACAACTGATAAATCCTTTGTCGATACAGAAGTAAAATCGTTATTTACAAAGTTTCTACCATTTAACATACACATGTTTGTATTTGTCAGAAATTCAATAAATAACTCTCCATATTTGTTACATTTAAAATCTACTACATCTCGTGGAGGTACATCATCAACACCACATATAAAGTCATCTAAATCACCACAGCGACTATTAAAGTCACCACATATGAACAATATACCATCATTCTGATACTTATATACGTCTGTTGATAATGAATCAAAGAAATTATACACATCAAATGACATTGAAGAGTTTTCTGGAGGCAAGTAACAAACACATGGTATAAAAACAACATTATCAATTTTATGGATACATTTTAACCATAGAATACCTTCCGTTGATTTATCAAGAATGCTAACATTAAAATCATTTAAAAAAGAATTTTTGACAAAAAAGCCTACACCTCCGGAACCAACTCTAGCATTTTTATGAATATTTAGTCTATTGTGACCAAACCATTGGTAACTTTCTAGTGAAGGAACGTCAGTGCTCTGTAAATGAGTTTCGGCTATACCGACTATATCAAAATCGTTTATTAAAACAGAAGATGATCTAAGAACATTGTTAACGTTTTCTAAGTTCACATTCCAACCACGAACGTTCCAAAAACCCGTTTTAACCTAGTATCGACCACCACGGTTAGCACCACGGTTACCACCACGTTCACCACCACGATTTCCACCGCGGTTACTACCACGTTCACCACCACGATTTCCACCACGGTTACCACCATGATTTCCACCACGTTCACCACCACGTTCACCACCACGTTCACCACCACTGTTACCACCACGGTTACCACCACGATTAACACCACGATCAACACCATTGCGCTGCACTCCGCTGTTTTCGTCAATAGTAGACCAACCGTCATGACCATCGCGACCGGATTCATTGTGATAGCGACGTCAATTGTTCCCAGCATTACTTACAACCACTCGAGAACCATGCATGGAGAGAGAAAGGTCTCGACGCTTAATTGCTGTAAGGATGGCTCGGAAATTACTGGCTATAACACGCTCGCTTCTGCTTTGGTCGTGATTAATAAACACATTGGAGTATTGTCTGCTATTTTTCAACTTAGATTTAGATAACATCACCTTTTTCTTGTCCTCAGCACATTTGAATTTAGCAATAATTACCCCTGGTTTACTTGTATCTGTGGATCGTTTACGCTCTGCATTAGTAACTGAGACACCAGTTACTTTCAAACCTTCCCGAATTAAATTGTTTACCTTTTGTGGTACATTTTCACTGTTAGATTCGGGAATGTTGAGTATAACCACATTTAATTCAATGTTATGTTCACCTGGCGCCGGTCCACTGACAGATGAAAGTTTTTCACTGATAGACTCAATCTCAGACGTAATCTCTGCGTGAATGCTAGATTGTAAATTCGTTATTTTCGATTCAACATCTTTTCTGATTTTACCCATTTCAGAACTAACCCGTTTGTCTAACAGCTGTGTAACTTTGTTAGTGATTTTTTGCTCAAGACCAGATTCCAATTTGTCTATTCTATCAGAAAGTGCCTTGTGCATCGAATGCACATCTGAAGACAATTTACGGATAAGTTGCTCGATATCCGAGTTTACATCTGTTACTGATTTAAGCGGCGTATATAACGAACGACGAGCATCTCCAGGTGAGCGGATAGGGTTCTGGTGCATCTCTTGTGAGCTACGCGCCTTTTTGATAGTGCTTTCACCATCTGATGGAACTGAGCGATGTCTCTTTCGGCGTGAATTAATAACGGGAGTATCAACTCTGGTTAGCCGTTGTGATGGCATTATAGAATCCACGTACTCCTGTGCATCATCTACGAAATTTGCCATAACCCTGTACCAGGCAAGCTAACAGCTGTATATAGACACAGCACGCGGTAAAGTCAAGCGTGACGAATGCACGGTTATACTGACAGGTAGATCAGGATAGTTGTCAAACCGGTTCTATAAACAATTGACTGGTCAGTAGTGTTCTATTTATAGCAAAATAGCGAAAGAATTGCAAAATTCACAAACTATCAAAACCAGTTTTCTATGGAGCCCAGATTCAGGCAAAACGTCCACTGTACATTCACAAAACGGTCCTGAAAGTCTCGAAGTATTTACTTAGCGAACTAACTAGAAACTGTTAATAGAGTTTCGCTTCGATTTTTCACTGTATGTACTGTCTTATCTTCACATCAATGTTAATACTCAATTCTTTTGGAGTCATTGTAGCAAAAATCGTCTGACACACACTAGAGACTGCAATTATTATTGTTTATTGTTTCTGCACAAAAATGGGGCACTGTGGCATCAGAAAGCCTCCTTTATGAGAAGGATACAGACGAAGTTTATGATCCACAACAATCAGTCTTACTTCACCCAACCCAAAATCCATCAAAATATCTCTACTATTCTACATCAGTAAATACCATGCAATGTATATCTTAACCCATTACCAAACAATAACGATGTTTTACCAGTTTTTTTGAGACAACTCTTGAAAACACTGTGGGAAAAGGAAAAATTTATCATACCGAGCAATTTCTCCTATTCCTACAATGTTTTCTACTCTAACGGAAGCTAACTTTCCAATTTCATAACATTTTAAAATGTCGTCTGCAAATTCTTTCAATTTGGGACAGTTAAAAGTTTGGCGTTGGGGTATAGGGTTGATGGCAAGGTGATAACAACAGCCCTAATTGTTTTTATTTCATGATCATTATTCAACAACTAACAAGTTCATACAGGTTCATTATCAAAAAGACAACACTACTTATCTTTGAAAGACTCTTGAGAGAAAGACTCTTGAGAGCAAACATATACATGCACTAAGCTTGGACAAATCAAGCCAAAGTTGTTCTTAGTTAAAACTTATATCTATAAGTTGTATCAGAGAAATTACACAAGCATTATACAAGTTTTATGCTTACAAATCGTCATCCTTGCACATTCTTGTAGCCTTGGTCCAAATTACCATGATCGTAGAGGTATCATGATTAATTTTCTGAAGTTTGTCCTTCATTCATAATCAATGAGAGGGCTTGTAACCAAGAATATAAATAACCCTTAAAGTGCTGGAACCGACTTCATGCTTATGCAAACAGGTTAGATCCAGGTCAGCCGCCAAGTAAATTGGCGGCTGACCTGTGATCTAACCTGTTTGCTACTCTGGATAACTTACCTTATCAAAATTAAGCAAATATTCAAGGTTTTAGAAAGCAGACGACACAAAAAAAAATCTATTTTCGAAAACTACCCAGCATTCTAAGGGTTAATGGCAATTTTTCTGTGTTTCCAGGTTCTAACACGGCTGCCCCATCTGTCCTATTTACAGCCCATCACCCAGTCGATCGAGAACCAAAGGTCGGTACCAACATCATCTACAGTGAGATCATCAACAATGAGGGTCAGGGATACGACAACACGACAGGAAACTTCACAGTGCCCGTATCTGGTGTCTACTCCTTCTACGTACAGCTGTGTACAGGCGTCAGTAGAACGGTGGCCATACAGCTGATAGCCAACAACGTCGTGGTTGGTGTGATGGATCGCAGCAGTGAGCAGTATGGCTGTAGCTCCACTCACGCCGTGATCCGTATACTGAAAGGTGCCGTGGTTAAAGTAGTGGTGACAGACACAGCCAGATATGGCATCGTTGAGGCCTCAGCCCGATGGAACATCTTTTCTGGGCATCTTTTACACACATAAACAATGAATAAGACTCCAGCCATCTTATAACTAAAGGCTATGGTGCAAGTAATTAGAGTTGTTATTTTGAATGAATACAGTAACTCCTATAAAATCTTGCCTGTCTTTCTTTGATTATTCAATCAGGAGATACAACCAAATCTCTATTAAAACATTGACCTTCTTTCTTTAATCATTCAATCAGAAGGGGGTACAACCATACCTCCATCATGTTGTCCTTTATAGTTGTCTGCAAAATGATTGGTCAACAATTATTCAATCTTGGAAAGCTAGCATTGTAAAAGTCAAATGTAAAAAAATAATAAATAGGTTGAAACAACTTATTTGATGGTCTTGTATGACAAAAACAAAGAGTTGTCCACACAGTGGAATAATGAAAAATTCTAGCAGAAGCCAAGACTGTTCTAAATATATCATAAAAAGGGAAAAAACCCAACACAACATGAGTTATCAAACTCATATCTTACAGTTGTTAATACGGTGGCACTGAGGTGACATGTGTACTAAATTAGTTTCCAATTTCCGTTTTCTAGAGATAATACATTTTATTATCAAGGGAAAACGAGGCAAAGTTTGTTTTCGCGGCATGAAAAAAATATTATCTCGAGAAAACGAAAAAGATTTGTTTTCTCGAGATAATAAAAAATATTATCTCAACAAAACAAATCAGCGTTTGTTTCCCCGACATAAAACAAATATTATCTCAACAAAACGAACCAAAGTTCGTTTTCCCGAGATAAAAAATATTATATCAACAAAACGAACCCGAAGTTCGTTTTCCCGACATGATATTTTAAGTCGTGCGCGTGACTTAATTAGCCAATCAGAACCCATTGTCAGTGTCAACCGTTGACGGATGGTTCTGATTGGCCAATTACGAACTTTGATTCGTTTTCTCGAGATAATTTATTCTTTTTTATCTCGGGAAAACGAACTTCGGTTCGTTTTGTTGAGTTAAAAAAAATTATTATCTCGAGAAAACAAACCTTGTTCGTTTTTTTTTTGAGATAGTATTTTTTATTATCTCGAGAATACAAATCTTTTTTATGTCGGGAAAACAATTTTTGCCTCGTTTTCCCTTGATAATAGAATTTATTATCTCGAGAAAACGGAATTGGAAAATAATTTATTACACATGTCACCTCAGTGCCACCGTATGTTCACGTGCATTTAACATGCTAAAATATCATTAACAAAAAAAAAGGTACAACAATTGTACAAGTTATTGCAACATTGATAAGTAAATGTTACAAAAATCTGATCACACAACAATTCTCAATAGATTAACCCTTTCCCAAACAATAACAGCATTTGACGACTTTGTTGCAGACGACTCTGAAAAACATTGTGGGAAAAGGACAAATTGCTCGTAACGAGCAATTTCTCCTTTTCCCACAAGGTTTTCTGCTCTTTCTGAAGAATATTGTTCAATTTCAACACATTTTGAAATGTCGTCCGCAAACTCTTTCAATTTGGGACAGTCGAATATTTGTTGTTTAGGAAAGGGTTAAAATAAGTAAGTCTAAATGATCAGTACAGCAACCTGATCAATACACATTGAAAAGTGCAATGTGAAAATTGTAGCAAAAATATCTTGGTGGTCGGCCTAGATCCAACCTTTTTCATAAGCATGAAGTAGGTTCCAGGGTACCGTTTTACTAAGCAATTTGCGCTTAAGATTTGCCTAGGTCTAAAAAAGGAATTCCTTTTATTTCACTTTTCGGCTAAGCAATATTGCAAAGTAACACATCATTGGAATCGTCTCTCCGAGACGCTTCAAACGAAGTATCACATTGCAATATTGAATTTCATTGAAAATTATATCCATGCATATCATTTATGACTTGCGCAAATATTTTCCTTCAGCTGTTTAGCAAAATGGTGCCCAGCACTATAAGGGTAAAGAGTTGAGAAGTCTGTAGGGTCAGAAATAGTTGACTTGAGGTGCAAGCAGGTCATACAGCGACTCGTGGGTTCTCAAATGCGTTAGAAGCTTATCAGTCCTGTCATAGACTTTCCCACGGAACGTACAGGTAAACACCTTCTTATCGGGGTCGTGTTCGGACATATGTCTCCGTAAACTCTACCTATATTTGTAACATTTCCCACACACAGCACAGATACAGGTTTTGTTCTCCCCGTGTACGATAGCATGTTCCTTAAAGGCCCATTAAAGGAGATTAATGCTATATCAAACTATATTATTTGGTAAAGTTTTTGACAGATTGAAATAGTTATCACCAGAAAACACTATCAACACAACTTAAATGTGAAAGTTAACAAGAAATAACCCAGATAAGCAAGTTTTATAATTCAGATTTCCTAATTCTTCACCTTTGACCTTGGCAGTTGATACACACGTTTTTGAACCGACCAATCAGAATTTATTATTTTGAATAAGTAAACAAACATGCTGTTGAAAAACATGATTGAATTGGAGACAACTATATTTCAAGCACAAAATAACTTATTTTTAATGAGTCTATTTAATAGAGTCTCAATGCATTCCCAAACTAATTTTCATGACTCTTATGAACATAATAAAAGAACTCCATATAATTTTTTTCAGTAATTTATTTGTACTCCTCTCCTTTGGTGTGCCTTTAAGGCCTGCCTTCAGACTGACGATTTTCCCGCATGTGGCACACTGGTGGGGTTTATCGTCATTATGCAGGATCATGTGCCGTGACAGGGACGACTGGAAGTGGTACGACTTTCCGCATAGCTTGCATGAGATGTCTGCTCGTCGCTCCTGTAATGTACATTATAACTCTCATTTACATCTTCATATCTCATAAACAACATACTACAATATATCCTGTAATCATCGGGGTGATCACATGATCAATGTTTACGGTATAAAACAGATTGCAAATGGCCGGCACCTATGAACAAGGGGGTATTTATGCATTTTTTCAGTAGATTACGTTTGCTTTCTGCTATTCCATACGTGTTCCGACGGTCAATTTTACGCAACCGCCGGTGAATGTTGTTGACATTTTGGCCGTGCTGTTCTCCCCAAGACACTTCAGAGGACTTCAAGTTGAGGGATGTTCTTTTACCCAGATAAACATCCCAAATTGTTTAACCAACCAATAAGAGTTAGTTATTTGAAATATGTAAACAAATAGGTTGTTGATAAACACAATTGAATATGTAAACATATATGTCTAATCAATTTTGCTTTTGGAATAAAATTCAAACAAAGTGTGGACATATCTTAGTTTCTGGCTATACTTAATATGAAAGTATTTCATATGCATGTACCTGTAATATTTTTCTTAGCAAAGAATATGGTGTATGCTTTGTCCTATATTGGTTTTCTTGAAGAAGACGTCGGTCGACATATTGAAAAGGAAAGTTTCTTGCAAACATATAAGTATATCAATATTCCTTTTGGAATAAAATTTAAACAAAGTGTTGGCATATTTTAATTTCTGGCTATACATATTTTGAAAGTGTATCATATGCATGTACATGTATTTTTCCCAAAAAAAAATGGTGTATGTCTATTTTTTTTTATGATAAAGAACAACAACAACAGCAAAATACAAAGAGCTTATGGTATTGTATTGGTCAGCGTTGAAGATTTATCACCGATTGTCCTGTTTTCGGACCCCTCTAGTCAAGCTAATCTGACGCGATCGGGAAATAATGAGATAATTCTGCATTGTGAAAAAAATATCGTCGATTGCCCCATCAGAACCTAAAATGCAATACTTACGTCGGATCATTTTGACTTGACCCAACTCACGATGAATTAACAAATGTTGGAAATTAAAAAAGACTTCAAACCCAAAATAAAAGAAAGCCTCTGTCTCAGGCGGGGTGATCACATGACCAATGTTGACGAAAGATTTCGGAACAAGATGGCCGCACATCAGGTATATTTGCTTCTTTCAGAATATTACTTTTGTTTTCCACTGTTTTTATTTCGCCATGACCCGACCATCAACTTTCCGTTTCTGGTGGTATGTGATAACCCATGGTTTATAACTGCGTTATGTCTTGGAGCGAACGGCACGACCAAAATGGAAACCGCATTCACCGGCAGTTGTGGAAAATTGATCGTCGGAACACGGCATACATAAAATAGTGGAAAACAAGAGTAATCTGCTGAAAATGCATAAATACCTGTTCATTCATCGCCGGCGCCATTTGCAATCTGTTTTATACCGTAAACATTAATCAAGTGTTTTTCTTTGACCACATGGCCCGTTCGATTTTCTACCCATTTACCACAATCCATGCTGGAATACCCCTTCAAGAAGAGGAGTTCCCGTATGATGTTTACCGTACTTTTACCTGTTGGGCGCCCCTAAAGCGGGAACCACAGACTTGTTCTACCGCATTGTACAGCACCCCTCCGTGTCGTCTAGGGTGGCAAAGGAACCCCATTGGCTCCAAAGAGGACATTTTTGTAAGTTATGGTAAAATGCGTACCTTACAGTCGATTTCCGGTTATTCGAAGTCGACGAAACCATTGCGAGTTTGCGGTGAATTTTATCGAACCGTCTATTGCGTCGTAGCCAAGGGAGATATTCATAACGAGTGAATATATAACATTTTTGTAAGATTTGTCTCCCTTGTGTACATAGTAATTTAGATGGTGTTGTCATTTCACGATTTAACTAATATAAGACAATATATCTATAATTTTGACGTTGAGCTGGAAGTTTGGACGTTGGATGCAAGACGCGGATATGAGGCGTTATGTGGTAATGTGTACACAAAACAAAGCACATGTACATGTACATGTATATTAGAGCTCGTTTCAGATTCGACTGAACTCTCTCAAGTTCGTCCCAGATCAACCGACTACATAATGCTATTCTCGGCCGCCATTAAAGACGTGTATAGTAGCAAAAACTGGACGACCGGCCTGCACGAGAAAGTGTTTGGTAAGGAGAAATAAACCATTTTAAAGTTCGATATCTTGATTCCTGATTTGACAAGTAATTAATTGATCAACGATAACAACTTGACAAAGTTGCATTGAGATCTTGGCCGCCAATCTTCTCGAAATGTGCTAACTAAAGTGTGATAACTTGACTAAACTAAAATTATTTGTTCAACTTTGAGTATACGTATCCGTATCCAAGTGTAGTGGCGATCTTGAAATCAAGTTTTTTTATATGGGTTTTAATTCACATCAACATCATTTCAGTTATGTAGCGATGCCCGACTCTTAATGATGTAGGAAGACCCCATACTCAACTGCCCATAAGGGCTGGTTAAGGCGGGTAGAACCATCGGCATACCGTAAGTCAGTCGGGAGACTGCCTCTCGTGAAAATCCATATCTATCTCAGGATTTGAACCCACGCGGAGAGGGGCCATGTGATTTCAAGTTCTGTACTCTAACCACTAGGCCACGGAGGCCCCTGAAATTAACTTATACCCAACTTAATGCTCAAACAATGTTCAAAGTTCAAGCAATGTTTTGAGTCAACTTTAACGCATATTTCAAGTGATTATTACAAAACTGGTAAATATTATCCGTTTTATAATAATTATAACATTTTGCAACTTTATTATAAAACGTTTTGTTACAACACATGCTGATGTTCCCTGTAGACATGTATTCAACTTGATTTATTTCATCCTATGGCTGTTTGGGCCGCCTCTCATCAATGCACTCTGATTTTGAAGTTGGAGTTGGTCTATTTTGATCAAGCGATTCTCAGGCGCTCTTATTTCAGAGCTAGAGATTATAAATATTGATCAAATATTTCTATATGACTCTGATTTCAGCGATTATTAATCTTGATCACGTGGTTCTGAACTTCTCTTGTGCTCCTTTTTCAAAGTTAGAGAGTATTAAATTGGATAACCTGATCTCTGGAGCTCTGCTTTCAAAGTTTGACATTATCAAATTTGATCGCGTAATTCTTTATCGCTCTACTTTAAGATTGAGAGATTATTAATCTTGACCACGTGACTCTCTATCAATTTGATAGCCAGGGGTCCTGGCTCATGCGTTAACCCCGCATAGTATGCATAGGCCAGGTCACAAGGCTATCGCTTTGATTCCGGTTAAGAGATTATTAATGTTGATCACTTGATTCTCTATTGCCTTTACTTCAGAGTTAGAACTTATTAATCTTGATCACTTGATTTTCTGGCGCTCTGATTTCGAAATTCTTACAAATGAATTATCCCCCGATTCTATCCGGTTTTCGGGACGTGCTACCAATGAATTACTAATACTTACCCTCACACTTGAGCTCACACTTGAGTTTAAGCAATGCTAAATTTTGAGTCAATTTAAGTGCATAGTTCAAGTGACGTGATAAACGTTAAAAGGTGACGTCAAGAGCACGACTCACCTAGCTTACTCAGCTGAGCACGAAACCCACCACCTTAACCACTGAGCCGGAAACTACACTACAATTCTATCATAAGTTATATGTAGCCTGGGGTCCTGGCCCGTTCGTATACCGCGAACTAGGTGCGGGTTAGCATGGGCCAGGACCCCAGGCTAAAGTTATATGTAGTACAGCAATATGCACCCTGTTTTGTACCTGCTTACTAGTGATCAATTGGCTAGGTCATGCACTCAACGGCTCTTTTATTCTATTTATAGACTCTATTCGGACTTCCTGTTCTTTCATAAAGGGGATAAAGGTCCCCTTGTTTTTCACGACGCAGCATTACATGCGATAGAACAAATGCGTGAGTGTCTTGCAAACGGCACCCTGCGACAATGTGTGTATACCAGACCACCACCCACAGTACCACGGGTATGTACTTGGCTTGTCTGTATCGAACTCAATAGGCCTTTTCAGAAACGTGGTTTGTCTCCCTTTGAAAAATCGGGCCACATTCGGAATACCTCCACTTCCGGGTATTAATTTCGAAAGAAGAATGTGGGCAAAGGCAAAGAAAACGATCGCTATCGATCGGATTTTGAAATTTATAAGCTTCATGTACCAAAATTAAAGATTTACACACGAAAACATCAACAGAATGATTTGTTGTTGGCTGTTATAAAAGGAAATTAGATTAAATTGAATTTAAAAAGACCCGAATAGCGCACCGCAGTTCAGTTAAAACATGACATTCCGTGTGAAAAAAGGCAAATAAGTATATGTTTTGTCTGAATTAAATGCTTTGACAGATCAAAAATGTGTTAATCGGCTGGTTGATGTAAGGAAAGAATGAATGGAACACATATTTCTAGAATGTTATTACAAATTTGCATTAAATTCGATTTACGGATTTTAAATAAGATAGAACAGACATCAGCACTTTTGTCAATAATGTGCAGAGGTTATGTTTCTCCAATAAGTATATATATTCTCTTATCTTAAAATTGAAATTTGTCGTATAAATAAAGTACCTAAAATAGAGAATTAGTTGTTATATGAGGTTCTCTGTAAGCCTACCTTTGATGATATATCGTATCCAAATATTAAGGGCTATGAAACAGTCCCAGTCCATTTTTTCCACCTGTTGAAACTACATTCAAATAACGCTCACTAAATAACGAGGGACACAGGATTGTGGAGATCCTTCATATGTTTAAAGGACCTCAGATTGCCGATGGTTAATTACACTATCTCTCGATCGGCTAAACAATAAAGGGTGTGACTAGAACATATGGTGCAAACGTGGCAGATTGGTGTTAATTTGCATCAAGACTCTTAATCCTTGTGATAGCCAAAGTTTGTTAATTGACCCTTTAAATGTAATTAAGAAGGAAAACTGGCAACAATCCATTGAATTGAAAAGAGATTACAAATGTGTAGATTATCATTTTAATGATATATAATTACAAAACAAACTCAAACTGTTCTGTTAAACAACAATCATAAGAGACATTTAATCAAAAGATTTCTACGCAATTAATTATAGTTCAAAGTAAGAAAAACAATATTTTCTAGCAAATCTTTGAACTACTTATCAATATAATTACAAGGCAAAAAGTCGTCAACAAAGTAAGTGAAATGTTCCAAATAAACCCTTTTTGCCGAATCTGACTCTTAAGTCTGTTTAAAAGTTTACTTCAAAGACCAGGGGTGGTCCAAATTTTTTTTTTTTTTTTTTTTCGTTGCTTAAAAGAAGCCTCATTTTACATAATGTAATTCTGTATTACAACGCATGAACCATAAAGTCATAACTAATTGGGGTAAAACAGAACAAACTAAACATACATGTCGGCAGATCAAGACATACGGGTTCAACAAATATGAAACATAGGCAAATGAATTTTCTACATAAGGACTTCCCATTTAGTCTAAATCCCATAAAGGTTTCAATTCCCACGTTGTCTACAGAATTAATTGCCAAAAGATCTACAGTTTAAAGAAATATTTTCATTTCATTTTTAATTGATTAAAATATCTTCAAAAGATTTAGATAATTCTGGATCTGCATAATTTGTTAGAAGCATATGGATCTACACTTTATACATATTTTTCTCTCCACCAACCCTACATAGAAAAAGCGATTATAGGTTGGATTGATTTTCTACTCAATTAGTGTCAAAAACAACCCAATTTTCTCGTGTAGGTTCAAGATGGAACTTCTGTCTGAAATTGTGTAAGAATTGGTAAAATAGACTTTAGACAAAATGGGAATAAACCTTGTACATAACAAAACGACCTGACACTCAGTAACATAGGGAATTATCTCATAAAGGGTTGATGCGTATTTGTTCGAATATAGAGGGTATAAAAAAGATCGTATATGTTATTTCCTACGTTATGCAGTTGACCAATAAAAAAAGCAATTAAACCCTCGACGTGAAAGATATGTATCTTTTGAAGCTTGCCGAAATACACAGGCGTGCATCACATCATGTTTCGTTGACACATAGTTGTGTGTTTTATGGCTTCGAGGCATGCTATTGGTTGCTATATAATGACGGAATCATATTTTGATTGGCGTTGCAAAGTCAGATTAGGGTAAATCGTTCTGCTTGAAGGGTCTTGGAAACAGTAATTCTAAGTAGAGTGAATGGTATGGACATGTTTTAAATCAGAGGAATCTAATGTTGACTCGGTAGGTGTAATTATTGTTGAAGTCCGATCATTAAACATGAATAAAATCAATTCCATAATCTCTTATAAGTTAACTTATTTGTCACTCTTATTGGACATAATTTGATGGAATGTCCCATAAATAAGTGGAACATTTATTAAGTAGGTTTGATCAGCTTGCATCATAGCATCTGTTCATTGTGTTTGTATTTACATGGTACAATATCATTTGAAAATGTTAGATTGCAAAATGGATTTTAACTAATGTTATCATAAGTTAAGGCAATACTCAAACAGATCGACATCATCGTATTCTATACTTAAATTAATGTTTTAGCAGAGGATCGACTCTTCTCACTAAAAATGAATCTCAACGTTGTAACCGCGTTGGTATACAGTGTTTTATCTCGGGAAACGGGGTAAATTGTCCGCTAGTGAGAAAACACAAAGTAAGGATATACTTTGATATTTCCCCTCCTCAACAATCTTTCCAATGTAGTTTTTACAAACACGACTTTCGACAGCATTGTTAAAATACCCGCAGCAGTTTATCTATGTTTCTCAATGTCAGCTGTTATCATTTAATACCCGGAAGTCTTAAACCGGAAGCTACCGAAAATTTCGTATCTCCGATTAAGAGTATTCAAGAAAAGATAACAACAGTTTCTGAAAAGGCCTATACCTTCCTTACTCAATGCGGACACTTCCCTTGTGTGCTGACGCGGTGGCATAAGGAGAAATTCTGACGAGATTTGACAAACTTTCAACTAACCGAACAAAGAAACGTCTCAAATGCACAGTCACATTCGATCAGTGAAAAACATTGTCTTCCATTGAACGGTTGTGTTGCCTATATACGTTTATACCCTTTATACCCGCTTGTGAACTATCACTTGGCTATAGGTTTTAAAATTTGCATAAACGTTCCACAAACGTTACATTACTCCAAGAAGACTCACCCCCCCCCCCTCCCCCCCCCAACACAAACATAACATGTTTGTGTTAGGGGGAGGGAAGTCTTCTTCTACATACCCGTTGAGAACCAATCTTTTTTTGTTATATCCTTTAAAGTTTTGAATATTCTCAAATGTATTTGGATTCAATACTTATTTTTGAGAAAAAAGAAAGCAAAACTATCCCAAAAAAGGATTTTAATGTAGAATTTCATTTTGAATTCTGCAAATTATTCCATGACTCCAAGCTTTGAGGATAATTTTGATGAAACAAATATCAATTATCAAGTATTAGCTTTCAATTCATTGGTGTCATCACCAATGAATGCGCCTGTTAAGAAAACAAAAGAATGAATCGAAAAAAAGCAATACCATACACACACCCCCCCTCCCAAGCTATGGACTTTGGCATATAAGTTGGAAATTCATCTCCAATAATGGAAGAAGTCAATATCCCACGGCTGCGACGAACGGTACTAACAAAGCAAAGCTACCTATCAAAGGTACAATCACATCTGATTAGTAAAAACTGCTGTCGTCCATGGAACGCCTGTGTTGCCTACATATGCACCCGCGGGTTTAATATATACAATGCTTCATGATTTCAAATTAACATAAAATTGTCCATGATAGTTACAAATCATTTTTTTCTATACACATGTGCTTCACTTATTGTCTATATAGTTTCAGGTCGCGTCAAAAAATTATTCCGTTACATTGCGGTTTTCTCAGTGCAAGACTTGGGCTCTTAGGTAACGTTTAAAATACTCTATAAAAAACCAGGGACATAGGTAGAGATCGAACCCTGGATTCAAGTATATAATACGCCTCCTTAAACGCTTGACCACACAGCTTTACCTGTGATTGGCTTTTGTGATGCCAATAGTGTGCATCTATTTCCGATTCCGGTTTTCAGGTTCGTCTGCGCATTGGAATATGTCACGTGTTCATGGATGAGTACTTCCAGGTATTTCCACGTGACCAGGTGCTCGTTCTAAAATTAGAATATTACTCTAACCACGCTCAGGATTACATGAGGAAAGTGTTCAAGTTTCTGGAACTGGGTATGTAATAGGGGCATACGTTTGACATAATAATTTGTTTCTCTAAATGAATATTTCATTGGTTAGATAAGTGGTTTGTTTCTTAAATAAATGATTTCTTTAACATTACATATAGTCATTTACTTGAGTTTACGCGTTCTTGAAAACCTGTTACTTGTGCGTTATTCCATGGTCTTCATAGCCGTATAATGGAATATTCTCTAAATCATTAGATAAATAAATTATTTCTGAATAAAAGGGTAAAGTTGTTTTATGTCAACGTTACGTTTAATTATTTTATTCATATAAAACAGAAAAAGAAAGAATTATTGGTATATCTGCACTATAAATGTCTGCAATTTGTTGCAGTTCGAAAGATCAAATACAAAAGGGTCATCACGTACTGACAGTTCATTTTCCGAAAGATTTATCCTACAGTCGGGTCTCGAACTTAAGGCTCCTGTATTCAAAGTGAAACAAGCTACCAAAAGAGCGAAAAGTCATGTTGTATTCATTTAGACTCCATACAAAAACCATAAAACAACTACCCTATTGATCACTTTCTGTACATCAAATGTTACAGAACCAATCAACTCGGAAAGACTGGCGGCCATAAGCTCAATGCGCTCCAAAAATACGAGACGTGAAAGGGACAAGGCTTTGGGCGGTATGCTGCCGGAAACCAGGGAACTTCTTTATGAATTCTACCACCCTTATAACGAGCGACTCTCAGAGCTTTTGGGGAACCAGTTCGATTAAAATAATGAGGACCAATAGGAAATCACTTTACAAAGCAAGTATTCGAGGATTTTAGGAACCTGCGCAATTATGTTAACAATGTTGGAGCACATTTTATCAACCTTATAACAAGCGACTCTCCGAGCTTTTGGGGAACCAGTTCGATTATAATAATGAGGACCAACAGGAAATCACTTTACAAAGCAAGTATTCGAGGATTTTAGGAACCTGCGCAATTATGTTAACAATGTTGGAGCACATTTTATCAACCTTATAACGAGCGACTCTCCGAGCTTTTGGGGAACCAGTTCGATTATAATAATGAGGACCAACAGGAAATCACTTTACAAAGCAAGTATTCGAGGATTTTAGGAACCTGCGCAATTATGTTAACAATGTTGGAGCACATTTTATCAACCTTATAATGGGCGATTCTCCGAGCTTTTGGGGAACCAGTTCGATTATAATAATGAGGACCAACAGGAAATCACTTTACATAGCAAGTATTCGAGGATTTAAGGAACCTGCGCAATTATGTTAACAATGTTGGAGCACATTTTATCAACCTTATAACGAGCGACTCTCCGAGCTTTTGGGGAACCAGTTCGATTATAATAATGAGGACCAACAGGAAATCACTTTACAAAGCAAGTATTCGAGGATTTTAGGAACCTGCGCAATTATGTTAACAATGTTGGAGCACATTTTATCAACCTTATAATGGGCGATTCTCCGAGCTTTTGGGGAACCAGTTCGATTATAATAATGAGGACCAACAGGAAATCACTTTACATAGCAAGTATTCGAGGATTTTAGGAACCTGCGCAATTATGTTAACAATGTTGGAGCACATTTTATCAACCTTATAACAAGCGACTCTCCGAGCTTTTGGGGAACCAGTTCGATTATAATAATGAGGACCAACAGGAAATCACTTTACAAAGCAAGTATTTTGAGGATTTTAGGAACCTGCGCAATTATGTTAACAATGTTGGAGCACATTTTATCAACCTTATAATGGGCGATTCTCCGAGCTTTTGGGGAACCAGTTCGATTATAATAATGAGGACCAACAGGAAATCACTTTACATAGCAAGTATTCGAGGATTTTAGGAACCTGCGCAATTATGTTAACAATGTTGGAGCACATTTTATCAACCTTATAACAAGCGACTCTCCGAGCTTTTGGGGAACCAGTTCGATTATAATAATGAGGACCAACAGGAAATCACTTTACAAAGCAAGTATTTTGAGGATTTTAGGAACCTGCGCAATTATGTTAACAATGTTGAAGCAGATTTTATCAACCTTATAACAAGCGACTCTCCGAGCTTTTGGGGAACCAGTTCGATTATAATAATGAGGACCAACAGGAAATCACTTTACGTAGCAAGTATTCGAGGATTTTAGGAACCTGCGCAATTATGTTAACAATGTTGGAGTAGATTTTATCAACCTTATAACGAGCGATTCTCCGAGCTTTTGAGGAACCAGTTCGATTATAATAATGAGGACCAACAGGAAATCACTTTACGTAGCAAGTATTCGAGGATTTTAGGAACCTGCGCAATTATGTTAACAATGTTGGAGTAGATTTTATCAACCTTATAACGAGCGATTCTCCGAGCTTTTGGGGAACCAGTTCGATTGTAATAATGAGGACCAACAGGAAATCACTTTACGTAGCAAGTATTCGAGGATTTTAGGAACCTGCGCAATTATGTTAACAATGTTGGAGCAGATTTTATCAATCTTATAACGAGCGATTCTCGGAGATTTTGGGGAACCAGTTTGATTATAATAATGAGGACCAACAGGAAATCACTTTACATAGCAAGTATTCGAGGATTTTAGGAACCAGCGCAATTATGTTAACAATGTTGGAGTAGATTTTATCAACCTTATAATGGGCGATTCTCGGAGATTTTGGGGAACCAGTTCGATTATTATAATGAGGACCAATAGGAAATCACTTTACATAGCAAGTATTCGAGGATTTTAGGAACCAGCGCAATTATGTTAACAATGTTGGAGCAGATTTTATCAACCTTCTAACATGCGATTCTCCGAGCTTTTGGGGAACCAGTTCAATTATAGTGATGAGGACCAATAGAATAGCGCCTATCTGAGTTTTCACGAACATGTTCAGTTTCATGAATATATTTTACTATATTATACGGGTTACTATCCGTTTATTTTGTGAGCCAGCTCAATTATGATATTGAGGACCAATAATATTTACTTACCTAGAGAATAGCAACTTTCCGAGTTGTTCACGAACAAGTTCAGTTATATGAATATGTTTTAAAAATCTTATAACGGATGACTATCCTCTGTGTATTTTGGGAGAGCGGTTCAATTATAATAACCTGATACAGTATGTGTTTCTTCCCTAATGAATAGCAACTATTCGAGAATTTTAGGAATCAGTGCAATTTAAATAACTATGTTTGAACACACTTTGCCAACCTTATCGCGGGCGATTGTCTGGGTTTTTTGGGAAGCGATTCGATTATGATAAAATGGACCAATATATTTTGCTATTGAAGTTTTTATATGAACAAGTCCTATTATATGAACATATTTTTTCAACCTTAACATGTGACTATCCGTGCTTTGGGAAGCAAGTTCAATTATAATAAGGAAGACCAATTGAATTTAATTCCTAGCGAAAAAAACAAATTCAGTTATGTGAACATATCTAAACAACCTTATATCGGGTGACTAACCATGCTTTTGCAAAACCAGTTCCATTATGATAACAATTTCCAATGAATTATACCGTTCTTATCACGAAAACCCCTCGGACTAATACGGGAAACCAGATAGATTACAATTACGGCTCTAATAGGTTCGACTATTCATATAACGCAAGATCCTCAAAGCTATTGGGAAAACCGGATTGATCAAAGCAAAGCTGACCAAATTATACTACTAAATGTCGACTGTTAAAGTTCTTTATAAACAAGTTCATTTACCTTATCAATGTGTATTCATTTTTACCATTCTTATAACGAACTATTTTCTAGCTTTAGTGAAACCTGTTCAATTACATCATCGATGTCTAGTAAGTTTTACCATCCTTTCTTGTAACGAATGATTTTCCGAGCTTTGGAGAACTTGTTCCATAACAACAGCGATGTCTAATCGGTTTACCATCCTTGCTTGTAACGAATGATTTTCAGAGCTTTGGAGAACTTGTTCAATAACAATAGTGATGTCTAGTAAGTTTTACCATCCTTGCTTGTAACGAATGATTTTCCGAGCTTTGGAGAACTTGTTCAATAACAATAGCGATGTCTAATCGGTTTACCATCCTTGCTTGTGACTAATAATACCCCGAGCTTTTTAGAACTTGTTCAATGACAATAACGATGTCTAATCGGTTTACCATCCTTATAACGAACGCTTTTCCAAGCTTTGGGAACCTGTTTTATTACACAAACGATGTCTCATCGGTTTACCATCCTTATAACGAACGCTTTTCCAAGCTTTGGGAACCTGTTTTATTACACAAACGATGTCTTATCGGTTTACCATCCTTATAACGAACTCTTTTCCTAGCTTTGGGAACCTGTTTTATTACACAAACGATGTCTCATCGGTTTACCATCCTTATAACGAACGCTTTTCCAAGCTTTGGGAACCTGTTTTATTACACAAACGATGTCTTATCTTTGATTGTTACGGACGATTTTCCTAGATTTTGGGTAATCTGTTCAATAACATTTTCAATAGGTTTTACTATTCTAGTAGACGAGTGCTTTCTTGAGCACTTTTTTGGCTCTAATAGATCATTTCTACACGATATAATATCGAGAGACTATTAAGGGTACTTGGTTGGTTTGTTGGTTTAAAAAAAAGTGTTTCAGCTACGTTTCGATGGTCAGCGAACCAATGAATGTTTCTTGTAAGTGTCTTCACCAGTACAGCACAAAATTTCCTTTAAGGACGTTCTCATGAGTTGTTTCTGCGCACTTCATCTGCGCATCAAAGGGAAATAATAATCTGTTACCGAAGAGGTACTTGAATAGTAGTCGGATAAACGTTTTAATTTGGATAAGATTTACTGTATGCAGTTTCTTTCAAAGAATAATCATATCATCCGTAATAAAAGGTAATTAACATTATTATATATTTCTCATGCATATTGAGCCCCCAGCTTCTATTTTTCAAGTTTAAAGTTATTTTAGTCGTTTTTTTAAATGTTTTTCAAATACAGTTACCATTGAAACTGTCATTTTACAGAAAAACCAACTCGTCAACAAATACTTTTTTTTTTGCATTTTGTATTTCAAGATTAAATTTTGCTTAGAATACTGAAAAATAAATTCTATAAAAGGAATTTTTAAATATCTTCATTTATTTGTAATATACATTCAGTTTTCATTGTTTTTTGTCGAATACAAACAATTGAAAAATTGATTTGGAGTACAAATATTGTTTAGATTGTAATAATTTAAAATGATATTGAATGACAAAGTATTGAATGTAGGAATTCATGTTTTTTCTGTCAATAAATCCTTCCAGAAATTATTTTATTATATTTGAAGATGGTATGGTCATTTTGACCTTTTTGCCTCAAACGGTTACCATGGAAACTGTCATTTTACGAAAAAACTAACATTTTTCTTTTTTCATTTTTGAATTCACAATAAAATGTTAAATAACATTTAAATTTCAAAAAATTCTATGAAAGGATTATTTTGTTATAAAACTGTAGAAAGCGTCCTTAAGTCGCTGACTGTTTCTTCGTATAAACACTATTGATCATAATTGAGGAGAATGTTTGCGGTATTATTACATATATTTCAATTGCAATATAAACGTGTGTGTTGTTTTGTTGAATTTGAGATAGAATACCGATAATCCACCGTTCTGAAACTCGTTCTTTTGTCGGAATACTTCGGTCTTCGGTATATATCGATCTGGGCAGGAACTATTCGGTTTTAACCGATTAGTTCCTGCACAGATCGATGTACACCGAGAATGACCGAAGTATTCCGACGAAAGAATCATTCGGAACAGCTCAGCCATTTTTTAAAATAACCTCGGAGGTTATGGGGAGCCGTTTTGAAAATAGGCCGGCAACGAAAGGAATGTCCGTTTGCAATCGTATCTACTTAGAAATCCCCGACACAAGCCGGGGTTGCCGAAAAGATAAGATTGACAAAATATGATACAAAGATTTGTTGATATGATACTCTTTAATGAAAAGAGTAAAAAACAACAACATTCAATTGCGATATATAACCAATTTGTGTGTATTTAAATAAATATATAGTGCGTGTGTGCTTGTTGTAATCATATGCGTTAACCGCCGGAAATAAGGCGAGTTACCCCAGGATTTCTGGTGTATTCATGAACTACTTACGAGGTATATTGACGGGGATTGCCGAGTTGATACGATTGCGAAAGAATATGTTTCAAAATAACGGATTATTGGTAATCTACCTAAAAAGGTGTTTGGTAATTCAGTAAACCTCAATTCAATGCGTTCAAACATGAAATTCTGGACTTAAGGTTTCCACTGTCATGCATTTTCAACATCAACTCCATGTATGAAAATGTAAGAGAAATGGCAAAATATGATGGAGATATATAAAGCGAAGATTTCTATGTTCATGTAAAAATAAATATTAATCATGATCATGTTATCGAGGGTCACGTTTATTTTTGTATCTAATCAGTGTCTCTCTGGGGGTTCTACGTATACATACATCATTATACATTGTGTTCATTAACAATCGAATCAAGTGTCATTTAGAGATGGTATGGGTAGAAATCTTCTACCCGGCTTCCTCGATAGGCGTTCATCAACGGATACTCGGGTACACGAATATTGTTCCTTTCTTTTTGAATAAATAATAAACAAATAAACGTATTGCTTGTCTTTCTTTGATTATTCCTTGGCGATTCAAAAAGAGGGTAAAATCATTATCTGGTTTTACAAACACTAAGGAAGAAACAAGAAACGATTATCTGTAATCTTTGCAATGCTGAGCTCAGTTTTCGTAGTTGAGTTACGTCGTCTATGAAGACAACCGGAACTCTTCGGTAAATTCCGGCGGCCAACCCAGTGTGGCCTCCATACATAACCGAGGGATTCCGATTGCAACGAAGACACTTACACTTTGGCTACCCCATGTGACCCCCGCACGTGATTTTTGTGGTCTGAAGCTGTATTTTTCTGATTTCAACACTGTCGATTAACATATAACTATTGTATAATTCTTCGTCGATATTAGGTTTAATTTAATGAAACCAAGACGAGGGCCGTCAGATAACAATTCTACACCATCGATGATCACGTCAATGCTAAAGAAAAAGTCGTTTAAACTTGAATCGAGATGTTTGGGACCGCGACTTTCAATACAATTCTACAGGCCCGTATTGCAAGATATTTGTCCCATGGAAAACGCGGTCCCAAATATATCTGCGCATAATCCTCATTGACAATTCCATGGTGGTATCATACTTTTACTAGTAATTGACTTTCAAAGTTAGATATTGGCGCTCTTTTGACATAAAGCCAGCATTGTCATTTATGTATTTATTCAAAGTACCACCAATGTGCTTAATTCATTTTGCAGACATTTCGCTTTAGTTGTAAATAAACCAAATATCGTCTTCGCATTCTACAAATATAAAGACACTGCTTTAAACAAAAGGGAAAGAATGTATTTGGAGATATCGTCACTTTTTGCTTGTTTATCATACGGAATCAACAAAAGCAAACCATAATTTCTGCCATCAAAATAAAATAATTGGCTTAAGGACATTTTTTACAGTTTTATAAGAAAATAATCCTTTCATGGAATTTTCTAAATTTTTGATATGTTATTAAGAATTTTATTGTGAATTCAAAAATGAAAAGAAAAATGCAGGTCGACGAGTTAGTTTTTTTGTAAAATGACAGTTTCCATGGTAACCGTTTGGTGCAAAAACGTCAAAATGGTCATACCATCTTCAAAGGTAATGGAATAATTTCTGGAAGGTTTATTAACACAAAAACCATGTATTCATACAGTTAATGCTTTATACTTCAAAGTTATTTTCAATTATTACAATCTGAACATTTTTTTATAGTCCAAATCAGTTTTTCGAATTTTTGTATTCGGCAAAAACCAATGAAAATTGATATCTATATTATATAAAAATGAAGATATTTAAAAATTCTTTTCATAGAATTTTCTTATTTTTCAGTATGTGAAATAAAAATTAATCTTGAAATAAAAAATGCAAAAAAATGTATATGTTGACGAGTTAGTTTTTCTGGCAGTTTCTATGGCAACCGTATTTGACAAACATATATAAAAACGACTAATATAACTTTTAACTTGAAAAATAGAAGCTGTGGGCTTAATGTGTATGAGAAAAATATAAAATCGTTAATAACCATTCATAGTTTTTTGGATAATATGATTATTCTCTGAAACAAATTGTATACAGTAAACCACCTCTTCAGTAACAGATTATTATCTCCCTACGCTGCGCAGATGAAGTGCGCAGAAAAAACTACTGAGGTCGTCCTTAAGGACATTTTCTACAGTTTTATAAGAAAATAATCCTTTGATAGAATTTTCTAATTTTTGTATATGTTTTTAATAATTTTAATGTGAATTCAAAAATGAAAGGAAAAATGCAGGTAGACGAGTTAGGTTTATTGCAAAATAACAGTTACCATAGTAACCGATTTGGGCAAAAATGTCATAATGAGTATACAATCTTCAAAGGTAATAAAATATTTTCTGGAAGGTTTATTAACACAAAAAATCATGAATTCATTCATTCTATACTTATTATTTAATGTTATTTCAAATGATTACAATCTGAACTAATTTTGCAATCCAAATCAGTTTTACCTTTACAGTGATGTAACCTACTTTAATCTTATGCAGGTCAGTCGCAAAGTAAATTGGAGGCAGGCCTGGAATCTAACCTGTTCGCTACTCTGAGTATATTTCCTCATAAGAAGATTATATTATACGGTTTTGAAAGCAGGCTACACAAAAACCAGAAAATTACCCAACAATCTAAGTGTTAAACCCTTTCCCCCTAAATGAGCTGTACTGACTACACTAATTGACACAACACAATAAACTGCACTTAAAAAATCAGTTCCTTAATGCTGTATTTAACCCTTTACGGTATATAGCGCCGTTCGCCGCCTTATCGATTACCGTATAAAACCCTTTTCGCCGTTATACCTATTACCGTATAAAACCTATTTTGACGTTCTATCGATTACCGCATAGAACGCTTTTTGACAGCTGAAAAACTGATTCAATTTAGCCCTTAATAACACATCTTTGCACACACGTCATTTTCTCCAAAATTTATTTTCCTCTTAAATAAATATGTCTTCTTTCATTTCCGATGATAAAATCATAGGGTCAAAGTTTAAACTTTTGCTCTAGAGAGAATCTTTTGATAATGGTCTCACGACACGCTTATGGAAATAACGCTATCAAATTGAGATGAAGGGAATCCAAATTACCAACCCAATTAATGAGAAGCCTTCCGGTCATAAAAGATCAAAACACTGCCGATTTGTAAAGACTCGATAAGGATTTCATGCAATTCTTTAGTAACTTAACACATTTCTAAAAATACTATCCAATTAAAACGAGAGCATACGGCACGCGACCTGTAAAGGATGTTTATGACACGGAGCTATTGTTCAAAGTTTAAAGGCGATTGAAAATCGAGCCGTCAAATAATTTACGTTATAAAGACGGCTTTTTTTAAAATATTTAGCCAATTTGGTGTTTCCGATCGCAAGTCAGACATCAATGTAGATTCAGAGCAGTAATTTGATCGTTTTTTTAAGCCTGAAGATGATGAAATGTTGATAAATATTACCAATTCAAGGACAAGCAAATTAGATCATTCCTCCGACTTTGACTTCAATTACGAGCTTTTGGTAAATTCATCACCCATGGGCACGTATTTTACGGAAATATTAGCATGTTTCTTTGCCAAAATGAATTGATTTTTACTGTTTTACATTTATTAGAAGGACCAGGTTTAACTTCTTTACAAAGCAATATTGCGTTGAAAAACATTCTTTTCTTCATTTTGGAAACTGTTTGAATGGGCATTGAAGTAAAACGATTCAGCTTTGTTGAGAAATATGCAAAGACAAAGTATGTATCTCGAATCATGAATGGTATTTTTCGGCAGCAAAATTCCCTGCAATTGATGACAAAACAGAAAAACAAATTAGGGATCTCTCAGGGAGAACACATAAGTCATTTTATTACTTTTGATTTTGTATAATTCACACTGTAATATACATTTTCGTTGTTTGTTTAATTTTCTACAACTTAATCCTGATATGAATGTATCACTAAATAAAGAGAAAAACATCAACTTAAAGGAAATTTTGTTCTCGTCGTCTTTTATTCTTTGAGAAAATCTATTAGATGAATGTAAAATGCATTAATTTGGGTTTGATTAACAGTACCCCAATCAATAACAATTATCGGAGATAATCCTGTGCAAATAGGTACCCAGGGTGACTAATTATGTATGCGTTAATGGTCTTCGATAATCGGATGGTTTATACCTATAGTGTCACTGATAAGCCTTATCTCTATACCTTAAAGGGTTAAACATAAACCATGTACAAATGCTTTCTTGTGTTTTCTTCCTTGACGATGAAATGCAAATAAGTATGCCGGGAGAGAAAGGGCTATTTAATGCTTTCCGTTTTCAATTATATATCTCTCACCGTTTTCTTTTAGAAGAAATCCTCAAGCGTACATAAGGGACACATATGCATAATCCACCAACCATCAAACATTCGAGTAAATTGATGACCCATCAAAAGTTCACATACTAGTAGCCAATAGAGGAAAATTACAATTGACAATTTACTTGGCGGCTGGTCTGGATCTAACCTGTTTGCATAAGCATGAAGTCGGTTCCAGCACTATAAGGGTTAAGCATTTATTCGTGAAGTTCAGTGTCAATTCTATTGATCTCCAAAATCACAAAAGAATGATTATTTTTAACGCATGACACAAAGGACCATTGAGCACTCCTGTTTTGTGTAGCCTATACATACGTGTCCTTACCACTTTAGTTTAAACGTTTTTATTTCGCATCGACTGTGACTGGCTCACAGATTAAGATTTTGATCTTTCTTTTTTAAATAAAGCGTAGTCACCTGATACAATGACAACACAGACCTATTATGTTACATAAGACAGTGTTTTTTATTTTCTTCTCAAACCCATTAATAACCGTTTTTTTTTTTTAAATATAGCGCATTAAAATTACAGACATAGTAAACTGTTTAAATGTTTTTTTCGTTGGATAAACCCGGTGAGATCAGATCGTGACATGTTAGTAAGTTAGTAAGTAACTTGTTCATTATAGTAATATGTGTTTAAGCAACATAAGTTATAACAAAACACTTCCGATTACACCCAACCTCATAGGCCTTTAAGTCAATGTATGTAGAACCAGCCAACGGTTAACTGCTTGGGTTAAAGGAGTTGTCGCGTTTCTGGCAGTAGAGATCTTCAGGCAACCTAAACTCATTGGGTATATGCAATGAAAACATAAATTTCTCAGCCCACGACGAAAATACCCGAAGATTTCCGATTGGGCGTTCTTGAAAAGCGCAAAGATCTGGACAAGCTTGCACATAGTGCACCCTTTTCCCCCAAGCTTTCCCACTTGAACATGATGTGTGACACCATCGTTTAAAGGCACATGAAAGGATATGAGTGGTAAATAAATTACTGAAAACATGTGTGTAGTTCTTTTGTTATATTCATAAAAGACATGAAAATTATTTAAGATTGCTGTGAGACTCTTTTTACAAGTATCCTTTAACACAAGTTATTTTGTGCTTGAAATACAGTTGTCTCAAATTCAATAATGTATACCAACAATTCTGATTGGTCGGTGGGAGTAAACTTTTACTTTGTTGCTGAGCCCCGAACTGATCACAAGACAGAGACGACAGCGTTATGAAATGTAAAAGTTTTAGTCTATGTCGAACCACAGTGGTTGGTACATTTTCCTGTAGTGGGTAGCATAAAGATCATGCCCATAATTAATGGTACGAGTAAACTAACCATCATTTAATGCCGTTTTAGAACTAGAACTGCAACAGAAAAGATTAAAAAGTAAGTGCAATATCAGCAAATAGTTTACAAGTCAAAACGAAAACCCATTCCGAAGTTTTGTCTCCTATCTTAACAACTGACAGCTCATACAACTAGGGCAATATCTTTCTGTTTCTGATTATTTGTTTTCTATTGACAGCTCTACCTTAAAAGTGTATGCCGATTTAATAGAATAATATGAACTTGTTACATTGCTTTACCGCCTTTTCACCTTAATCTTTCCTTTCTCGATAATACTGCACTTGTAAAGGCAAAGGTTTTGTTCATTATAATGCCAACCCTAGTGAAAGAGCCTTCCCGTTTGTCTCATGAGACACCTTTCACTGATTGTACCAAGTACCTCCCAACTTGTATCACTGTGCCTGACACTAAGCAGATATAAGTCCAAAACCATTAATTCAAGGAGCTTGCGGCTCACAAAGCGGCCATTTTGGAACAAGTCCAATGAGAGACCTTTGGGCTCAAACCTTTGACCTCCCGTATAGAGGCAGACACCTTAACCACTAGGTAAAGATTTTGTACGATCATAAATCAGCTCCAACTCCTAAACCAAACGCCATATCTAGAGTGTCAACAAGATTTGTTTGAGTCTCAACACAAATCTTAACCGTTTCCATGGGTTAAAGCATTCTAGGTGATGGTCCTTGATAGTCTCAATAATGATCTGTGAACGAAGCTGTTTTTATCATTTGGACATTTATCGTGCTTAGTCTCAATAATGATCTGTAAACGAAGCTTTCTTCATCATTTGGACATTTATCATGCTTTGCTACAATAGCGAGACCAGTTATCTGGACTAGGTGCTTGAAAATAATGCTATATAGAATAGATGAGTTCCAATAAAGACAATAGGAAAACATGTATGAAGCAGGTGCAGTCAGTGGTGTAGTGGCTAGCATTGTTGATTTGAGATTAAACAACCCTGGTTTGAATCCCAATAGCTGGTCATTGTTTTTACCTGTTACTGCAGTATCCTTAGAAAGAAACTATTTACTAGATTAAACATAGGGGGCCCTATGGTCCAGAGGTTAGATTACACAACCTGAATCACAAAGCCCCTCTGTAAGAGATTTCAGATTATTGTAGCACTTGATTTGAATTTTCATGGGAGGAAGTCTCCTGACTGACAGTGACAGTAACTATAGGGTCTTGCTTGGTCCTGTGGTTAAGTTGGCTAACTTAGAACCTGGGGGTTCCGCGTCCGGGCCCCACCAGCACCTTTAGTTTCGTTGGAGTGACCTTTGGCAAGTCTCTTCAGAACCCTAGCCTAGTAGGTGTGGATCCATGAAAGCCATGCATAAATGAAAAGTTGTTGATACAGCGTAAAAAAACACCATACAAACTATGGTAACTATTTCCCTCCCCCAGTGATAATTTTTGGCCCAAAAAATCTCATAAGATTTCCCAAAAACTCATTACTTTCATTCATTCAAATTATTTTCTATAGAAAACCCCATTGATTTTTAAGTTTTGGTCAAAAAAGCCCATTGATTTAATTTAGAAAAAAGTCACTGCTCCCCCTATTAACCCTTTACCAAACAATAACGACATTTAACCACTTTGTTGCCAACGACTTTGGAAAACATTGTGGGAAAAGGAGAAATTGCTCGTGACGAGCAATTTTTTCTTTTCCCACGATGCTTTCTGCCCTTTCAGAAAATTATTTTCCACTTTCATCACTTTTAGAAATGTCGTCTGCGAACTCTTTTAATTTGAGACAGTCGAAAATTTGGCTTTTGGTAAAGGGTTGAGACAATCACTGAAGCCTTTAATTTGTTACCATAATACAAGAAGTATTAGACTAAATAACTTTTTATATGTTTTTTTTTAGGTTGGAATGGAGTTTGCGGAATTCATCAAAACTCCCATGGTGGATGGGGTAAAGTTGAGGAAGCCATTTAGTAAGCCTGTTGAAGGGACGCTATGCATCACAGGACACCATTTGATCTTGTCATCGAGAAAAACAAACAAGGAAGAATTATGGGTGAGTAAATTTTATGAGTTACAGGGCTTTTTCATGTTACATGTATATAACAAGGGGCCCATAAAACGCACCTTCCCAATTTAAAATTTCTTGAAAATCATGCAGTTTTCCAAAAAAAATTCAAAGTCATAGCAGCTTTTTGGCTTCCAAATTAAGCAATTTCAGCGATCGCATTTCCCAAATTCAACAGGCTTGGACCTCTTCTCAATTCAAGGAAAAAGCCCTGAGTTGAAGAGGTCCAAATGGGTCCTGCATGGCCCTGTGATTGATGTGGTGGTCTTAGTGCTTGTGTTGCTGGTTTTCGCTCACAAGAAGGCGATTGTGAGGGTACAAATACAACCAGTATCTGGTCTAGAGTGAGTGTCCTTTGGCAAGACACTTCATAGCCCTAGCCTAGTACTAAAGAATCCAGAAAAGCTGGACATAACTGAAAAAGTGTTGACAAGATGTTAGACCCCATATAAACAAACAAATCAAGAGGTCCAAACATCAGGCATATAAGAGTCTTTATGATAAAAAAAAGTTGTCCATGCAATATTTCAATATCTGTTGTTATTGTTATCATTTTTAATCTGTTGGCACCTGTTAAAATAATCATGATCAGGCAATTTTAATATGTATGAACTTGAAATCACATTGTCTTATCTGTATAGGTTTAAATTCTTTTAATGTATGAACTTTTATGGGGAAAAGCATCATATTCAAATTTCGGAATGCCAATGTTTTTACTGGTCTTGACAGGCCAGCCTTGTTGACAGATGATTAAGGGTCTTTCTCCATCTGTGATAAGCCAGGCATTGAGATATTACTGAAAACTTTTGTCGTTGTGTAAAACAGTATTCACACCAAATCAACTCAACCACACATTTCAGTTGATGCACAGGGGTCATGCGTGGCACATTCGTTAAAAGTTGGCAGGGTCCCCTTTTCCAGCACCTCTGTGAATGACCTCTGGCAAGCCACTTCAGAGCCCTAGCCTAGTACTGGTGGATCCAGGAAAGCCATTACATAACTGAAAGATTGTTGATACAGCGTTAAACACCATACAAATAGTTAATGCGCTGCAGTTAAGCAAGGTGCCTCCCTCCATCTATGATGAACTTGACATAAAAATATAACTGAAAAACTTGAGACTGCAGTATATAACCAAGGATTTCATTAAGGACATGTTCTACAGTTCTACAAAATAATCCTTTCATAGAATTTTCTTAAATTTTGATGTTATTTGAAATTTTATTGTGAGTTCAAAAATGAAAAGAAAAATGTAGATCGACGAGTTAGTTTTTTCGTAAAATGACCGTTTCCATGGTAACCATTTGGGGCAAAAATGTCAAAATGACCATACCATCTTCAAAGGTAATAAAATAATTTCTGGAGGGTTTATTTACACAAAAATCATGAATTGATACATTCATTACTTGATAATTCAATATCATTTTAAATTATTACAATCTAAACAATATTTGTAATCCAAATCAATTTTTCAAATTTTTGCATTCGACAAAATCAATGAAAATTGATATGTATATTACAAATAAATGAAGATATTTAATAATATCTTTCATAGAATTTTCCTATTTTTCAGTATGTGAAGCAAAATTCAATCTTGAAATACAAAATGCTAAAAAAAGTGTATGTTGACGTGTTAGTTTTTCTGTAAAATGACAGTTCCAATGGTAACTGTTTTTTAAAATAATTTATAAATACGACTAAAATAGAATTAAACTTGAAAAATAGAAACTGGGGGCTTAATATGCATGATAAATATGTAATAGAGTTAATAACCTTTCAAAGTTTTATGGCTGATTTGTTTATTCTGTGAAAAAAATTGCATACAGTAAATTTTATCCGAATAAAAACGTTTATCCAACTACTATTCAAGTACCTCTTCGGTAACAGATAATTATCTCCCTTGGACGCGCAGATGAAGTGCGCAGAAAAAACTACCGAGAATGTCCTTAAGTGCCGGGGACCGGGTATTTCCCTCGGCTACTTAAATCAGAAACCTCGGCTACTGTGCTTAGTTTTACGATAAATGTACTGATGAGGTCCCCCATATCCCCTACCTACTTTTCAGATTCGACCTCCTATTACAACTATTAGTGAAACCCCTGTGTAAATGTATCAACACAAAATCAGCTAATTCACTCATTTCAGTTGATGCACAGCAGTATAGACAGTGTGGAAAAGAAGCTGGCTGGTTCTGGTGGTACATTGACCTTGAAATGTAAAGATTTTACCATCATGTGCTTGGATATTCCTGCAGCTGAGGATTGCCTCAATGTAGCGTCCTCGATCGAACAACTCTCGAATATCGGTAAGAGACGGATATAGTATCAAACGTTTCCTTCATATGATACTTAACTCTTTACCAAACAATAGCTGCATTTGACCAGTTTGTTGAAGACGACTCTGGAAAACATTGTGGGAAAAGGAGAAATTGCTCGTCACGAGCAATTTCTCCTTTTCCCACAATGTTTTCTGCCCTATCAGAAGATAATTTTTCAATTTCATAGCATTTTGAAATGTCTTATGTTAACTCTTTCAATTTGGAACAGTCCAAAATTTGGCATTTGGTAAATGGTTAACAAAGATCATACAAGGTTCTGTGGTAACTGACCCAGACTGGTAAACCGGGATAAAGAGGGGTAAGGGGAATGTCATGGGTTTGATCCCCATCATCACCTCTGGCATCTTGGGAGTGTTCGTTTGCTTGACTTATACTTGCCCTATACTATAGTGTTGAATCCCAGAAAAGCTGTGATACAACTGAAAAGCTGTTGACAGAATGTCAAAACCTTTACAAACAACACTTGAATATAGACAGTTTTAATTTCAAACATTTCCTCCACATGATGTTTGTACATATCACAAGTTAAATGTTAGATCCGAGTTAGTATTATATAAATATGAAGATCTTGCTATAGAGTATTCAGGGATGGCAAAATCAATTATCTGTATTGCCCAGGTTATCCAAAAGCCTCTAATGTACAATCGATTTTTGAACTAAGAATGCGTCAGCACCTTCGCCCATTGAATTTACATACCACATTTTGAAGGACGGTACTTTATCAATACACAAACAGCGATCTGACCCAAATTACTCATTAAACATCCGCCTTCACTGTGCGGACTAATACCTTCTTGGAACTAGGAATGTAGTCTGGATTTTCTCGCTTTGTATATTATTGTAGCTGTTGCCTCATGGGCAATCGTGAAATGCCCAGATGTACGAAAAATAGACTATCGTTCAGTCTCTGTTCGCAGAAATAATAATTATAAATAGTAATGGTGGTAAAAGGAGCAGCTGTATTCCTCGAGATGTTGCCCAAAGAAATTTTCAAATGTATCCTTGATCATCTTGCGTTAAACGCACATAAGTCCTTCAGCGCTATCAGCGCTTTAATTTTCCCTGAAATTTCCTATGTAACTATTATACGGAGAAGTGCAGAAAGAGATTTGGCATTGACGGACAAATAAATCAAAATTAGATTTCGCCACCCCTGACAATGCATTTAGCCTTTTATACTTAAGCAGGGGTTGTCCAGTGGACAAGAGCCTGCACTTCTACTTAAAGGGTTATTGGTTCAGTCTTCTGAAGCACCATTGACGTCAGGGCATTGTCTACCTACCTACCTGTTGTCTACCTACCTACCTGTTGTCTACCTACCTACCTGTTTTCTACCTACCTACCTGTTGTCTACCTACCTACCTGTTGTCTACCTACCTACCTGTTGTCTACCTGCCTTCCTGTTGTCTACCTACCTACCTGTTGTCTACCTACCTACCTGTTGTCTACCTACCTACCTGTTGTCTACCTACCTACCTGTTGTCTACCTGCCTACCTGTTGTCTACCTACCTACCTGTTGTCTACCTACCTACCTGTTGTCTACCTACCTACCTGTTGTCTACCTTATGTCTTCTAGGGAACTTCATAAGACACCTAGTAAGCTAGTAAATCCCTCTGCATGAGTTTGTAAGCAAGACATAAGCCCCAGTCTATGTTGGAGAGTCATCTAACAAATTGTAAACAGAAAGTTAAACCGCTTAGAATATCCCATCATCTTGTGCACCTACTGTAGACACCAAAGAAACGGTTGTGACAAAAGTACAAGTTGTTCATGATGAACATTTTAATTTTTTTTTCACAATAGTTTATATTCAATATTATTCAGGATGAGTTTTCAATAAGAAAAGGTATCAGTGTAATTATAGAAATACTTTTGGCTAAATTATTTTTCACTGATTTTATTGAATCAAAATGATAAATAAATTTTTCTTTACTTTTGTCTCTATAGTTTCAAGTGAAAGATACAGAATAGAATTGTAGAATAGTTTAGTTATTCAAGTTCAAGAGTTCAATACACTATAAATCCTTCATATTTGTCAAGCATTTACTATAGTATTGCATTGAACTTCCAAGCTGAAAACATTTTAAAAACAAGCTACTATGAAACAAAGCCATAACACAAATGACCACCTTTGAGAAATCAGGAAAAAGCTCTAAGAGCATGAGTCTTTGAGGAAAAGGGATATTGTCCCCTGCAATGCCTACCTCTGTAGTGGACCCTATTCGACGCAGCTTTCCACTTTCTTGCGTACTAGAAACCCAACCCCGCAGCTTACCACTTTCTTGCGTAAAAGAAATGCAATACCCACACCGTAGTTCCTATTAACCCTTGTTGCTATCATATAAGTGTATTACATGTACTTAATCTTGAATGTGTCCATCCACATGAAAACAAGTTATCAATTGGAAATTAATATCAATAAAATAATGCATGCTTTATCGTTGAATATTAAATTCATTTTTAACAGAACAACGTCTTTAAAAACATTAGGTCTTGGCAACAAAATGGGTTTTAACTCATGATGTGCACATTTTCGTTTTTTTCCCCAAAATGTTTTTAGTTTGACAAATTTTGCATTTTGCAAACCTAAGTTCAAACCATTGAGTTGTGAGACAAGTTACTGCGTTGTATTGGGAAAAAGAAGAAAAAGAAAAGGCAAAATGAGACTTTTCTCATTATAAGAAAAAATATTGGGGTATTGCTTATTTGTCACCATAATGATATTTTTGATAAGTCCAAATTGAAATTTTGTGCAAACAATAATTATGAGGTAACGAGGATGGCAATTATATTTTGTGAAGAAGGGAAAAATGCTTTATAACTTAACAAAATAATGTTGACATGATGTTAAACCTCTTTAGGGCTGGCACAAGTACTCGAGTACCTGGGTACAGGCCAGGTACAGGCCACTACCCGGGTATCAAATCACTACCCGTTACTCGACATTATTTTTACCTTGGTTAAAATACACATGAATGTGTTAATAAGCACTTGTTGTCAAAGTGAATCTGATGTTTCTAAATCACAAACTAGCAATCAATTATTCCTAAGCAATTTCCCAACATGTGCATAAATGACATACGCACTCTAAATACTCTCCAACTTGAAGGCTTTTCGTCAGCTATTGAAATTTTCATCATTTTTTGTTCTGACCATCTCAGTAGGTTGTTAGTGCCTGGAACCTTTGCTCGCGGCCATTTTACATCTAAACAGTAAACTAAGGGATGGAGAGTTAATGGATCGCAGGAAGAATGATAGCAGCTCAGGTTCCCGGGTAGTAAATTGCTACCAGTCCCAGCTCTAAACCCCTTATAAATTTATATTTTTTTTAATTCTTTGATTTTTCTATGTAATAATTCTCAGTAACATTATTAATAGCAAATAGGTCTCATTGAAATACTCCATAGTAGATAACTAAATATTTGAATTATTTGAACAAAACTTTGAACAGATTTTCCTTTTTCTCACTATAGTTTGAGGTGAAAGCTTTAAACTAAGGCTTGTATGATTGGCTTTAGGACACTAGATAACTTATGTCAATGGTAAGCAGGTTAAACCTGGTTAAACCAAAGGACAGAAATTACTCCAATTGTGCAATTTTGCCTTTTGTCACAATGATTATAACTTTAAGTCTGCTTCTTCATATATGTTAAGGTGTCATTATCTGAAGAAAAGGTTTAGATGCCCATCATTGGGATATTTGATTACAACACATGGATTCTAATTCTATTGGTATATTTACAAAGCCAAAAACAGAAATTGCTCCTAATGAGTAATATCTCCTTTTGTCACAATTTTATTTTTGTGAAGTCTGCTGCTGCATATGTGAAAGTTTCATCACCAGAAGGAAAGGATAAGGTGCACAACATGGGGGATATTCATTAGAGACACAGGGTTCCTATTTCTATTGGTATATAGTATTATATTTCTGATGGTCGTTTATGATTTGAACTTGATCCCACTTGTAACATGTAGGTCCGCAAGTGTTAATCCAGACACCGGTGCAAGAATGATTAACCCATTCCCTGGTGTGTGGACTTTTGTTTTGACATGTTTTGTTTGTTTGTTTGTTTTCCAATTTGTTTTACATCGATTGTGAAGGAGGCTTAATAGCCCATCGAGTCACTCTCGATGACTGCTTCCTGGAGAATACACCAGTAATCGCGCCGGTTTGAGGGCTAGTCCCGGCAATTCTCACCTCGCCTAACGGGGATTCGAACCCGGGACCCTCGGTACCGTAGTCCGACGCTCTACCACTGTACCACTGTCGCCCTTTAATATTAATATTGAATGTTAATATTGAATGCATCAGCAGAGAATAAATCATGAGGGGATCTTCATGGCACAGTGGTTACCTTGGCAGACTTTTACCCTTAGAATGCTGGGTAATTTTTCTAAAATAGATTTTTGTGTTATCTGATTTCCCAAACCTTAAGTATCTGCTCAATGTTATTGAGGAAAGATAATCTGAGTAGCAAACAGGTAAAATCACAGGCCAGCCACTAATTCACTTGGCGGCTGGCCTGGATTAAACCAGTTTGCATTAGCATGTAGTCGGCTCCAGCACCATAAGGGTTAAGAACTCCGGGGTTCCAAGTTTGAGCCACACCAACACTTCAGTCACTACAGAGCCCTAGCCTAGTACTGTTGGATTTAGAAAGCCGTAACATAGCTGAAAAAATTGTTGACATGGCGTTAAGCACCATACAAACGAAAGAAAACAAACCTTTTTAGAATTTCAGCAATTTTGAACTTTTTGATTTACGATTTAGCCCTTAAGAGAAAAATCAGTGATAATATTTCCCTTTGATTGATCTGTTTCAGCTATGCAAGAATTATTTTACATGAAGGAAAGGTTTAATTCAAAGAAGACCTGACACTATTATTCTCTGGGACTAATCAATCATGTTCAAACCAAATTTCGGCTGCAGGCATCTGGATTTTCATGTGAGGGAATGACTTTATTGAATGATGATGGTTCTTCCTGTCTCATTCAGCCCTTATAGGCAGTTAAGATTGGGGCTGAGAGGTCTGCCTACCTGTCTCATTCAGCCCTTATAGGCAGTTAAGATTGGGGTTGAGAGGTCTTCCTACCTGTCTCATTCAGCCCTTATAGGCAGTTAAGATTGGGGCTGAGAGGTCTTCCTACCTGTCTCATTCAGCCCTTATAGGCAGTTAAGATTGGGGCTGAGAGGTCTTCCTACCTGTCTCATTCAGCCCTTATAGGCAGTTAAGATTGGGGTTGAGAGGTCTGCCTACCTGGCTCATTCAGCCCTTATAGGCAGTTAAGATTGGGGTTGAGAGGTCTGCCTACCTGTCTCATTCAGCCCTTATAGGCAGTTAAGATTGGGGCTGAGAGGTCTGCCTACCTGTCTCATTCAGCCCTTATAGGCAGTTAAGATTGGGGTTGAGAGGTCTTCCTCCATCATTATGAGTCCAGCATCACAATATGATTGAAATAATGTTGCCATGATTGAAGCTAGGGGTCTTCTTCATTGACTGAGCAGGGCATTGCAATGTACCTGAAATACTGTTGATATGATTAAGACCCCAATTACATTTACCTAGGAGTAAATGGACTCCCAAAGAAATAGTGTGTAGTTTTATCTATAGCACCATAATCACACAGATGTAGATCAAGAATATTTTGAGTACTATTACTTTACTTGTCTTATAACAAAAAAAGCATTAAAACACAGTGTTTCTTTGTCAAAATTAACTTACATGTCAAACCAGGGCTTTTTTGCATTATATGTGGGGCCCTTTTAAAGACAGGCCTTCCCAATTGAAAACTTCTATAAAATCATTTGCATTTTTTTCCCAAAATTTCAAATTAACATTAGCTTTTTGGTTTTCCAATTTGCCAATTTAATCGATACATTTTCCCAAAACTGAAAATGGACTGCCTCTATCTAATTTAAGCAAAAAATACAATGATAACCAGAAATATTTTGAAATGATTGATAATCACAAAAACGTCAATATATCAAGGTTTCAATACATATTGCGTAAGTGGTTCACATTTGTGAAGGACTTTCAATAGTCTTGAATTAAACCTTAAAAGTAACATGTTATAGAATAAGAACCTTTTAACCATTTATGATTGTCACTGCCTGCAAAATAACTTGCCATAAAAGCGCCTCTGTTCTTTTCTGTAGCTCGAGTCACACACCATGTAGATAAAGGAGTTGACCACATTGTTAAGGAACAGACTGCTCATCGCCAAGTGAAACGTAACCAGTCCATTGTGACTCAAGCCATTATACCAGTCCATATTGAAGGTCTGATACAAGCGTAACACAGGATAGGGAATGTACCTTAACAAATAAAACACGGTTATTAGGAAGAACATGTTTATCTGTTTGAATCTCTCAGGATCTCGTCTCCTCAACGCTCGTTTCTTTAGTGTTGTTAATGGTGCTGATTCTGATATTAATTCCATCTTTAATTAGAGAGTCAAAGGATGAGTACATACTGCTTTCTTCTTCCTGAACAATTGTGCTCATCATTCTGTTGATGATGTTTCTTACTTCTGGCTTTTTTGGTTTATCACTCCTGTTCTTGGTTATTAAAAAAAGTGTTAAAAACACATTTTTCTTTGCCAAAGTTTACATACATATTTAACCAGAATATTTCAAAGAATCAAAGATAATACATAAATACATAATATTTATTGCAACATTAACATAACAAAACATATAGCAATTTTACACACAATTTGACAAAAATAACACATGTTTAACCAGAAAATTCCAAAGAATCAAAGATAATAAAAAAGTTGATATATATATATGTATCAAGGGTTCAATGCAAGACTAAAGTAAGTGTGTCACATTTGTGAAGGTCTTACAATGGTCTTGAATTAAACCTTTAAAGCAACATGTAACAGAATAAGAACCTTTTAACCATTTATGATTGTCACTGCCTGCAAAATAACTTGCCATAAAAGTGCCTAAGTTCTTTTCGGTAGCTCGAGTCACACACCATGTAGATAAAGGAGTTGACCACATTGTTGAGGAACAGGCTGCTCATCGCCAAGTGAAACGTAACCAGTCCATTGTGACTCAAGCCATTATACCAGTCCATATTGAAGGTCTGATACATGCGTAACACAGGATAGGGAATGTAGCTTAACAAATAAAACAGTGTTATCAGGAAGAACATGTTTATCTGTTTGAACCTCTCAGGATCTTTTCTCCTCAACACTCCTTGCTTAATGTTGATGGTGCTGATGCTGATGATACCCTCTTTGTTTAGAGAGTCCTGGGATGAGAACATACTGCTTTCTTCTTCCTGAACTATTGTGCTCATCATTCTGTTGATGATGTTTCTTAATTTTGGACTTTTTGATTTGTCACTTCCCTTGCTGGTAGTTTTGTTGGAGATATTACCACTTTCCTGGGTCTTTGGATTGTCATGCAATGTTTGTGAGCCGTTTCTATATGCTTCATTTATATTGATTTCATTTTCATGGATCTCTGATCTGTTCATTTCATGTTCCCTTTGCCACATTCTTCTACGGGCTAATGCACCATCTTTGATCATCGTCTTGCTAAAGTTCATTTTCGAGTACTGCTGCCTAATTCGTATGCCAATGAGTGTATACAGAACTGATAGAGCAATACAAAGGCTGGCCGCTATACATAGTATCATTGCATTGTAAGCCCACTCGAAAAATGTTCCACGAAATTCCATGCAGACGTGACATTCAAAACCAGTGATGTTTGGGTGGCTTGTAGGAATTTCTGTGCTTCCATACAGAATCAGCAATGGAGAGGTCAGAATAGCTGTTAGAATGAGCACAAGGACGCAGGACATTTTAGCATGACGGAGTGTTATCTGAGATTTAAAGGGCGTACATATTTTTCTGTACCGCTCGATTGCAATGGCAAGTAGTGCCAGTGCTGCACCTGCGGTAACATAACTATTTAACCAAGTGAGGAGCTTGCAGGCTACGTCATTGTAGTACGTAAGCGGAAGTAGATAGTTTACGATGACTGATGGGAAAGAAATCGCACAGGACACCAGGTCTATGACGGCAATGAAACATACATAAACGCGGGTGTTGTTGTTTGGTTTCTTGAAAATGTAGATGTGCAACACATGCAGGTTTCCAACGATGCCCGGAATTATGAGGGCTGCGAGGAGAACAGCTGCACCGTAATATATCCTCGCTTTTTCGTTGTTTAGTTGGTCTAGAGTTACATTCAGGACAACTTCTGTGGAGTTATTCTTAGACATCTCTTCTAGTATTGATGTATGCTGGTTTATCTTTCTATATTATGAAAAAGAAAAATCTTTTAGATTGATGAACACAAGAAAAATTGTTTATGGGGTAATCTGAGATAAATGAGTATAAACAGTGTTTCATATGTATTATGGTTGCTTGATCACCTACGAGAAATGTTTTAAGTCAAAATGAAATATTGTTTAATTTTTTTGTATTGTTGTATGCAATAAAATCTAATGTAGATATTGTAAGCATGATTAACTCAGGAATCCTCAATATATCTAACTATGTACAGGCAATATGCCTAGCTCTTAGAACCATTGTAGCTCTTTTTGATTGAAATACGTATTAAACCACTGCATACAGACTCTAAAACTTGAATACAAACAAACTTAACTTCCTATGACTAATCTTCAATCTGAATCATACAAAAATAAAACTTGTATGTTTTTAAAGAAAAAAAGTTTTAACTATTTTTTTTAATTTCTCACATCTATGAATAAGCAGACCACTCAGTAAAGTACTTCTAGGGATCCTGCATGGCTCAATGGAAGTGGACTTAGAACTAGATGGTCCCAAGTTAGAGCCCCACCAACACTTCTGGTTTCATGGAAGTGTCCTTTCGCCAGACACTTCAGAGCCCTAGCTAGTACTTATGTATCCAGGAGAGCAGTAAATGAAAAATTGTTAACACCATACAAACAAATAGAGTACTTTGATAACATTTTTATCTGCTTTTGCAACTTTCATTAACAAACATCTCATAATGGCTATGTCAATTTTGCCTTATAATTGTCTTCTTACATGTTCTTTAAGTTTCGGTAATAAAAACAATCTTTAAAAAGGAAAAGATAAAGAAATGCTTTTCAGTAAAAAAAGATTTTGCTTTACATCACTTATTTCAAAATAGTTTTTAGCAAATGTTGTTATTTTTACTCTCACATGTTTCTTTTGAAAATGTTTGTGTTTTTGAAATAGAATATTCTTACCTTTTTGGTGGGAGAGGCTTAAACTTAAGTGCTGTAGATTCCCCAGTCTATCCTTGTATAACAGGCTGACAAGTACAAATTATTGACTGCCTTTAATTGTTCTAAAATGGTTTATTTCTGAGTTAATAATATAGTAAGTGCTATTGAGTCTCCAAGTACACTCTAAGACTAGTTCCAGAACAAATGTGCGTTCCCTTAAATAGTGGGTGACGACTACAATTTGTTCCAGTTTTCTACCAAGGTAGATTGTATTGACAACCATTTAATTAAACTGACACGCTTTGTCACATCTTCTGCTTCGACAGGGTTTTCCTTTGACTCCTTGATTTATGGTAATTTTGGGGGACTTTTGATCCCTTAGATATGGTATTGTGAGGCTCTTGCATGGCCAAGGGGTTATGGTTGCGAACTAAGCGCTTGGGCGGTCGTGGGTTTTAGTCCCACCAACACCTGGTTTCATGAGTTGCCTTGGGCAAATCACTTCAGAGCCATAGCCTGGTACTGATTGAGTCCAAAAAAGCCGTTACATAACTGAAAAATTGTTGATAAGGTGTTAGTCACCATACAATCAATAAGTGGAATTTTGAAGAGAAAGTCATAATCTTTAAGGATCATATCTAGAACTTGGGGGTACGTCATTCTCTTTATAAGTTGGGAGTCAAGGAAAACTCTGCTACAATGAGCTTTGTCACATCTTTTGCCACAGAAGACTTTGGAAACAACAGCATCAAGAGTATACTTAACATATGTCAAACAATTTCTTCTTTAATCACAGTAGTATATCTTTTCAACACCACAAAGACAGCAGAGTTGAAAATCATTTGTGGTTTTGTCATATGATATTGTTATCAATTTGAAATAGGCATAGAATTGCAAATAAAGGAAACCGGTCAACCTGAGCTCGCAGACACCTTTCTGCATGTTTGACCCCTTGTAGTTTGTTCAAGTCTTTCATAACCAACGTTATTGTGATGGTTTCATTTGACCATAACTCATTATTACTGATTAAACTTGGCCTGATGCAAGCGTCATTGTAATGAAACCCAGCTATGACCTTGGTATTGCAGAGATTGGTTTAGAGTAACTGTTGTACTTCCAGGCCTGCTAATTTTCAACCCAGGTCCTGATTTCTGGCTTAAGAGTCTAAGTTTTCCTTCTTTGTTTATATTGAAGATGCTTTAATTCAAGATTCAAGTAATGATTTTCAGGCTTGAGCATTCCTTAACAATAGCAGGCCTGACTTCTCTGTTTGATATATCGCGGCTTTGGCACAAGTCACGGCGCTGTGACTATAGAGTGGATCTTCCAAAGCTGGTCAAGCGAATTGTTGCTAAGAATCTTGATGATATATAGAAGAATTGTTGAAATTGGTTTTAAATCCTCATTACATAGAAGCAGTGCTTGCCATTTTGATGTGCTCTTTATCGAGGCGTCACTTCAGAGCCCTAGCCTAGTACTGGTTGCTCCTAGTTAACATAACTGAAAAATTGTTGACATTGCTTTAAAAACCTTTTAAATCTTTAACAATGCATGTTTTCCTGGCTATTTACTGGGTTTGCAACCAAGATATCTGTTCCTTATGTAGAATTTTACAATTAAGATTTACGATAAAAGATTATTGTATGGTCTGCTTTCCAAAACCTTAAATATCTGCTTAATTTTGTTGAGAAAAGATCCTCAGAGTAGCAAACAGGTTAGATCACAGGTCAGCCACCAATTTACTTTTCAGCTGGCCTGGATCAATCCTGTTTACATAAGCATGAAGTTGGTTCCAGCACTTTAAGGATTAGAAAGAAATCATGTTAATTTCTTGGTGAAACAATTGTATAGTCAGGATGTTTGATCCATTGTAGAAAGGACTATGATGACATTTTTGCCTATGCTATTCAATTTTATTAAGCATAAAATAGCACAAAGCATATTTATATCCATTACAAAATTAATACACTATAATCATAACACATTCATAGACAGCAACAATTCTGTTTAGATTTTCTAAAAAAGTGTCAGATAAAAAGTTAATAGAGCTAAAGCTTTCATTTGTAAACAGGATAGAATAGTCAGGACAAAGAAAGAGGCTATATATATCTGTGTTAAAGGGAAAACATTCATGCTTATGCAAACAGGTTAGATCCAGGCCAGCCACCAATTTATGTGATCTTACTTGTTTGCAACTCTGAATATCTTTTCTCAACAAAATGAAGCAGGCATTTAAGATTTTTGAAAGTGGACGACACTAAAGTTTATTTTTAGAAAACTACCGTACATTCTAAGGGTTTAGATGTACAATGAATGTTTTGTTTATTACACAGATGACATAACTCTAAAGTACCCGTTTTTCTACCGTGCCACTTTTGATATACTCGAGGATGGATGGCAGGCTTTCAATCTGGAGAATGAGCTCAACCGATACAAGGAGTGCTCCGAGGAATGGAGAATATCAACAGTGAACAAGGACTACAAAGTAAGTAGGGGAGGGAATAGGTGCTACAAAGTAAGTTATGGAGGAAATAAGGACTACCAAGTGAGTTGGTGAGAAAATAAGGACAGAATTTTTTAATAACAACTACAAAGTAAGTTGTTTAGGGAATAAGGATTACAAAGTGAGTTGCTGAGTGAATAAGGACTACAAAGTAAGTTGTTGATGGAATAATGACTGCAAAGTAAGTTGTTTGGGGAATAAGGACTACAAAGTGATTTGCCGAGGGAAGAAGGACTACAAAGTAAGTTGTTTAGGAAATAAGGACTACAAAGTAAGTTGTTTAGGGAATAAGGATTACAAAGTAAGTTGCTGAGAGAATAAGGACTACAAAGTAAGTTGTTTAGGGAATAAGGACTGTAAAGTAAGTTGTTTAGGAAATAAGGATTACAAAGTAAGTTGTTGGGGGAATAAGGACTACAAAGTAAGTTGTTGATGGAATAAGGACTGCAAAGTAAGTTGTTTAGGGAATAAGGACTACAAAGTAAGTTGTTGGGGGAATAAGGACGACAAAGTAAGTTGTTTAGGAAATAAGGACTACAAAGGAAGTTTTTTAGGGAATAAGTATTACAAAGTAAGTTGTTTAGGGAATAAGGACTGCAAAGTAAGTTGTTAATGGAATAATGTCTGCAAAGTAAGTTCTTTAGGAAATAATGACTACAAAGTAAGTTGTTGATGAAAAAATGAATACAAAGTAAGTTGGAGAGGGAATAAGGACTACAAAGTAAGTTGTTGATGGAATAAGGACTGCAAAGTAAGTTCTTTAGGAAATAATGACTACAAAGTAAGTTGTTGATGGAAAAAATGAATACAAAGTAAGTTGGAGAGGGAATAAGGACTACAAAGTAAGTTGTTTAGGAAATAATGACTACAAAGTAAGTTGTTAATGGAATAATGACTACAAAGTAAGTTGTTTAGGAAATAATGACTACAAAGTAAGTTGTTAATGGAATAAGGACTACAAAGTAAGTTGTAGAGAAAATAATGACTACAAAGTAAGTTGTTAATGGAATAATGACTACAAAGTAAGTTGTTAATGGAATAAGGACTACAAAGTAAGTTGTGGAGAGAATAATGACAATAGTGGTGTCACTATTTGTACCTTTTTGGTCATTGGTTATAAATACAACATAGTCATGGTGTATAAATGTGTTGCCAAAATCATTAAGATGAATAACTTTTACATAATCCAACCCTTAAAGAGCTGGAACCGACGTCATGCTTATGCAAACAGGTTCGATTCAGGCCAGCTGCCAAGTAAATTCGCGGCTGGCCTGTGATCTAACCTGTTTGCTGCTCTGAGTATCTTTCTTATCAAAATCAAGTATTTAAGGTTTTGGAAAGCAGATATATATCTATTTTAGAAAATTACCCAGCATTCTAATGGTTAAAAAAAGATATATATTCCTGTTTCATTTTCAGGTGTGTCTATCTTATCCACAATCAGTGTTTGTGCCCAAAGCTATTACTGACGAGATGCTGGTAAAGTCTGCAAATTTTAGACAGAATGGACGCTTCCCAACTTTAGCATACTATCACAGAGATAGCCAGGTAATTAAATTGAAATGTTGATTGACCTTGGCTGTTGAAGCACCTTAAAACCAATTATTTTGATAAACCGAAAGGAATTGTTTTTTCATTTAAAGCCTTTCATCTTCATGTGATATGTATTTTTTTTAGAAATCTTTACATTCAAGACATCACATGGGTTTTGTGTGGCCCACTGCTTAAAGTGGCAGACTTAGAACCCATTATTGAGAGAGGAAGACCCCTTGCGTAAACTGCCTTAACCCATGACCAAACAATAAAGACATTTGACCAGTTTATGGAAGACAACTCTGGAAAACATTGTGAGAAAAGGAGAAATTGCTCTTGATGAGCAATTTTTCCTTTTCCCACAATTTTTTCTGCCCTATTCAAAGATTATTTTTCAATTTCTCACATTTTGAAATGTCGTCTGCAACCTCTTTTAATTTGGTGCAGTCGAACAGTTGGTGTTTGGTAAAAGGTTAAAGGGCCAGTGATGATAGATAGAATGTTTAGTCTGCCTGACGAATACCTCACATGATATATAAAATACTGTAAAATCTCTATGCAACAAAGTTCAATGGGCTACATAAAAATGTTTGACAAAGAGAGAGTTAGAGATATTGATGTCTCATATAAACACCTTAAGAGATTAAGAACATATGATTCGGGACCCCATATTTACTTCAACAAATAAAAGGAGTTTGACAATCAGAATTTCAATGTACAGATATTCTACTGTTCACCGATATTGTGACGAAATTTTTTTTTTTTGTCTTTTGATGCACAATTTCTTTTTTTCACTATAGGCAGTAATGATGCGCTGCGGCCAACCCCTGACTGGTACGAACGGCAAACGGTGTAAAGAGGACGAAAAACTTGTCAACGCTGTCTTGAAAATAGGTCGACGGGGTTACATTGTTGATACAAGGTCCCTGGTGGCTGCTAAGGCCGAGTTTAAAAATGGTACAGATTTATTATTTCATGGCAGGCTTTTTGTAAAATATCCAATGAATGCTTTTTTAATTATTATTTTAATTTGATACTTGGTTATTATGCAATATGCAGTAAATGTCTGGAAGTTTGCAGGAGATAACATTATAACGATAAGATTGCCAAAGTATTCCCAATTTAAAACTACATTATTAGACAGTATGTAAATGTAGAAGTAGGATTGAGTAGAAACTATTTGTCCAAAAAGTCTATGATATACAATCTTGGTACAGCTTTATTGTTGTTCCATCCGCACTGGAGATTATTCAATGGAATCAAAACTAGTATCTATTTAAGTTTTAGAGCCCACATACAGTGAATTGATATGTATTTAAGTTTTAGAGCCCACATACAGTGAATTGATATGTATTTAAGTTTTAGAGCCCACATACAGTGAATTGATATGTATTTAAGTTTTAGAGCCCACATACAGTGAAATGATATGTATTTAAGTTTTAGAGCCCACATACAGTGAATTGATATGTATTTAAGTTTTAGAGCCCACATACAGTGAATTGATATGTATTTAAGTTTTAGAGCCCACATACAGTGAATTGATATGTATTTAAGTTTTAGAGCCCACATACAGTGAATTGATATGTATTTAACTATAAAAGCATCGCAATGGTTTCAATATCTACCAATTATAGGCTGTACATACTTAGATAAGTTGAATCTTCCTGGGTTAATTATGCTTTAAATGACTACACATGTACTGGTACTTTCAATTTAATATCATACGACAATACAAAAGCTGTTACGTCTACAACTCACAGGATAAATCAGTGGCCTTGTCTGATTACATTTTTCAATTCATGACACCAACCATCTTAAATCTATAACAGTTAGCCCTTTATCAAACGCCAAATTTCAGACTGTCCCTAATTGAAAGAGTTTGCAGATGGCATTTCAAAATGTGATGAAATTGAAAAATAATATTCTGATAGGCTAGAAAACATTGTGGGAAAAGGAGAAATTGCTCGTTAAGAGCAATTTCTCCTTTTCCCACAATGTTTTTCAGAGTCATTCTCAACAAACTGGTCAAATGTCGTTATTGTTTGGTAATGGGTTACCTGATTTGCTTTTTATATTTCAGGGGGAGGCTTTGAGCCAGAGGCCCATTATTCCCAATGGAAGAGAATACACCAGTCTATAGAGAGACGCAATGTTTTCCATGAGTCTTTAATTAAACTCATAGAAGGTAGGAATTTCTACAACATTGATAGCAAACAAAGAGCAGGGTTATTGTTTTGAAGTCTCCTTGGGCAAGACACTGCATAGCCCTGCTTTTTACTCATGAATTCCAGGAAAGATTTAATATAAATAAAAAGCTTGGCCTAAAACAAATGTTGTGAAAAGGTATCCGAAGGTTTTGACCGTCTCGTACCGATTTGGATTTTAAGATTTCCTGATCCCTGCCTGCAGACGACATTTTATTTAACTTGAAGCATACGACTTTAGAAAAGAGTTGTAAACATGTGGAGTACATTTCCGTCCTGCTGTTGTGATATGTGAATAGATTTCAAAGACAATGTGGCAAAAGGCGAAATTACTTGTGACAAGCACTTAATCCTTTTACTACAAAGTTTTTTGAAAGCCGCCTGCTGCAAGGCGCTAAACTTTGGCATTGGATGGTAATGTGTTTAACCCCATATAAATAAAATAAAATGATGGATAGGTTGTTGAAATCAGCTTAAGACCACATAGCAGATGCATCAAAGTGAATCAATTTGATGGTAAAGAATTAAAACAAATTGCTGGTTCCAATTTCAGCGTGCTCTGATATCAATTCCACAGTAGACAAATGGCTCTCAAAGCTGGAATCCAGCGGGTGGATGTCCCATATTAAAGACATTATGACATGTTCGTGTCTCGTGGCCCAGTGTATAGATAAGGATGGTGAGTCATTCTATGTCTTTGTTATGTTCATATCTTGTTAATAGAGAAAAGATGGTTGGTGTTGTGCACAGTAAATGATATCAGGCAAGGCGTAGGAATAATATCTGGTAAGCTAAAGGTGAATTGAATGAAAATTAAAGCCGAACCTTATATAATCTCATTTTCAAAGACACCAATCATGTATTATATTTATCCTGTTACCTTTATGGATTCTTTTGATCAAACAAACTGAAAACAAAACATGTGAAAAAAAGAAACAAAACAAAGTAAACAAGAAGAAAATTGTATATTCAGTACATCACACATAACATACTTTTGATGTTATGATTCGTCACATTAACATGTGTTAAATGGTTTGTGCCGTTAATCAAAAATGTTAAAATAACACCTTGTAATTGGTCCCAAAATGGCATTGGTGACAGAATAAAATTGGTTACATTTAATTCAATTTACATCATACATTCTACATTCATTTATAAGACATTTACATTACCTACTATAAAAAAAAACAATATATAGAAACAGTTGGTACGAAATTGTCAGAAGTTTTACTGTGTACAAAGTGCATCTTCTAAACAATCAAAACAATGCAAAAAACAATTGATTATTTATGTATTTTTTCTTCAAAACAAAGCACTTGGCCCATTGTGTTCATCTTTTATGATGTTTATATATTTGAAAATTTAAAAAAAGAATAGAAAATGAATTTGTCATTAGGTTTTATTATACTCCTATCACTGAAATACAGAGATTTCTCAGTGTATTAATTTTCAATTTTGTCACAGTGAATATCGTCATGAGTGATGATATCAAAAAGTCATATCATCACTAGTGATGATAACAGTTTTGACGAAACTACTTTTTTTTACCATTCCTTTGCCTTAAAGTCATGGCTGCATATAAGCACACAGCACTAAAATGTTTGTATTTTCAAATGTATCCATATGTGTGAATGACGTCATGGGACACGTGAATTACGTCATGGGGGTTGTTAACTGCTTTGTATTCCATTTGGTGTTTATGGGGATAAATAGATTTTATGTTGTGGAATAGAGTAAGTAGTATAATCAACTCTATTTGATTGATATGAAAAATATGTCACTTGAATAGGTTGTTATCATGTAGAAAAAAACTCGTTTTTTCAACCTGATAACAACCCATTCTCGTGACATGTTTTTGATATCAAACAAAGGAGTTGATTATCCTCTATTTATTCCATTTTGGTGTACCACAGCAGTGGCTGTCGCCTATACAAATCCATAGCATCTGACGACAATAAAAGTTTTGTTTTTTATTTAATTTGATATCAATAGCAGCCTGTGTGCTGGTCCATGGCTCGGAGGGTATCGACTCCACACTACAAGTGACATCTCTTGTACAAGTCATTCTGGACCATGACTGTAGGACATTTACAGGGTATGTATCTACTATTGTGTATACTATCTCATTCTGCTGTTATAGACTGCTTTCATTTGAAGTTTGACTTTGATACAGGAATAGATGTCTGTATTAAGTGTAGTGCTCATTGCTAACTTGATTACCCACACATTTGAACTACTAATAGAGTGGAAGTTGCCACAGGGGGATGCACATTTGAAATGTTTCTATATTTAGGGTAGTGCTTTTCACCAACCCCTAAAACCACAAAATTCAGGCAATTTTACAGAGGGAATGGGTGCAGGCGGAAATGTTTGATGTTGTCTCTATGTAGGGTAGTTCTATTTTTTGACCTTTTATATCACAGATTTTAGGCACTGTTTCAATGGCAGTTGATATGGGAAAAGGTCTATATTTAATGCTGTCTGTTTCTAGGGTATTGCCATTTGCCAACCTTTTTGATCAAAGTTTTGAGGCTTTTATTTAGAGAGAGTTCATGTGGGAAAAGATCTTTATTTATGTTGTTTGTTCCTAGCGTAGTGATAATAATAGACCGTTTTGATCACAGATTTGAGGTACTGCATGTAGGGTAGTGGTATTTACCATCCTATTTGATATATTATTGAAGTTGTCTGTATCTAGGGTTGTGCTAATTTACTGACCTTTTTGTTCAAAGATGTGATATACATGTACTTCCAATATGGGAGGTAGTGATGTCTGATATAATGTTTTCTGTGTAAATAATTGCACTTTATACCAACCTTTCCATCCTCAGATTTTAGGCAGTAGGTATGCTAAAGGGGTTAATACTGGATTTAAGTTTTCTGTATCTAGGGTAGTACTAATTACCAACCTTTTTTATCACAGATTTGAGGCACTTATTGAGAGGGAGTGGCTACAGGCAGGTCATCCATTTGGTGAAAGGTGCGCCAAATCAGCGTATGCCATCTCTAAACAGCGCCAAGAAGCCCCTGTGTTTCTCCTATTCCTAGATTGCGTCTGGCAGGTAATGTGCTTTAACCAAACGCCAAATATTTGACTGTCCCAAATTAAAAGAGTTTGCAGATGACATTTCAAAAAGTTATGGAATTGAATAATAATCTACTGATAGGGCAAAATTGTGGGAAAAGGAAAAAAGAGCAATTTCTCCTTTTCTCTGAATGTTTCCAGAGTCATCTACAACAAACTGTTCAAATGTCGTTATTGTTTGGTAATAAGTTAAACTGATTCAAATTGTTTCCCCCTCTATATATTTCTTTTTGACCGATTCTAATTGAAATTAATACAAGGCAAAAATTCAATATCATAAAGTATGAAATAGAATAATTTCATTGTGGTATTTGGATGAAACGGTTGTGGGAAAATGTCTTTATATGGTGCAAACTGTAAAAGTATATAATACATTATTTATTTTACACCGATTGTGTATCAAACTTGAAGCTTGTTAAATTCCCACTCAATGACTGCTTCCTGAATACCAGCACTCGCGCTGATTTGTCGATAGTAGGCAAGGGTTCACAAACTTCTTTCAGTCTTGGCTTGCTTGTACAAAAAGTAAAGTAAATGGTCTTCCACAATTCATGATGCGTCAGAAATCACACCATAACGGAAAAATTGCTTATGTATTGAAGAAAATCTAAACTAAACCATAACTAAATGAATGAATCATATGGTTATTAAGGACGGTTAACTAAAGGGAAGCAATCTTCTCATTCTCAGTTAGAAATGAAACATGGATAACCTTTCTTACTTGTGATTGTAGAACCTTCTGGTTCCCAGCTAGAAACAAGACCACCAAGCTTAGGATTGTGTTCCTTTGCTTCTTTTCTGGGCACCATACTCTAATTGAAACTGGTGTTATGTGATAGTGAAACCAAATAAAAAAACAAAGAGACTAACTAATTTAACATTTGTTTAGACTCATGTTATGGGAAATAAGTTATTGTTTAATTTGAAAAAGGTTTTAATTTTTCCATGACTTTTGTTTTTCCTACAGTTTTGAGCAAAAGATGTGCTATGCTTAACCTATTTGCCTGCTTTTTCTGATATTTTTATAAAAAGTTACATATCTCGATAACCTTTTTTTTTCTTATATATTCTTAAAAAAATTGTGTTGTCATGTTCGCTTGTTTGTTCCAATTTTTTCTTAAAATTATGTTACATGGGAAAGGTTTGATGTTTTTTCTTTGGAAAAAGTTGTTAATTTTTATGACCTTTGTTTTTCTTACGGATTTGAGCAAAAGATGTGTTACTGTTATCTATACACCTGTTTTTTCTAATTTATTATTGGTAGTAAATTGCAAGCAAAAGATTTGATTTTTTTCCCTCTGAAAAGTTATTTATTCCAATGACCTTTGTATTTCTTATGGATTCGAACAAAAGATGTGCTATTCTTTACGTGTTTACTGTTTTGTTCCATTTTTTTCTTGGAACTTCATTACAAGTAAGCCAAAAAGCTGGTTTCTTTTTGAAATATTCATAAGTACCAATAACCATTTTATGCGTTACAGATTTGGCAACAGTTTCCATGTTCCTTCGAGTTTACTGAGGACTTTTTGATACTTTTATTCGAGCATGCATACTCATCCCAGTTTGGTAAGTTTTTCTCCTGACTTCAGAAAACCATAAAAAAATGTATTTTATCACAGTGCTTTTTCATATTAAGAAAAAACATATAAACTTTCCTCTTAATTATTTCAGGCCACAAATCTGTTGAATTCATTAATTTTCTTTCAAGCTCTAAGTTTAACATATTTTATTCAAGAAATAAACAGCATTACAGGTACATACATTACAGACAATTTAGTGAAACGGATTGGTACGGAAGCTAAGAGCTTATACAATTCCTCTCCTTTCAATCTCTTGCACTAGTTGATTCAAGAAACTACTATGCTGAGATGCAAAATTTCTCAGGAGTGCCATTTTCCCTTCTGACATCTTACTTTCTACTTTAGTTCAAGTAAACAGATTGTGTGGGAAATGACTCTGTGACAAATTCTCATATATATATATAAGTTGCATGCTTTTACTTTTTAGTGCCTTTCATTGTCAAGTGGCTTGGTGGTGGTCTTCTAATCCAGCGGTCCTGGGTTTGAACCCCATTGCTAGCGCTGGTTGTGATGAAGTGTCTTTACGCAAAACATTTAAGAGCTATAGCCTAGTCCTGGTGTATCCAAGAAGAGCAATTTTGTAACTGAACAATTGGTTGACATGGCATAAATTCTACACATAATTCACATGCTAATGGTTTTGCAATTGTCTTTTTCATGGTAGCCTCCTGCCTCACTTACCAAATGCCCATGGTTCAACCAGGCTTGACCAGCCCTTATGGGCAGTTGAGTATGGGGTTTTCTTCCATCATTGAGTGCCGGGCACCCAACATAACTGATATAATGCTGACCTGATATACACAATATAAATATTAAAAGAAAATATGCAATTGTCTTCTATATAGGTACATTCCTTTGCAACAATGAGATGGAGAGAAAGAGGCTGAGTTTGGGTAAGAGGACTGTATCACTTTGGTAGGTGGTTTTACCTTCCATTTCACATATACGGTTATTAAGTTGGTGGTCTTTGACCTCTTTGTTAAGGGTTTAAACCTCAGGTATTGTTGGAGTATGGTTAGAGACCTAGCTTCATACTTGTGAATCCACAAAAGCCTAAGCATAACTGAAGTATTGTTAGCAGGTTGTTAACCCTTAGAATGCTGGGTAATTTTCTAAGGTTTTTGTGTCATCTGCTTTCCAAAACCTTTAAGCTCGTGGATTTCATACAATAAAAGTATATATGTGAAAAAGTGAAATTGGTATATGGTATTCAGATATGCTTCGAAGAAATATTCATAAAAAGAAAGTAACCGAAATCACTTTAAAAAGAAGATAATGACGGAAATCCTCCATTGCATCACCCCCTGGATGATACATCTGATATATGGTAATTAGTTACATCATGTGGGCTGCCACGTGGCGTTGCGTACCAAACTTAGAAGATAAACATGGCGGACAATGAAAAACACAGGCTTAGTATAATCAAAATTACAGTCAAAACAAAAGAGAAAAGATATTCTGTGGAGTTATTCATAGTCTAGACATATTTTCAGATTGTAGGACAGTAATCGGGTAGAACCAACTGTGATAAGTTGCCCCATAGACTGTTTCCTTTGTCTTTCTCTACATCTATGCATGACAATATGAGGTAGTTTGTTATTTCCTTGTTTCCTACAGGTCCTACATAAACCGGCCCGAGGTGCTGAGTAACTTCATCAACCCCATGTATGAACCCAACCCTGCTGTAATATGGCCATCTGTTGCGCCACAGAGCATGGTAAGTGTTAGCCAATGTTTGATATTCACATGCAAGCTAGTATTGTTTGTAGAGTCCTGCGTGGCCCAGTGGTTAAGGTTGCCTAAGAATTCAGGAGTCCTGGGTTTGAGCCCCAATGACACCTCTAGTTTTGTAGGAGTGACCTTTGACAAGTCACTTCAGAGCCCCTATCTAGTACTCTTGGATCAAGGAAACACTTACATAACTGAAAAAATGTTGATACAATGTTAAACAACATCAATAAACAATAGTATTATTCGTTTGAAGCTTTTGAATAACAGAGCATGGCTTTCTCATGTTACTTTAGAAGGACCATCTCACAGATTGGGAATTTAGTTTTTTTGAAATAAAAAGTCTTTTTCAATTAAAAGGACCTTGCATTTCTATTAAGTTTTAGAAAACTGGGTTATGGACACACTTCCTATCTTAGTTATAAACTTGTTTTTGAGGTAAATCACATTTATGTTGCAGATTTAGTAAACTGTTTAAACAGTTTATTTTGTAACCGATGGTGTTATATTTCAGTTCTGCGACATAACTTAATAAGTTGAGAGTGTCTTTGGCTCAGATTATAAAATGGGTCGCACCATTCATGTGGTGCTAAATAGCAGCGTTTGACAACAACCCATTACTGTTAATAAAACAAATTGTTCAATCAAAGCACTAAAGGCCAAAATGCTCATTTCACAATCATTCAATGAAAAACACAGGTTGTCTACATTTTTCAGATGTATATATCGAAAATGGTCATTTATCAAGTTATAAGAATTGTTCAAATCATTTTTTAGTAATGGTTATGCATAGAACCCATTCTGTGAAATAGTCATTTAAAGGACTTGGTATTAAACAGTTTGTTTTTAACTTTGGTGACCTTTTGAGTGAACTTACAACGAAACAATGAAACATTGTATGCAACTTTTCAAGTAATATTACTTGAAGGTTAAAAAAAATGTAAGGCTGAGTTAATGGTGTTTTTCTTGATAAAGGCTTTGGCAGAAATATTGGAATGAGAGTTTCATACAAAAATGAATATTTAATTAATATTTCCTTTGGAATAAAATGTTTAACAACATTTTCTTGATGTGACATACTTTCTATTCTAAATTAAAGTTGATTTAATAGGTTTAAGAAAGGTTAATGAGATCCTTTGAGGACCAGAGATTAAGGTTGTCAACGTTAAAACACAGAGGTCCATTGTTTGATCCCACCAGCGCCAATGGTTTGATTGGAGTGTCAGGGGTCCTGCATGGCCCAGTGGTTAAGGTGGCAGACTTAGAACTTGGGAATCCAGGTTTGATGCCCACCAACACCTCTGATTTTATGGGAGTCGCTTTTGGCAAGTCACTTTAGAGCCCTAGCCTAGTACTGGTGGATTCAGGGAACGATGTAACATATCTTAAAAATTGTTGATACGGTGTTTAACACCATACAAACCAACAAATACAAACATTTAATCCTTTTACAGGCACTATGGGGATCCCTCTACCAAAGGTCCCAGATCAGTCAAACTAAACAGAAAGAGGCATGGACAGAGATTTTCAAGATAAGGGAGACGGATAAAGAACTTAGATCCAAAGTCGGAAAATTGCGAAGGTGAGCTTTTGAATTATGTATCCGAAATTTAATGTTAGAAGTGTTTAAATTGCTGAGTGGATCGACAGCAAATAAATTGGTTATTAAATTATGGTTTGCTGCCGATTTCACAAAACAAAATAAATTAATTAAAAATCAAATTCCAATATGCAGCCTTTGACCCAGAGTTGTACTTGGAGATTGCCAGGGGAGGTCCAGCTTTGAGGTGTATTAGACGTTTTAAACATCCAGTATTTCTAAAATTGTACTTTTGTGCATAGTGTTGGGGGGGGGGTTGTCCAATGGTAGGCTTAGACCTTGGTACACAACACAATGGTCATGGGTTTGAGTCCTGTAAGTAAAGAGGTCTTGATAACCTGCAAGTCCTGGTTACTAATTCAGAAAGCAGATACTAGCAAGATTAATCTTTGCAAATTATGATACTCAAAGGGTATTCAGTACTTTGAGATAGATAGAACATGCCAACAAATATTTCAGTCACTTTAAAGGATTTCCTGGGATTAACCAGTATGTGGCAAGGGCTCTGAGGTTGCTAACCAATGACTCTTCCATGAAACTAGCTGTGCTGATGGGCCTTGAACCTGGGACCCTTGGGTGACAAGAACACTTAAAGCACTAAGCCATGCAGGACCCACCCGAAACCAATATGTTGAACCTTTCTTTATTGTTACCTTTGACCCTTACAATGCTGGGTAATTTTCTAAAAATATATTCTTGTGTCTACTGCTTTCCAAACCCTTGAATATCTACTTGGTTTTGATGAGGTAAGATACTCAGAGTAGCAAACAGGTTAGATCAGAGGCCAGCTGCCAATTTACTTGGCGGCTGGCCTGGTTCAAACCTGTTTGCACAAGCATGAATTCAGTTCCTGCAATATAAGGGTTAGGAATCTGGTTCTTGTGAGAAAAAATGAAGAAGTTATCAAGTGAAATGGTACTCTGATTAGACTCTTTGTTTTGACACATGATTGTCAGATATAGTTTGATCAAAGGGTCTTTCAAGCTTAATCTGTCATTTTATCATGAAAGGGGGTATTTGATACTATGGTGTGGTGTGGTGGTTGTGTCATTTGACGAAGAATGTCATATTTCTTGTGTTTTTTATTTAATTACTAACAATGACATGGCTGTTTTATTACCACATCATAACAGATTTTTGTTTTGATTTAAGGGGTCATGGGTGGCTCAGTGGTTAAGGTAGCGGACTTAGAATTATGGGGTCCTGGGTTGGAGCCTCACAGAAACCTCTGGTATTGTAGGAGTGGCATTTTGTAAGTCATTTCAGAGCCCTAGCCTAGTACTGGTCTATCCAGGAAAGCCCTCACATATCTGAAAATTGTTTGAAGCAGCATTAAACACCCTCCAAAAAAAATGATTCTGTGTAGCTTTGTCTGTGATATATTGGATTGGGGTTAAGGGGTCCTGGGTTTTATACCTTGCTTTTGTAACATTTATGCAAGTTATGGAACCTAATGCATTGTTGTAGAGAACATGCTGGTATATATGTATACATGTATATGTATAGACAACACAACCGCTCAGTATACAAGAGTGTTTTTCACTGATCGGATGTGTTTGTGTCTTTGAGGGATTTGCTCAGTTTGTTACACTTTGTTTATATTCTTTTTCGCATTTAATGAAGTCAATTCAAGATTACAATTCATCCTTTACCAATGGTCTGTTATATTGTCCTTGGATGTATATGAAAAATGTTTTCATTGTTCTTAACATCATACAAACCACAGCCTGATTGATTCAAAATAGTCGACATGTATTATGTGTCATTATTGATTTTAAAGCTTTCAACAGCTCATATTATTTGAGTAACTAGCTTTCTGCTACCCTGCCTGGATTAGCATGTCTTTTTTATACAGGTTGTTTCAAGGCAATATTTTCTATTTACAAAGTTCATTAAAAACAATAACTTAATGATAATGGCTTAGGTTTAACCCTTATATTGCTGGAACTGACTTCATGCTTATGCAAACAGATTGGATCCAGGCCAGCCACCAAGTAAAACAGCTGGCCTGTGATCTAACCATTTTGTTACTATGAGTATCTTTCCTCATCAAAACACAAAGATATTTAAGGTTTTGGAAAGCAGACGACACACAAATCTATTTTTAGAAAATTACCCAGCATTTTAAAGGTTAAAGGAGTTAAAATGCCATTATATGGTATTTATCAATGTTTGGGTACATGGTAATATCAATGCAATGAACCCACAAATTGGTTACATGTATTTATATCCATCTATTACAGACAGCTGGAGAGTTTGGAGAAAGAAGCCCTGGTTGCTGGAGTTATTCTTCCTTCCACGCTTGAAGGGGATGTTAATTAAAATTATTATAGCCACAACAGATTTGCTTGAGATCATTTTAGCTCACCAATTCCATATGGGGAAAAAGACAGGTTTAAATAAAAAACTATGTACATTTATTTTGAAGTTGAAGTAAAGGTCTTCTTTTTGATAATGGATAGAAACCGCTGTAACAGAAGGGAAATGATTTTCTGTGAGCTTTTTCCATCTACTGTTTTTGTGAATAATACTGAGGCTTTGCTGTCAATTTCATATTAATTGCCTGAGTACATGTAACACATGTCGCCTTGTGCTACAGCATATAAAAGACAAAGCAGGGTTTCATAAAAGTGGCATTATTATTGTATTGCAATTTCTTTGTATCCTTTCTTCCTTGTATATTATGAGTTCTTATGAAACAGTCTCATTAGGTCAAAAAGATGGGGGAGAATGATATAGAAGTAGCTACAGTTTTATTGGAGTAGACTTTTACACCATTTTCAAAGAAAATGCTGAAAGGAAAAAAACTTGGCCATTCAGTCAATTTTTTTTAGTATGAAATATGTTCTTCCTTGTCTTAGGTTTATGTTATCCAATTAGGCTGATGAGGACATTGATATCCTTTTCTTACATTGCTTTCCGTTGCTATCTGCTGCAAAAGTGATAAAATCAATTATGTAGATGATATATAGATCAAGTGTAGAGTGTAGTTATGTGTTAACAATATGCGAATCTTTGATTTCTTTTGTGCATTTATCAAGGCATGTCGGTTTTTGTAAAAAGCTTTTGCTTTGAATGAAATGTTAAGATTGAGGACTTGGAACCGAAGGGTCCACGGTTCAAGCTGTTCTGGCACTGCTGGTTACATTGGATAACAGTGTTCCAGTGGTAGAGCGTTAACCTCTGGACAAGAATCGTGATCATGGGTTCGAATCCCATGAGTAGCATGATCTGCCGAGCCACCATTTATTAATCCAGATTCAGAGCAAGTACTGGTTATGATCCGGGAAGCAGAATCGAGAGTGATTTATCTAAGTTGTAAGAACTTGTTTCACAATCGATATGAAACAAATAAGTTAATGTAATGCTGGTTATGTTGATGTGTCTTGGCAAGGCACGTCAGAGTCCTAGCTGAGTACTGGTGAATTGTTGAGAAGACATGAAACACTTTACACAATATGCATGCTTTTGGTATTGGTGAGATTTTTTTGCATTCCATTTTTATCATGACTGTATGTAGTAAGTCTATATTTTGTTAATCTTTGTTAAAATTATGTTTACATACACTTTATTATAAAGTACATTCACTTCGGGTTCGTGCAATAAAATACGTAACTATGAATTTCCTAAAATGTTGTTTTTTATGATAACGAAGATGTTTTTTCTCATTTTCCCTCTTTTAGATTATTTTAGCTATACAGCTATGAGTACTTTGTGGTAGACTTATTACTAATTACAATGATGCATTCGGGGTGATGAGCTTTGGAATGATGTGGCATCCCCTATACAGCCTGTACACAGATGGTGTATAATATCCTCTATCGCAAACATAACCAAGGGCCTATAAAATCCTAAGGATTATGTGAACAATGTTCACATCTGGCTCAAAAACTACATGAACTACATGAATCGAATACTTCACCCTGGACTACTACTAGACCAATCAATACTATTTTTTTATGGGTTTTACATCACATCAACATTTTTTCAGTTATGTAGCGATGCCCAACTTTTAATGATGGAGGAAGACCCCATACTCAACTGCCCTTAAGGGCTGGTCAAGGCGGGTAGAACCATCGGCATTCCGTATGTCAGTCGGGAGACTGCCTCTCATGAAAATCCACATCCCTCTCAGGATTTGAACCCACGCAGAGAGGGGCCATGTGATTTTAAGTTCTGTACTCTAGGCCACGGAGGCCCCCACCAATCAATACTACTCGGGTATTTCCGTGAGCTGAGAAATGTTTTCATTGGATAGACCCGATGAGTGCCGATTGCTTAGACATTACATAGTTAGCTCCCTTTTTAATATACACGCCATTTGTAATCTAAATGTTGACAACGATCACAGAAATATGGCGGTTTTGAGAGTTAAATTACACGTTGTGATATATAGCTGGTTTCTTAATCAATTTTAAATGACTGTCTAGATTTTGCATTTGAAGTCTTATTCGGAAACGAAGATACAACGAATGAAGTATTGCAAGAAACAATAAGGCGGCCTCCTTATGAAGTTCTACATGTCTTTTGTGTGGATAAACCCGGTGCGTTTAGATTGTGACAGTGATTTTTGTAATTTCAAGAAACAGTTGTAAATCAACCACTTACAAGAGAGAGTTAGCTTAAAAAAAGATTGATTTTAGTAAGTCCTTCATGAAAGTGAAGATATTCGAACTGTCATTTGGAATCACGCGTGAAACTACAATGCACCAAGTCATTCACCCTGTGGAAACATTGGTCTGAAAGTATATAGGTCAACTCATGCGGGGTACACAATGAGGCATCATTGGCAAATGAAGGTAAAAAAAAGTACGTGTTCCGTCATGGGTGACGCAACATCTTTTTCGGACATAAGCATTGTAAACATTGGTCACGTGATTTCCCGACCTGGCTAACTGTATGACCATTACCACGATGAATAGGTCAATCGCTTTCTAGTGTGATGTTGATGTTTCATGGATCGATACCAGCACATGAGAAATAGAGAATATTATGCTAGTGTATTTTGTTAGCAATGTTATCGGTCAGGGTAAAGAGAATTGTTAGTAAACCTCGCCCTTTATCAATTTTCCCTACCCTGACCGATAACATTGATAACAAAAGACACTAGCATAATATTCTATTCATCTAGTAACGATAATATTAAGAAAAGATACAAACACTAATTCTTATAAAGCGCGATGAAACAGACTTTACTCTATTTAAATCAATCGAAGTAGGATTTTTTTACCTAAGTACGCGATGACGTAGATTACGCGAAGTGACGTAATGACACTTGTAATTCGTCCGTTGTTTTGACCGATTTTAAACCCAATTTAAAATAACTCAAATTTAATAACTGGATGGAAATACATGTATCTTTATTTGACAGTTATTTCAATTCATTATTGAAAAGATCGCCCAACAAAATCTCAATTCGGCCTCGCTTCGATAACTTTACTCATGCATAGAATTCATTACATATTATTCGATATAATGTACAAGGACAGTAAATACAGTCATCATTTCGAAAAAAAAAAAAGAACCCGATGACAACGGTCTATCGATGAATTATTCTGCGGATTTTGGACCATAGAATTGATAAAAGCAGAGACATAGATAACATCTATGTCTCTGATAAAAGATACTGGATCTGACATTCAAGACGGTTTATAGTTAGAACGTCATACTGTCAAAACGTCCCATTGTTAGAACGTCCCAGTATTTGTGAAAACGTCCCAATATGAGCAGAACATATTGGAACTACGATGGGATTAAGACATCGGTGGGAAAGAAACCTGGAGTTCAGTATGCGAATGGAAAGCATTCGGGACCACAATCACTATACAATGTAATCGAGAGTTGCAGGTGGGTTCACTTATGGTTTTGTTTCCTTAAATTGTCAAGCACATCTTACTATTGTCATTTGAAGCACAGGTGCTTGAAACAATCTTCGATAATATATATCCTCTATATACTATATATAGTATATATAGAGCATATATTGGGATATTATCGAAGATTGTTTCAAGCCCCTGTGGATGAATAGATCCAGTTGTACACCGACTGAACAGTTCTGTCCTGTAATTTGCATGATTTCTGTTAGACTGGTGACATTTGGGCCCCTTACATTTTTAACCGTATCATTCCTGGCAGAGTAGTCAGGCGCGTAGCATCGAATCTTTGCGCCGTAGAACCTTTGATGGTAAGTGTAGCCTACACTAGTAGTCCAGTCAATCTGTAAGTCAACCCACAACTAATTGCAACAGAAACAAATTTGTGATTTTATGATAGCTGCACACTTCCTTTATAACATATAAAAAGTCCTCAGAAATCCCACCAGGGGAAAATACTGAAAAATGCATTTAAACTTTTTGAAAAGTGCGAGTTTTTGCATGGTTCGAAGGTACCACCATAGAAAAGTACATAGCGTGAACTGTCATCGGTAAATTTCGAGGTCAACTTGCTGTTGAGAGTCACATGAAAGGGTAAGTTGAGCTTATTATCATTCATGTTTGCCCTTTTCTGATAAAAAAAACATAATTGTATGTACATGATTACATTTTAGATGAAAAATTATTTTTGAAATAGCCTGCAGAATGCTTTGTAATGGGTTTTCGTGGGTAATTTAAAAAGTCTTTGTTTTGTTTAATTTCGCCCAAAACATCAATCTTATGACCATTCACACTCAACAATTTCTTTAAACATGAATAAAATGACAAAATGCACCTTACAATGACAAATATATAAAATAGATTAAAAATATTTACCTCGGAATAGCTGTTCTTTTTTTTAAAACTACGGTGTCCAATTAGTGCCATTGTAGATAATGATTTGACGAAAACACAAGTTTCTCTTACTCACTCAATTAAATCGATCATGTTCATATGTTAAAATTAATGAAATCTTAATTTTTTCGCAAATAATGAAATAAATCTATTTATGATTTGTTTAATTGATTTTTGCATTTGCTTAGTTTATTAATCTTTGGCAAAATAGATCGAATTGAAGGTTAAAAAATAAGAGCAAATGTGGATGAGATAAAAATCCTCGGCAATTATCTGGTGGCGATTGTAATTTACTCTGAAGGTGCATTTATTACTATAACATTTTGTATGATAAAGATATCATTATAGTCAGATTTTTCTTCTTATAACGTTTTTAATAATTATTTATCATTTATACATAATTATGTTGTATGAACTATAAAAATTAAGGTGAATTACGCTAAAGTATAACCTTCAATCAAAAGTAAGATAAAGCAAGTGTGGTTGTGTTTTAGTTAATATTTTCATTTGCAGTGATGTTAACAGAATAATACCACTATTAAAAATGCTGCAGACAAAATCAACGCACAATTAAGTGATGATAAATGCCTTTTTATCTCTTTTCCATTTGCAAGTAAAAATGGATAGTACTATCAAGAGTGCAAGAAGGACACATTAACATTGTGGATTCCATACCATTTTGAGCTTCTTCCGTTGTATTGGACAATAAATAGAAGAACAAGACTATCAGAATTTCTCAAAATGTGGTGATTCACATGTTCAATGACACGGTTATTTCCAGAACAACTTGAGGCCATTTGCTACTGAATAAATTTTTGAATGTAAAACTTATGGAAATTTCTTTTAATACTGCATTGCGTTGAGAGGAAGTCACAATACATAGTGTTGAAAGCATGACCTGGACTTCCAAACCAAAGACAAATACTGAAACCTTTAGCAAGGTTGAACCCAATGAAACGATAAAACGTTAGTTAATATTTATGAAGCCCTTATGTAAGATGAAAAACCAGTTGAAGAAGTTTGTGGTGAAGTTGTTTTTAAAAGATGTAGGACAAACTAAAAAAAAGATGCTCTCTGTTTGTCAAATCGCATTTCCAAGTTGTGTTTCATATATAAACAATGTCTGACCTACTACACACGTTTATTAAATCCAAATGATTGTATTGCTGAGAACTGTAAATTCAAGCCATCAGAGAAATGTAGCCCCATTCTAGAGCTCTGTTATCTTCCTATGTTATCTTCAAACTAAAGCCAAACATTACCTACGAGTCCAGATTTCTTCACTTATATGAAGGAAACCATCTAGTTTGTCAAAGCGATCTCGCATTGGTAATAGTTTTAACGGATCAAGTTTTTGAGCAGGTCCTTATTAGAAGTTCTAAGACAATAGGAAGAATAAAATGTGGTTATGGTTTGAAAGAAACACAGAGAAACCAATTGTTTTCGTTAATTCCTGTATGTACATACTACAATAATGCAATGCAGAAATATACAAGTGATCAGCATGTAGAAACCAGTCATTCGAGAGAGGAAAAAGATCAAACGGACAACCTAAACATAGACATCCCCGTTGCGGACTGTACACTTGATAACATGGTGTCAGGTCGACGAGTATATATTGTCTAATTGTCGACTATGCAAAGTAAGAAGGCCAATTGAATATTAACAACATGGTTTATAAATACGATTCAGAATACAGTTTTAAAGGTTAAAGCCAGTCCGTAACCCCAAACTCTCAATTAACGTTAAGAAAAATTGGAGAAGCAGCTCAAACTGGTCCACATTTGCGTTTAACTGCTCCGGTTGATATATTGCATGACAATGAAGGAGATATATTTAAGAAAGAGCTGTGTAGTTTCCCGCCATCACAATATGGGTCTTCTGGGTTATCAAAACTAGCTGACAAACCTTCCTCGATAAATAAAATATAAGCACAGGTTGGCTGTGGTGTCAATAAATAGCTAGATGAGTCAGTCGAATATGTACACGACGATAGGGCACCCCTTTGTTCTTACGTTTGCCTTCGAAATATGGAGGAGCATTTGTTGGATATACGCGGAACATATTCTGTTGACGTCATTAGCAAACCTGCAATATTTGTTTTTGATGGATATTCAGGTTGTCCTTCTCGAAATGATTGTGTACAAAAGGAATGCAGTGAAGGGGTAGGTACCAAAAAGGTGGTTTTACTCGAGGAAGTTTGTTCACTTCCAAAAATAGCAGTTCTTATCAAATACTGTAAATTGCCTTTAATTAAAATGCTCATGTAAAACAAAGTGTGACCGAAAAACCTTGTTCTTGTAGACATACCTTCTTGACCGTTCCTGTGGGGAATGTCGGGAAGCAATCTTCGCTAATGCAGAAATTGGGCAAGAACGATACAAAATAGAAAAGGGGAGTCTGTAAATATATTGAGATGCAAAAATAAGGGAACCCTATTACTGTTAACTATTTTGTAGATAGGATAGGGAGAATTTGCCTCTTCATAATCCGTAAACCCAAACTCATGACACCGTGTAATCGAACATATTCAATAAAGTGTTGTAACATGTATTCATTACATGTATTGCCTGTGCACTCACGTGATTTCTTAGATACGATAAAAATGAAACAAAATCAAGTCTCATATCAATGCAATATGCCATCATGGCAGTATATCAGAAGCTCAGAAATGGCAATGCATAGGCATGTTGCAAGCTGGTGAATCCTAGAACCATATTGCCAGGTTTATTGGGAAGTCAAAAAGTATTATTGCACGACCTGCAGCTTTACACCACCAGACTGGTGAAGTTCAAATTAGGAGGGGGCATGGGCACCTTAGGTAAACAACATTCCAGCAAGATCGCCTTTTAAGGCTTTTATGGATTATTGCTTTGCGCAACTGTTTCGTAACCGCACCATAACCAAAGCAGGAGATCCATACCGTGACAGGACTTCGAGTTTCTAGCAGTACAGTAATTCTGGGACAAGGCATCCTTTTCATGGTGTCATCATGTCAAGGCTGAACAGATATCGTTTACGGTTGTGCTAGCAACATTAAGGTTGGCCTATACGTAGGTGGCGTCATGTGGTCTTTTCAGATGAGTCGGGTTCTGTCTGCGATTCTGATAGCATCGGCGTGGGGAGAGATACAAATGCACCACTATCTTGGAGCATGATTTCTTTTGGCGGGGGAGCATCATGGTCTGGGGTGGTGTTTATTACGGTAGGAGAACATAACTTGTTCTTGTTCCTGGAAACCTGAATGGACACATTGATGAAATTTCTCGTCCTGTTGTTGTCCCATTTGCACATAGAATTGGTCAAAACTTAGTCTTCCAGGATAAAAATTTCTGACTGCACAAGGCTCGTGTTGCGGTTGACTTCGTCAGGAAACAGGGCATCTTGACAATCCAGTGATCTGCGAAATAATCAGACCTCTCTCCCATTGAGCATGTATTGGATGTTGTTGGTAAGAGAGTCCGCGCACGTCGCCCCATACCAGCCAATCTTCAGGAATTTGGTGCAGCACTTAAGGAGAAATGACCCCCCCCCCACCCCGATGTCGTGCATGTATTTCTGCATGTGGAGGTCATACCCGATCTTGATTTTGATATTGAATATGATTGAATATCTGGTCTGTGTTTTAAACGAAATTAAAGATACCTCAATATTGAATTTAGGCGTCCCCTTATTTTTCAACGCTTAATATACTCCATGTGTAATTCAATGAGTGTACACTTAATTTTAAAAGGCTGGCACATAGCGAGGAAGGGGCAATAGAATAGTACTACTTTTGCTGCTTTTCCCACTATGTTTCTTCCTTTATTTCATTTATTGTTTTTTAAGTTCACAAAACAAATGCAAAACGTCAAAAAATACCATATGAATATTGTATTGCTTGTGTCATATATTTCGTTTTTCTTATATAGGCATATATGGATTTCGGTACCTTATTTAAGTGATTGTCTTTATATATAAGTTATCTAATACAAAAAGGTGTGTTTTGTCTTTGATTTAAGTTTTAGAGAACAAGATTTGCCAGATAATATCGAATTGTAGCATATAGGAATGCATTGACATGAAAAAAAAAAAATCTTTAGTTTTAATGGGTGGGTGGGGTAAGTTGACCCCTTTCAATTCACAATATTTATAGGAATAAATCAATTTTAGAAGGCAAACTGATGTGAATGATAAATAAACATGTAGATAGAGTATACCGCTTATCAAAACATCATTTTTGTGTGAATTGTTGGGGTTTTGGTCCATTTTGGTAGATATATACAAATATGCGATTTTTTCCAAGAGGCCTGAAAGTAGCAATAATAAAACGAGTTTTTAACCAATTTCCCCTGAAGGGATTTTGGAGGACTTTTTTTCTGTCATCTCTTATACATTCATGATAACTTTAAAAGAGGTTTCGTTTCTGTTGCAATTAGTTGACGGTTGAGTCCATTTTTTTCATAGGATGACTGGACTATAGATCTATAGCCAGTTAGCTTTACATTGCGGCGATTTAAACCTTTAATAGATTTCGTAAACAAAGTTTAAAATGGCGGAATCGGCCTCGAGCGATGTTCCATTATATCCAGATATTTCTGAAGATCTCGATGCCGCGGCAAATTCACTTCTCAACAATCAAAAAGTGCATAATGAAACTATGTACATTCATACAAGTTTCCCCACAGGTATATGTTAACATCAAATGTTGATGAACAATGAACATGTTGAAAAGGAACGCAGATGAATTGATTGTCATTAAATTTGAAGTCTATTCGACTTGATTTACTGTTTGGCAAAATGCATGTTTTGCTACTTCAAAGAAGTATTTTGTTTTGTCCAATTCCTGTCTAAAACCAAAGTTATTTTTTGCAACGTTATATCACAAAACAATATAGGTACATGTTTTGGTCGTTTTGTACAAAAGTGTATACGTGTTTTAATCTGCCACTTGTTTATCATCTTCAAACTACATTGTATACTGTACGCCAAACGTACTAGGCCTGTCGTTAGAAGCATAAATTGGAAATTGGTGTAATTAGCCAGTAGACATTACTTACTTAGTTGGACTATCTACGCTTGATCCAAACAATTGATGTAACATATTTTGCTTGACCTTTTCACTCATGTTTATCATAAACAAATATGAAAACTGTACATAAATTCATCGTAAATTTATCAATGCATCTAGACAGAATAAGACAGAATAATAACTTGAACAGTCGAAATAATTTCTTGATATTATATTATTTCTTGAAACAAAATTTGATATTAGTGAGATCTATGTGAATGGAAAAAAAAGAAGTAAATATGACTTGATCGATCAGACTGAAGTAGTTTTGCAAATGCGAAGTATTCAATTTGACTGACCATGCCGCACTGAATTCAGATTATTTTATGGGTTTATCAAACTCATGGTCATCTACGTAATATGATTTATTACAAACTTTCAAATGCGAATCAGTGGAATATTGCTAACAAATGTACCCGAAAAAAATATAACAAAAACCGAGAACAGAAATATTAGATTGAACCAAAAAGTAACGCCCTTCCTGAAATCGACCTAGTAAAGATTTTAGGGCGGAACATTGAAAAGTTGTAGACAGATCTTTTGCATGATATAGCTTGCGAAAATCGCTTTTGCCGCTCTAAGATATGCATAAACGGTACATACAGATTTCTGACGGTCTTTATTTGTCAAAATACTTTTGGAAAACTCCACAACCTAACCAAAAATCGCACACATGTTCCGGCAGCAACACCCTCCGACATTTCTCGGAAAAAATATCTAAATGTCCTTTTTATAGACCACCTGAGTGTTGAGCGGACCACTAGACTTTTGCAGGACAATGCTCACTTTAAGGCGCAATGTTTAATCCCCAGTAAGGTATTTAGAAACCGTCAAGGGAATAGTATTAGACATGTTTGCCGATTCAAAAATTATTTTGTTTACCAACATCCTCTTAGATTATATAGGCAGACACTTTGAAAATACTATTTTCAACACACATTACTAAGTATATGCACTATAAAGTCGAATACCCCATTGAAATTGCTTTGTCTAACTGTCAGTACAACACAATGTATTGCAGGATGTTTTTAGATATTATTTAGTAATATTTCTGGGAGTCTAGTCATATAAGACTCGAGGTGTTGAGACTGTGTCAGTTATTGTTTAAAATAGACTACACAGTGATTCGGGCACTTACATAGACGATTGTATGATCTATTGGCATCAGTTTTGTTTAAGAACAATTTTAAAACGCTGAAGAGATATTTTTCAAACGACACATTCGTTAAGAATAGAAGAGGTAAGAAAAGGTGTCGGTATGACTCCAAGGCAATAATAGTTACCTTCTTTTAGCGAAGGTGTATATAAACGGAAATCATGCAAAACAAAAAGTATCCATCGTAAGTCCGGCGTCTTAATCTGTTAATGTTGTTTTTTCGTCTGTGTTTTCGTGTACTTAATTGACCACGTGATTCAAGGAAATCGACAAGACGTCTTCGGTTCATATCGAAAATTAATGGAATGTTCGTTTTTCTTATTAAATGGGGCAGCATTTTAATGATAAATACATTTTGGGAGGTTATTATTTCGAAATCATGCAATGTAGAGATTGGGAAAATGAGTCATTAGACATCATTTTTCACAACATTTAGACCAATATTTCATTTCCTGCTTTATATGGACAAAAAGGGCATAATACCACTTTAACCAATATCAATTCAATCCAAGTTTAATCAGGCCTCTAGTAAGTTCTGAGTCCAATTATCAAATACCATGACATAAGTACCACACATACAGATACCGTTAATTTTTCTATGAGTGGAAAAGTATTTTTTCTGTTTTAAGTAAAGTGTTGTTTATGTCTAATCAACTGCTTTGTGAGTATTTCTTCGTTTGTACACGTTTGATAGCTAAACCATGTACTCAAACATTCTTCGTTGTAAAGGTGTTGTATTTAATATCATTTTTGTTCATGTAAATAATTTTGAAAATACATGTTTGGTGACTCCATTTGATGTAATATTTATGGTAAAACGCCATAGAAAATTCACGATATGCAACAAAATGACATATTATTCTAAAAAATCTCCCTGGGGGAGGCCGGGTCATGCCTTTCGGCATGACTTGGCGTATGGTTAATTTTGCCCTAGCTATGCGCCTGGTAGTAGGCCATTCTTTTTCGATTGATTCTTGCCTTGTCAAACATTGCTTTGGGATTGTCATTTTTTCATACCAATCATCTGCATTAGAAACACACCTGATCAAAATTTAGATAAAAATTGAACTGTGCAAGATAAAAGGGGATTATTCATGGGAGAAACCTGAGGGCCTTTGTATTGCATAAAGTTGATTAATGTCTATTGCATATCTTATTGTTTCTGTTGAAAATGTCTTTGGCTTGACTTTCTGGCGTAAATTATGTAAAATGAAGTACATGTATATTCAGAAATCATTTCCTAAATTGCTTTTTAATTTCTACTTTCAGGACTGTGTGGAATTCCAGATTTCTACAAAAAAAAGTTCACTTATCTTAATGAGCCAAATCTGAGAGAAAGAACTGTGATGCTATGCTGTTATTGGATATTCTAGACATCAGCTTCTTGTGTTTAGATTTCCAAAGGATAATTGGAAGTGTTTTATATACTGTGTTTTTAGAAAATGGACATATTTCAAAAGAGTTCACTGAAAATGTTACATTTAAGTAAGGTGACAGAGCCAGATGTTCTGATCTGTTTCAACAAGTGTGTGAGATAAACTATAATTCAAACTTGGCAACTGAACAAAGAGTGAAGTTTCCAGACTTTCCCCTCATCCTTTAGTTGTTAAGCAAGTAAGTGTTTTTGGAGAGTCAAATCCAAGTAGGCCTTTCTCATATATAGGACATTAAAATAGTTTCCTTTTTCACTTATCTAAAGAATGGGGGCATTTGGATTTTGTTTTCTTATGAGACTTCAGCATCATAAACAAGAACATTTAGAGAATAGCTTTCTTTGAAGCCATTGCTCTTAAAAATGTTATAAACCTGTTATCAACAGATAACCAAACAATGACAATGTTATAAGAGTTTTGTGCAGACACCTCTAGAAAAAAATTGTTGAGAAAGAATTTTTTTTTTTCAATATGAGCATTTTTTTTTTAATGTTTCCTTAATGATTTGCACTCTTCCAATAAATCAACACTTTGATTTCTGATTAATTCTGCTTAAAATGTTTCAAAACAGCATACATCATTATTTTATACCATCAATATTGACATAAAACTCTTGAAAATGTTATTGGAAGGGAAATTTCTTAAACTAGGCAATTTCTCTTTTCAAAAAAAGAATTCTATTCATATAGTCTAAACTATGAGTTTGGGATGGTCAACAATGTGTTGCTTTAAAAATGTAATTGCTTAATTTCCACACATTCATAACCTTATAGTAGTTTGCCTCTGTAATTTTTCTTTGTAATCCTTCCATGGTGTCCTGGAGGAGATGGTTAAGTCCGCAATGACGTCGTCCATTCAGGCAATCGTTGATGGTGTGTTGTCTGACTTAAATGCTAGGGTAACGTCTCTAGAAAAGCAGAATTCAGAGCTTGTCAAGGATAACACGAGACTTACTGCAGAAAACAAGGAACTCAATGGGAAAGTGGCCGAGTTAGAGCTTGGTGTTGATAGCCTTGAGCAGTACAGCCGAAGGAATTGTCTTCGTATCAGCGGAGTTGACGAGTCTGCCGAACACAATGATACAGACAAGGTCGTCCTGAAGCTGTGCAAGGATGTAGGGGTTTCACTTCGTGAGTGTGATATAGATAGGTCGCTCAGAGTAGGAGCGCCAAACAGGTCCAAACCACGGCAGATCATCGTGAAGTTCACATCATATAGGTCGCGACAAATCCTCTTCAAAGCAAGATCCAAGCTTAAAACATCAGGGAATTCGCGAGTCTACATTAACGAGGACCTGACCAAAACCAGAAATAAACTTTTGTATGATGCGAGACAACTGGTAAAGCGAACCATCATCGCAGGTGCCTGGACCGCTGATGGTGTGATCCTCGTGAAGGGCCGAGATGACAGGATTCATAGAATCCTAAAATCAGATGATCTTTCAAGATTTAATTACTTCTCACTGAAATTTGTTATTTCTAGGGGACAATCATCATTGAATAGTCGTACCTTCTCTTGCGATCTAGTTATGGTCAACGCAAGAAAAATCAATTTTTACTTTAAATGCGAAATGTCGTCTGCTAATGGTCCAACATAGACTTAATCAAGTTCATGATCTTAAAATTTGATAAATCCAAAATTCGAGAATAGTTTTCTTCTTTAATTCTTTTTTGTTGTCTGCTAAGGTTAAGTCAAAATCCAGTACATAGTCTTGAGATTTAGTTCGACTCAACACAATAATAGTTATTTATACTTTAGATACGAATTAGTCTGATAATGGCCAAGTTGTGACTTACTGTGTACATGGTCTTGAACTCGAGTAAAGTTATTTGAATTTGAAACATGAATTGTCGTCTGTTGATGGCCAAGTTGTGTTCATTCTAGTACATGATCTTGAGATATTTTAACACTCAGTTCGAGAATAATTATTTAAAGATTAAGTACAGATTGACGTCTGCTAAAGGCCAACTTGTGTGTTATTTTAGTATGTAGTCTTGAGGTTTTATAATACTTAGCTCGGGTCAAGTTATTTAGATCTTAAACACAAATTGTCGTCTGGTAAGGGTCAAATTGTGCTTATTCTAGTAAGTGGTCTTGATCTTTTATAGACTCAACTTGAGTAAAGTAATTTAAACTTGAGAATTTAAGCACAAATTGTCGTCTGCTAGGGTCAAATTGAGTTTATTCTAGTACATGGTCTTGGTATTTTATAAGACACAACTCGAGAATAGTTATTTAGATAACAAACGCAAATTGTCGTCTGCCAAATTGTGTGTTATTCTAGTACATAGCCTGATATTTTATAATACTCATCTCGAGTAAAGTTATCTGCTAAAGGCCAAAGTGTGTGTTATTATAGTGCATGGTCATGAGATATTACAATACTCAACTCGAGAATAGTTATTAAAATTCTAGGCCCAAATTGTCGTCTGCTAAAGGCCAAATTGTGTTTTTCCTAGTACATGGTCTTGAGATTTTATAATACTGATCTCGGGAATAGTTATTTGAATTTTGAATTAAATTTGTCGTCTGCTAAAGACGAAATAGTGTCTTATTCTAGTTCATTATCTTGAGGTTTTATAGTACTCAACTCGAGAATAGTTCTTTAGATTTTATACGCCAATTGTCGTCTGCTAAAGGCCAAATAGTGTCTTATTCTAGTACGTGGTCTTGAGATTTCACTTTCTACATCTCAACCGTTGAGCGACTTTATTTCTGTTTGTAGATTTGCCTGTATGCAATACAGTAGACCTCTATATAGTGATGGTATACTCAAATAAGGGTTCATATATATGTTTGTAGATTTGCCTGTATGAAGGCATGTAGATCTGTGATATTGCTTGTACACCCAATTAAGGGTTCACATGAATGTTTGTTTGTTTATTTGCCTGTATATATATATTGCTGGTATAATTAAGTGAGGGTGGAAATATATGTTTGATTGTAGATTTGCCTGTATGGGTGCAGGTAGACTTCTATATATGGCTGGTATATCTTAAAAAAGAATTTGTTCTTATGGCTAATCAGCACAACATAAACGGACAAAAGTACTCAAATACACCTAAATACCATGTGGGCACCCTGTATATAAGACTGTCTGTTTTCATATTGATAAAATAAAAACAGTAGCTTGTGATTATCTGTCAGCAGACGAGTTGGGAAAACAGCTTGGTAAAGGTGGAGATTTGCTATGATTAGCGAGTTCTGCTTTTATCGAAATGACTTCTTCAAACTATCTCAATCAACGTTTAGTTATCAATCCCCTATGTTTGTCGCCTGTTGATGCTTTCCAATTAAACCACTCACGAAACCATGAAGGAGGGAATGATTTACGTATGTAATTTTAAGAAAACGTAATCTTTATAATTATCCGAAAGAAGTGGGTCGTGTACTTTCTGAGATCGTATTATATTAACCATTTCTTGTTCTTGATGGATTCATTCGAAATACTTGAAATGCAGACTGATTTTTGAACTTAATTTATAATCAATCATTTTCTTTAATCAAACATTTAAACATTGTTAAATCTTATTATTTGAAAAAGCAATTCGACGCTAGGAATTTGCTTTCTTAATGCTTATTTATTTACTTGATATGTTATTGGGACTCATATATATTGCTTTTCAATTTTGTCATTTTCATAACCTCTTGTTTCTTACAACATATTTTCATTTGGAGTGTCGTTTATTGTTGAATGACTTTATATATGTATGTAATTTTCAAGGAACTGTATTTACTGATATGGACTGCTTTGGACGAATGTTGTGCTTTCAGCTTTTTCTGTTCCTATCATTTAGTATAACCTGATGGTTCATCACGCGAATGAAAATATTGCTGGGAAGCCAACATATCGTCCGACTTTTCCGTTTAGGCTCACAGTAACTGTTTATTTTTTTCTTGCAGTAGTGTCTAAGCCACCATATGTTTATGAACTGCACAGTAATTCAAAAATGTCTTTATCTTTGTCTGGAACAATGAAGTATCACGAAAAGAGGAAACTTGTAACAAGCATAATACAAATTGAAAACAAAGAGCTATTTTGTAAAAGTGTGACTATTTTTATGTGGTGTAATTTTTCATTTGTGATCTGTACCATAATATACATACTAATCATGTCAGGCGATGTACATCCTAATCCGTCCCCTCTTCAGACCATTCACCAAATCAATCCTTATGCTCAAATTATTTATATAGTTTTTTTAATCACCCTAACCATTTGTCGACGGTCCATTACAATGTTCAAAGTATTGCTAAAAAGATTGATACCCTTATCTCAGAATTCTCTTATTTCGACGCTGTATCTTTTAGTGAAACTTGGTTAAATGAAAAAGTGTTGACTGAAAATTTATTGTTTCCTGCATTTCATCCTCCTGAACGTAAGGATCGAGTGGGTGATCGGTATGGTGGGGTTATTTTATATGCCAAAAACACTCTAGCTTACACGCGTAGATATGATTTAGAAAATAACAGAGTTGAATGCATATGGATACAGATTAAGTTACCTAATCATAGGAACGTACTATATGGTGTATATTATAGGCCACCCTGCTCTGATTCTATTCACGACTCTCTCATGGAAACAACTTTAGCTCTTGCAGTTTATTCTGGTATTTCAGATATCATAGTTACAGGAGACTTCAATCTAAATGTTTTAAACACAATTCATCGCAGGAAAATTGAAGGAATGTGTAATCAATTCAATTTATGTCAATGTATAGTAGAACCAACCCATTTCACTGAAACATCTTCGTCTGTAATCGACTTACTCTTTATAACTAATAATGAATCATTTCTTATATCAGGGGTTGGGGAACCATGTCTGGATTTGCCTATCCGTTATCATTGTCCCGTATTTGGTGTGTTTAACTTCTTCAAACCTAAATTTAAATCTTTTAAACGGATTGTTTGGAAATATGATGATGGTGACTATGACAAATTAAAACGAAGTTTTCAAGAGGTTAATTGGAATGATATATATGACGATGATATAAATAGACACACGCAATATATCACTAATATCATATCTAAAAAAGGCTCTACAGGCAATACCTCATAAATTCATTTTTGTTAATCCCCACGAGCCTCCTTGGATGAATGGTCTAGTTAAACATAAAGTACGTCAACGAAAACGTCAATATCATAAGGCAAAAAGGACTAACAATCCTAGCCACTGGTCAAAATTTAAGAGAATAAGAAATGATTGTATAACTTTAATTCGACAGACGAAAGACAATTATCTAGACAAGCTATCTGCAAAATTGAGATCAGACTCTCTTTCCCCAAAGGACTGGTGGAAAACCCTCAAGTCTTTTATAGAACCATCATCTATATCTTCCTTACCACCCTTATTAGATCCTTCTACAGATTCAATTGTCGTAAACGAAATAGACAAGGCGAATGTCTTAAACACTTTTTTTGTAAGTCAATCAACAGTCAATGATTCTTCTTGTAACTTACCACTAAATTATCCCCGTTTTGAGGGAAACCCATTAAACTCTATAGATGTCTCTCATTCTGAAGTTATTGATGTACTAAAGTCTCTTCGTTTAGGAAAGGCCTCAGGTCCAGATGGAATTAATAACAGAATATTGAAGGAGTGTGCCAATGAACTTGCATCCCCTCTATGTCGTCTCTTCAATATTTCTATAATTAGCGGTATAGTGCCATTGTAGTGGAAAATATCAAATGTTTGTCCTATTTTTAAAAAAGGTGACCCATCCTTACCTTCTAATTACAGGCCTGTGTCCTTATTAAATACACTAGAAAAGGTACTAGAACGGGTAATATATAAACACGTTTTTAATCATTTAATAAATATTCAATTTTTCACACCTTTTCAATCAGGCTTTTTACCAGGGGACTCGACTGTTAATCAAGTTACAATGTTGTATGATAATATTTGTAAAGCTCTAGACAATGGGTTCGAAATACGCATGGTTTTCTTTGACATAAGTAAAGCCTTTGATAAGGTTTGGCATAAAGGCCTTTTATTAAAATTAGAATCTGCAGGAATAAGAGGTAATCTTTTATCTTGGTTTGAAAATTATCTATATTTAAGAGCTCAAAAAGTTGTTTTTCCAGGGGGATCCTCTGATCAGTGTTCTATAAATGCGGGAGTTCCTCAGGGATCTATATTAGGGCCTCTCTTATTTCTGATCTCTATAAATGACATCGTCAACAATATTGAATCAAATATAAATCTATTTGCCGATGATACCAGTCTTTCTTTGATAGTTGGTAATCCAAATGAAACTGGAAGAGTCTTGCAGTCAGATATTGACAAAATATCAAGATGGGCTGACACATGGCTCGTGAAATTTAATCCATCCAAATCAGAAAATTTAATTATATCACGTAAACGCAACAAACCAGACCATCCTAATCTTTTTATGTCATCCATTGAAATTCCATCTGTTCAAACGCATAAACATCTAGGTATCCATCTTTCAAATAATGGGCATTGGGATGATCATCTAAATGACATAATCACTAAGGCCTGGAAACGAGTTGGGGTTATGCAACGACTTAAATTCCGCCTTAACCGTATAATTTTACAGATAGTTTATAATTCGTTTATCAGACCTATTCTTGAATATGGGGATGTTATATGGGGAAACATACACCAATATCAAAAAGAAGAACTCGATAAGATTCAAAATGAGGCGGCCAGAATTGTCACAGGATGTACAAAGCTAGTATCAATATCAGATCTGCAAACAGAGTCAGGTTGGGAATCTCTAGGCGAACGTAGAAAAAAACATAAACTTATTTTATTCTTTAAGATGGTAAATGGTCTTGTTCCCAATTATTTAAGCACTCTTGTTCCACCCACAGTTGGTCGTATGTCATCTCGAAATCTTCGTAACTCTAATAATCTAAGAAATGTAAATTGTAAAACATCACTTTATGAGAATTCATTCCTACCCTCAGTTGTAAAAGATTGGAACACATTACCTCAAAGTACGAAAGATTCGGAATCAGTGGGTATGTTTAAATCATTAATCAATCATGATAAACCTACCCCTAACATGTTATTCTTCTTTGGAGACAGAAAATTCCAAGTCTTACATACTAGATTGAGAAATAGATGTAGTGCATTAAACCAACATTTGTTTGGGAAAAATATCGTAATCTCTCCCCTTTGTCGATGTGGTTCAATAGAGTCAACTCAGCACTACTTTCTTGAGTGTGTTCACTATGTTGACATACGCCGGTATGAGTTACGGAGAACTATAACCAACCTTACTTTGTTCAACCTTAACTCTATACTTTTCGGTAATCCAGATCTCTCTGTAACAGAAAACGAAACCATTTTTAGTGCTGTTCATATCTATATTCGTGATAGTAAGAGATTCTGATGAATACGTTTGAATTATCATTAGCATAATCCTTTAGAGTATGTTTAAAGATACTAAACAGCAAGCCAAGATGTTGCATTAGGTTTATTTGTTAGATACTATTGCATTATCTATCAACAGCCTCATGTATTGGTTCCAACAATTTCTCGTCACTCCAAATGTTTATTTGTTGTTTTGATTATCATTACTATTATAATGCTTTATTTCTTCACTGTATTACATCAAAACGCAAATAATAATTAACATTATTATATTGTAAACGGCCTGCGTGTCGCCATTAAGGAGAGGAACCTTATAAGCTTTTAGCTTTCGTTCCAATCCAGTTCACAAAATTGTTTGTAATGTATATAATGGTGTTTTTTTCATTGAATAAAATATGTTTAAACTAATTTTTCTTTAAGATTTGAAATATAAAAAGTGCATCAAGGAAAGTTTGCTTGACATAAGTAATGACCCCCTTCTTTCACAGTGTTTCAAATTCTTGTCATTTAGAAGAAAATAGCAAGTTGGTGTTATTGCCCCATGAGGTATTTCGTGGCTGGCTATGTATGATTATGATATAAAAATAGTGTTTTTCTCAAGATATCAGGTAGAGATTATCATGGCAAAAGGATTAATTGCTCATATTGAGCAGTTAAATAATTCTTTTGTCACAGTGATATCAAAATCATTTGCTTAAGGCATGGCATGTTAGGGTATTGTTAAGTCATGCAGTGATAATTTTTGGCCCAAAAAATCTCATAAAATTTCCTAAAAACTCATTACTTTCACTTAATTCAATCATTCTTTTTTTTTATAGAGAAACCCATTGCTTTTTTAGTTTTGGTAAAAGAAGCACATTGATTTGATTTAGAACAAAATCACTGGTCATGGTGTAAATTATTCTGAATCAAATCACTTATCATTACTGGAAATACAGAGTAATTGCTCAAATTTCAAGGTCTTTTTCTGTGTCTTTTATAATTATTGAGGAAATGCCTCCTTTCTCATGACGTAGGAACTAGTTTTGTTTTTAAGTTTACTGTATGCATTCAATCTTTTTGCATCAATAGTTATATTTTGTTTTTTTATTTTGAAATTAAAAAATCAAAATTATCGGGAATCTTGAGTTCTTGTTTACGTGTTGACTCCACTGTGTTTATGCGGCGGTCGTGTTAGTAGGTCAAAAGTAGTTCCGGAAATGTTGATCATGTGATACGTCACGTGACGCATTGACCCGATATCACTTATCTATATCAGGCAGGCGATATCAGTCATTGGATGGGCTAGTTGCTAGATAAAAGGGATATTTGAACTATCTGACCAGAGTTACGCTACCGTTGCATTTAGCCTTTATCATCTGTTTACATTTGTTCATTTTGTGCGTTTGACCTATAGTACTCGACATACTTTTGGGAATCACACAACCCAAGAACATTCACATTTTAACGGCATGGCGTTAAATGTATGACCATTTCTAGCACGATAGATTATGTTAGAAGAGTGTTTTAAACAACTCACGGAAATGAACCATGCATGAAGACGCATGTTTATTGTATGGTATATCATTAAATATACGTCTATTAGTATGATTACAGTGTTTTCAGAACTGTTCTTTGAAATAACACAAGAAAAACTGGCACATGAAAACATTAAAACGCATGTGGTATGAATACATGGTTTTATAAACGACAACATTGCCGTAGCTTTCTTTGGGCACGTGCCTACACTTTTATTTCAGAAAGCAATAAAAAAAACGCACCAGAAAAGACATCTCTGTACTACCTAAACGAAATATCTTTTGTGCTCTCAAATACATGACGGAAAGCATCTGAGCAATTTCAGGCTGCATTTTCCCGGACTCCCCTAGAGTGACGTGTCTACACATTCATTTCAGTCCAGCTACGTCCCCGGACAATCAGCATGGTATAGGTCAATCGCGTTCTCGTGCAATGGTTATGTTTCAATAGATCGATACCTGATAAAAAGGGTGATTGGAATATCTAATTAGAGTTACCTACCGTTGTATTTAGCCTATATCACATGTTTACATTTTTTTCAACTCGACAATATTTTGCCTTGAACTTAAATATTATTTGAAAAGTGCTTTTGAATAACTCACAGCAATGTATCACGCACGGAAACGCATGTGCTATGATGTCACATCGTTAAATATTCGACCATCAGCCTGGTATATTATACGACAAGTGCGTTAGCAAACCACACAGAAATGAACTATCCTTACATCCGACGTGAGTATCAAACATAGGCAGGCAAACGTCATCAAGGCTTTTGGGACCGGATTGCTTCAGCTTGCAAAGGCGACCCTGTTCGATCTCGTCGGCTTAAGGACAGGGTATGTCTTCATAAGATAATATGTTCAACACCACTTGTTGAAGACCCACACTATTTGCATGCACATTACCAAACTTTTCGTATATGTTTATGTGAAACAATAATATTCTAATGATGTGATGCAAAGCCAATCTGGTCTCTATATAACAAATACCACATATTAAGATATTTTCGTCTCACAGTTTTTTTGTCCATGCTATACAATAAAATATCTATACCCCGAATTTCTGCATGTCGAACTCCTCGTTACGACGAAATAAATACGCGGTCTCGAATCATTTGTTCTTTATTTTTGTATATTTATATTCCAGATTTTTTATACGTCGAACTCTCTCTTCATCGAATATTTTATGAGGTCCCATAAAGGCACATAAAAGGAGATTAATGCTATATCAAACTATATTATTTGGTAAACTTTTGGTCAGTTTCAAATAGTTGTCACCAAAAAAACCCATCAGTACAACTTAAATGTGAAAGCCAACAAGACATAACCCAGATTTACCAGTTTGATAATTCAGATTGTGTGATTCTTCACCCCTGGCCTTAACAGTTGATACACAAATGTTTGAACTGACCAATCAGAATCTGTTATTTTGAATATGTAAACAGACAGGTTGTTGATAAACATGATTGAATTGGAGACAACTATATTTCAAGCACAAAATAACTTATGTTAAAGGAGTCTATTTAATAGGGTCTCAATGCATTCGTAAATTAATTCTCATGACTTTTATGAACATAATAAAAGAACTCCATATATATTTTCAGCAATTTATTTGTACTCCTCTCTTTTTATGTGCCTTTAAGCTTTGAGGTATAGGATTTATACTGTAAATTCCACATATTTCGTTACAACACAAACTACAGACACTTACATGTCTATACGTTTGCCCAGAGATTGTGTCATATTGCTTATCGCTATATATTGTATATGATATTTTGGCTTGACCTAATTTAAAGCATTTCTAGATTACATTTGTTTTGTGATATTAGTTTAAAAAAATGTGACTGAATAAAAACAAATGTCGATTCCATCTAACGGCAGTCTCTGTGTTTACCGTTGAATATCATCATCAGACCTTATTTCACTTTGGCCTGTTGCTGTACAGTTAAAACCGTGATTGACACAAAGATGATAGAAGTAAATCCTTAGAAATTGAAAACTAAGAATCATAAGCAATCAACATAGTTTCGGTTTCTAAAAGACTTAAACGTGATTGAGGCAGTTACGATGACGCCCAAGCATACGTTCCAGAAGTTGAATAGACACTTTTCAAAACAACTCGTTCGTCAAGAAATTATATGGAAAAAGAGATCAGAAATGGCATCGATATGTATGCCTAGGAAATAAATGGAAAACCGTTGAAATATGTGGAATGATCGAGGGAGTAGACATCAATTTACCATATACGCAAACTGAATTGTTTCAACTTTCGAATTTTCTCTTCTATGAACAAGCACCTTCGAAATAATTATGAATAATTGTCGATTCATCTCGTCCTTTATTGCTCATTTCTAACTGAAACATAAACATATACAATATATCTTTCTTTTATTTCTACTAATAAGTTGAACAGTGATATATCGTCGTAAATAATTGGGTAAATTCTGTCATCTGAAACAACTAACTAGCATCGTTGCTGAAATATATTCCCGAGTCCAATTTCATTTAAAGTCAAAACTTTTGATTAACGCCGTATTTTTCTTCCTAATGATGAAGCGACAGTCGATGTTTATTTTCTAACGTGAATTATCGCTGACTTTGCTGAATATTGTGTACAGAAATAAACGGACAAAATGCGACAGTCCTTTCAGCGGAGGTGCCTTCTTGGAGGCCTCTCATTCCTCACAGAAAGGTTTGGGTTTTCATGAGAGATTGGCACCCAGGTGGCTTTTGATTTGAAGTGCTGTGTACCGTTTTGCTTAACAGTTTACGCTTAAGATTTGCGTAAGTCTAAAACAACAATTCCTCTTATTTCAATATTGGACTAAGCAATATTGCAAAGTAACACATCATTGGAATCGTCTCTTCGAGTGTGGTCAAGCCTTGTGAAAAACATTGACATTCCGTTTATTAATCAGAAGGTTGCATATCATTGATATCGAAAAGTCATTACTTGGCTTTGAACCCGGGCATGTTATTTCAGGTCATGTGTACACACGTATGTATGTAAGATTTGTATAATGGGCCTGAGGCCGGAACTATTGAACGAACTATTTGTTTCGTATTTTTATTGTAGTCCACGGCGGACCTCTCCGCGTGGGTTCAGATTCCGATGGCGGTATTTGGAGTTTCATGAGAGGCAGTCTCCCGACTGACTAACAGAATGCCGATGGTTCTTTCAGCTTGACCGGCCCTTATGGGTAGTTGAGTATGGGGGTCTTCATCCATCATCAAGAGTTGGATATCGGAATATAACCGAAATATTGTTGACGCGATGCAAAAACCCATTATAGATAAATATAAAAAGTATAACTACACTCAAATAGTCTCACACTGACTCAAAATTACAACTTCAATTAGACTTATCTATCTTAAATCGATTGTGAGGGAGGTTTCGTGCTTTCTAAATTCACTTTCGGCTTTTGCTACCTTGATTCATGGCCAGCAATACGCGTCGATTTGTGGATAAGTCCCGTTACAATCGGAACAACTCGGGTATTTCCGTGAGCTGTGAAATACACATCGGATACAAGTGTAGGGTTACAATTTTTTCGGGTAAATCGGCATCCGGCAATTAACACATTTTCTAAGCGTGCACGTTAAGTAGTTCAATGTGTATGGAAGTGTTGGACATCCTTTTAAATCATTCTTTATCAGGAACTCCTACCAAATGGCGAAATTGTTGTTGTGACATGTATAGTTGTTTCCTCAATCAAATCTAACGACTTTTAAGATTTCACATTTAAGATCTATTTTTAAAAACGAAAGTAAAGTGACGTCATTCTCGCGGGAAACAATATGGCGTCATTTCTATTATTTCAGAGGTGTTTTCATTGGATAAACCCGATGTGTTCAGATTGGTCCCGTTATTTTCACTTCTGCGATAATACTGACATGCTCCCGAACATTAGCAATAATTTTGTATCAAAGTGACTATTAAACGGAATGATGATATATCATCACTTTTGAAATAAGTTGTCTCCTACGGATAGAATGACAACAAAGAGCCATGCCGTTTCATAAAACTGAATAAACGATTTGAATAAATTTAATTATTTTAACCATTTCCTAAACAAAAAATTTCAACTGTCCCAAATTGAAAGAGTTTGCAGACGACATTTCAAAATCTGATGAAATTGGAAAATAATCTTCTAATACGACAGAAATCATTATGGGAAAAGGAAAGAAATGCTCGTTACGAGCAATTTTTCCTTTTCCCACAATGTTTTCTAAAGTCGTCTGCAACAAATGGTCAAATGTCGTTATTGTTTGGGAAAGGGTTAACTTTGAGGGAAAATGGAGTAGTCGATAGAGGGAAAACGTCTGTTTTCTGGAAAACAAAACTTATTACTATAATCAGAATAAGATATTTAATCACTGATTATATTTCTACATCACTATGTCAAAAGAAATTAACAGCATTATCAAGAAAACGCTTTCAGAGCAGTAATTGTTCGTTTATAATTAATACTGGAATAATACGGATGTTTTTCATCTAGATTTTGTCAACAGACGAAAGAATTGTTTTCAAATGGCGTTTAGTAACAAAGGAATACAAAGACTATTTTAAGTGTCAAACAAATGATATCAATTCTCGTTAGAATGACATTGTGATTTCTCCCATAAGGAATGGCATTTTATCAAACGATATTTGCAGTTATCTTGACGTGAAAAGAAATAAGACGACCGCAAAAAAGTCTTTTCTAGAGCGCTTTGTGTAGATGAAACTTTGTTCTCGTTTTACCAGTGGTCCATTTGTAAACCCGTCTAAAATATTAGAAATGCTTTTCATAAAAAATCTTAACAGGGTAAACATTTTTTATAATGCCTGTAAAAAGTTGCAACATGATATAATTATGTTTATACACAAAAAGTATAAGTTTTATCAGAATAAACCATACTCTGTTTGGAAGTTATGTTGGTTTGCAATGCACACACATTGATGTTGGTGTAATACAACACGCTATGTCTTGCATTTTGCTCAAGTACTTCCAGGTCGTAGTATCCTAGTGTAATCCAATCTGAGCAATCTGAGTACATCGGGTTTATCCAATGAAAACGCGTATTTCTCAGCTTACGGATATACCCAACTAGTTCTGATTGTTAATCTGAGCTCATCAGATTGTATCCAATGAAAACACCGCTGACATGATATGGAAACCGCAATATTGTTTCTTGCAAGATTTCTTTCGTTGTACTTTCGTTTTCAAATAAAAATGCCAAATGTCAATATCAATATCTATGAAGACCTAATTTGTTTAATGACACCGAAATATATCACAACTTATGATTTAACTATAGCGATTGAGCTACCGACCAGAAATGGCGGTTTAAACGATGTTCAATACTTCCATATACAGTGAAGCTTCGTTTATCCGGACCCCGATTATCCGGATGTCTCGCAATCCGAACGAAATTGTAACGGAACAGAATTATTTGACCAGTTTGTTGCAGACGACTTTCGTGACGAGCAACTTCTCCTTTTCCCACAATGTTTTCTGCCATATCAGAAGATTATTTTTGAATTTCATCACGTTTTGAAATGTCGTCTGCAAACTCTTTCAATTATGGACGGTCGACAATTTGGCGTTTGCTAAAGGGTTATAAGTATACACGTGCATACAGACCGTTGTGTATCAGAACATGCTCTGCGTCATTAGGCCGGATGATTCGATAATCCGGAATTTTGTTGGGAACGATTTGATTAAGGAAACAGATATATATCGAATCCTATAAAATAACTTCGCTATTGGGTATGAGTTACCGATCAACAATAATCATCCAAAATGATGTTTAACACCTCCATTATACATTGAACTTCCCAACGTTGACGTTCTTAGGAAATATGTTTTTTTGCAAGGGATGATTTACCCAAAATGTGTAACACTTCACTTATGTATGATGTGTATTTCTCACACCACGGAAATGTCCGAGTAGTTACGATTGATAGCAAGGCACGCTAACGTAGTTGATAATGGCGTTCTGCTTACACTTCGAGCTTCTATTAGACAAAGTTTGTGTACAATGCACAACATTGATTAGTATCAAGTTGAAATTAGGTCCTCAGCACGGATCCTATATCCACAGCATGCGGCCTTGGTTTTCAATGCAGAATGTTGGTTTTTAACACACACCCCTTAAAGTGCTCGAACCGACTTAATGCTTATGCAAACAGGTTTGTTCCAGACCAGCCGCCAAGTAAATTGGCGGCTGACCTGTGATCCAACATGTTTGCTAATCTGAGTATCCTTCCTCATAAAAATTAAGCAGGTATCTAAGGTTTGGGAAAGCTGACGACACAAACATATTCCTTCAGAAAACTACCCATTATTCTCAAGGTTCACGCATTAAAAGATTAAGTTCCAAACGCATGCTGATGGTTTCTTTATTCTCGGTACTGTACTCGATAGAAATTCCACAGAACTCCTGTGACAAAGCGCTTTCTTTTATTCTGATTAGATTACTTTCACCTGACTTTGAGATTTCTATGGCGTTAATACCTCGATGTTCCCATAACCACCTGCGCCCTTTTCCAACATGTTACCCGATATTGGTTCCTGTAATATTCCCAATCTATCGATAAGGTGGTTGACTTGTAACGTAGGGGTCTCGAGTTCGATCCCTTGTACCGCCATAGGCTCTGAGAGAGTGTCCTTGGATGACACTTCAGAGCCAAAATCCTGTGTGGCCCAGTGGTTAATGCTGTGTGCTCAGAACTCAAGGTCCCGGGTTCGGGCTCAACGACACCTCTAGTTTCATGGGAATGTCCTTTGGCATTTCACTTCAGATTCCCAGCCTAGTACTGGAGGATCCAGGAAAGCTGTTACATAACTGAACAATTGTCGGTACGGCGTTAAACCCTATTCTAAACAGAGCCCTAACCTAGTGTCAGCGAACCCAGGAAAGGCCTCCGACATAACTTAGGAATTGCTTGGACGTCTTCAAACCACACACAAATAAATCATGTCATAGCAGCGGTTGCCGGCGACAAATGAGAAACGGATTTGCAAATCTTTTGGAATGAAGGAAATACCAGCTTGTCAAGATATTATTTTTCTGAATTTATTTCAATGAGAGTGCTAGATATTCATTCTCTCTCTTTTTTATTTATATTTTTTCTTTTAGAATAACAACTTTTTTTCAGTAACTCAATCGAAGGCTTTCTTCCCGGATACAATTATTCACAATGCCGCCTTCTCATATTTTCTCTCTCAGCACTTGAAACAATTTCTGAAAACATTAAGCTGATGTTGCAAAATGATATTGATTTAGCCGAACAAAAAAAATAGGAATTATATTTTCATGAATACTTAGAGATGCTGAGACAATTCTGAAGTAAACATTAGTTTAAAAACTGCACAACAGCAGTACTGTTGTATGGTACCCACTGAAGAATAGTCAATGGAAGCAAGATTATATCGTTTTTTATTCTTTAGTATGTATGCGTTGAATCAACATGTATTTTAATCCAAAGGGGTGACCTTGCTTTTGAGATCTACCGCCTGTAAGCCGTACATACTTACATAAATTGATGCTTTCTGAACTAGTTATGCTGTCAACTGCTACTTCTAACTGTTTATCAATAAACAAAGTCAAAAACCGTATTGTTTCCGCATTTTAATTTCATTTCCTCTTCTGTGAACACGCACCATCAGGTTTTTAACATCCTTCGATATTTCGAGGTTATGATGTAGGTAGAGAGGTGAGGGAAAATAAAATACCCAAAGAAAATTAATTTACCATTTTAGAAAATATACAAAAAGCCCGCAGATGACTTGATATACATCAATGATTTAGAATGGGATAGATTAAATAATTATGGAGTCTTGTTTTTTTATTAAACGAAAAGGAAAATCTTTAGAATGTATAAAATGTTCAATAGCAGAGATTAAATAGATCCATAGACATCCATTGCTAAAATTTATTGTGAAAATGATTTGATAACTTTTCCCATTCCAGACGCAAACCCGACTTTTTCTCATAATGATCCCGTTATCTATATGGATACAAATAAAACAAAATAAAGGTAAAAATGAAAATACGTGCCTACCGGAACTCTGATAGAAGGAAAAGTTTTTGTCGCAACGCTTCCACCAATATTACGAACCGATCAAAATAACCTCTCAAAATACACAAAAGCAATTGATCAGTTCAAAAACTCCCGTCCACTGATCAATTGTGTTGTCTATCATATACATTCACGTTCTCTTTAATAATGCATTCACGTTCTCTTTAATAATGCATTCACGTTCTCTTTAATAATGCATTCACGTTCTCTTTAATAATGCATTACGTTCCTTAATAAGCATAAGCGTTCCGCTAACGTTACACTTGAAAACAGACAGCGAATCCAAAAAATTCAATGAGACAGAATTAAGTGTTGGAGAACAGGTGAAAACAACTGAATTCATCAATGAGTTTTTATTTTTTATTTTAATACCTAGAATACAGAAGGTTTAACAAAGTAAATTAATCAAACATTCATAATTCAAGAATTGGAAGACAAAACATATAATAGCCTAATCCTACAATATAACCAGTTAGTCTGGGCCGCTTATGCACCGTAAAATCTTACTCAAATCGTACGTCAGCTGAAGATCCTCAGATTTGATGTTGAGAAATTCCATGAAACCCATGCGTTTAAATTATACGAATGATTGGTATAATATTTCCACCTACATGTATATAGCTTCTTCTGATTGGTTTAACAATAATTATTTGTGTAATACATGCTTGATCTGTGCTTTGGGGAACATGCGGTCATACAGTTAGTATATTATTATAAAGTGTTAATCATACTGTTCTATTATGCCAATTATATTGTTTTGCAAAATTGGACAGTTGCAGCAAGAGCAATCAATGCATGATCAAAAATTGTGCCAATTAAACTTCTTTTCAAAATTTGCCGACTGAAACTGAAAGTAATGTATGACTTTTCTGGAAAACTTACTTTTTGAAACTAAATCAATGTACGGTTGGAAAGGTTTGTAATAACAAAACAGACTGTTCTGGAAAACTTACTTTCTGAAACCAAACGAATGTATGGCTGTACAAGTTTATAATCACAAAAAATACTATTCTAGAAAACTTACTTTCTGAAACCAAACGAATGTATGGCTGTACAAGTTTATAGTCACAAAAAAAACTTACTTTCTAAAACTAAATGAATATATGGCTGAACAGGTTTATAATCACAATAACGACTTTTCTGGAAAACTTACTTTCTAAAACTAAATGAATATATGGCTGAACAGGTTTATAATCACAATAACGACTTTTCTGGAAAACTTACTTTCTAAAACTAAATGAATATATGGCTGAACAGGTTTATAATCACAATAACGACTTTTCTGGAAAACTTACTTTCTAAAACTAAATGAATATATGGCTGAACAGGTTTATAATCACAATAACGACTTTTCTGGAAAACTTACTTTCTAAAACTAAATGAATATATGGCTGAACAGGTTTATAATCACAATAACGACTTTTCTGGAAAACTTACTTTCTAAAACTAAATGAATATATGGCTGAACAGGTTTATAATCACAATAACGACTTTTCTGGAAAACTTACTTTCTAAAACTAAATGAATATATGGCTGAACAGGTTTATAATCACAATAACGACTTTTCTGGAAAACTTACTTTCTAAAACTAAATGAATGTATGGCTGACAGGTTTATAATCACAAAAACGACTTTTCTGGAAAACTTACTTTCTGAAACTAAATCAATGTATGGCTGTATATGTTTATAATCCGAAAAAAGGCTTTTCTGGAAAACTGACTTTCTGAAACTGAATGAATGTATGGCTATACAGGTTTATAATCACAAAAAATACTTTTCTGGGAAAGTTACCTGCTGAAACAAAGGAATGTATGGCATTTCAATTTTATTAGGCCTATAAGAATGGTCTGCCAAACTTGCCAGTCGAAGCCAAAGGAATGTAAATATGGCAATTCAGTTTCATTGTGCCAATAACATTTCTCTGCAAAACTTATTTTCTGAAACTAAATAGTGTTTGGTCGTAGATTTTTTTATGCCAAATATACTTCTCTGCGAGATTTGCCAGCTGAACCAAAAATAACGTATATTATTTCAGTTTTATTATGTCAATAGTAATGTTATGCCAAAACTTGCCATCAGCAGCAAAAGGAATGTATGAGACTTCAGTTGTGTCATACTAATAAGAACTTTATGCTAAACTTACTTTCTGAAACTAAATGAGTCTTCCGTATTACAGTTTAATTATGCCAAATAGACTTCTTTGTGAAATTTGCCGACTGAACCAAAAGAAACGCATGGTATTTATGTCTTATGATGTCAATAGGAATGTTATGCCAAGCTTTTCATCAAAAGCAAAAGGAATGAATAATAAGAGTCTTCTATTTATCACACTAATTAATAGGGATTTTCTGCCCTACTTTCGGGACTAAATAGGCGTATGGTAGTTTGATCTTATTTTGACAAAACCACTTTTCTACAATCAGATTAAAATGTTAAAAATTTGTATCAATAAAACTTTTACGCAAAACTTGACATCCGTAACTGAAGGAATATATTACCAGGAAGGTTTTCGTTATGCCAATGATACTTGACTGCTTAAAATTCCACCTAAAGTATTTTTGCTTAAAAAAAATTGTTCAGTTGTAGCTAAACGAATATATGATCATACATTTTCTTTAACCCAGTCAACCTGGGCTGTGTAACTTTCTAGTTGTATACTTTTCTGCAAAACCTGACTGCGGTATAGAGGCTAATACAGCTGTATCTTTGCACACCTTACTATGCAAACCCGTCTTTTCTGCAAACATTGTCATTGTATTTAATTGAACACATCATCACTATAATACAGTTTCATTTTGGTATCGGAATGAACTTTTGAAAAAATAATACATAATTATATCTATTTACATTCATAGGTACCATTTAAAAAATATATTGTTATATGTATACAATACAATAAAACATTTTATTCCTCTTGGTTGATGGTACCTGTGTTTTCATTGTGTGATGAGATAATCATTACAAAACCCAAATAAAAATGTTTTTTAAGCAACATTCCTATTTATCACAGCAGTTTCTAACATCACATATTTTTTCATATAAAACAAAATATATACACATAAAAACAAGAAGCAATCCAAACATAAAACTGTGTAACAGCTTTTTTATGACCAGCATCCATTTAAAGCTCTTTTTCATGTCTCGCCTCCCAATTAAAGCTTTGTTTTATGTCTTCTCCCATTCAAAGCTTTTTTCATGTCTCGCCTCCCATTTTAAGCTTTTTTCATGTCTCACTCCCATTTAAAGCTTTTTCATGTCTTGCCTCCCATTTAATTTTTTCTTTCATGTGTTCCTACCATTTAGAACTCTTACATACCTTGTCTCCAATTTGTTGTTTTTTTTAATCGTAACTTCTCAGAAATATACACTTCTCAGATATTTCCGTGATCTGAGAAAAACACCTCGTTATACGTAATACAAAGGTTACAAATTTCGAGAGAATCATCCACGGCTAATAAGACATTTCCTATAAACGTCCACATTGAGAAGCCTATTGTATATGAAAGTCTTGAACATCTGTTAAACACATTATTTTTGGTCGGTAACTCATAAGTAATAGTGAAATCATAAATTGTGATATGGGCCACGTCACGGGAAAAGGGGCACTCGGACATAGCAAACAGTGTAGCCCCAGACCAGCCGCCACGTCACTGACGTGGCGGCTGGTCTGGGGCTACACTGTTTGCCATCTTAGAGGACATCAAGTTCTACCTTTAAATAAATACAAATGATAACTGTTGTGACTAGATGCTGGAATAATAGCGCTAAGAAAGAGCTGAGTCAGCGGTTTTTATTTATGCCCGAGTGCCCCTTTTCGCGTGACGCGGCCCATATATTTTCGTTTCCTCAATAAATTCAGATGCCTGTCAAAGAAAACTAAAGTACGCCGAAAGTAGCCTAGCAAGACGCAACATGGCAGCTTCCACATCATGTCAGAGGTTTTTATCGGATAAACCTGATGAGTTCAAATTGGGGTTGTTCATGTCTTGCCTCCCATTTAAATGTTTTTCATGTCTCGACTCCCATTTAAAGCTTTTATAATGTCTCGCCTCCTATGTAAAGGTCTTTTTCATGTCTCGCCTCACTTAAATTTAACAGCCTTTGCATGTCTCCCCTCACTTAAATATAACAGCATTTTCATGTCTTCCCTCACTTAAATTTAACAGCCTTTTCATGTCTCACCTTCTATTTAAAGGTTGTTTTCATGTCTCGCCTCACTTAAAGTTAACAGATTTTTCATGCATTGTCTCCCATTTAAAGCTTTTTCATGTCTCACCTCACTCAAATTTAACAGCCTATTCTTGTATTGTCTCCCATTTATAGCTTTTTCATGTATCGCCTCCCTTATATTTAAAAGCTTTTTCATTTCTTGCCACCACTCAAAAGGTTTTCCATGCCTCACCTCTTACTTTAAACTTTTTCATGTCCTGCCTCTTACTTTAAACTTTTTCATGTCTTACCTCCCGTTTAAAGCTTTTTCATGGCTTGCTACTTGTCTAAAAAGCTTTTTCATGGCTTGCCTTTTATTTAAAGCTTTTTTATGGCTTGCCTCCTATTTAAAGCTTTTTTATGGCTTGCCTCTTATTTAAAGCTTTTTTATGGCTTGCCCCTTAATTTAAGGCCTTTTCATGGTGGCCTCCCATTAAAACTTATTTCCCTGTCTAGGTTTTAGCTGGAAACGTTTCTCTTCTTATCTAACCTGTCATTTCCCCGGCTAGCCTCCCATTCGATTTTTTTCATTTCTAGTCTCCCATTTTTAACCTATTAGCATCATTCATAATATGTTAACACGTTCTCCTGTATGGAAATTTGAGACATGTCCAGTACAACTAATTCCACACACTTTTCACATTTTTGTGATGTATTATAGGGTAATGGGCTTGCAAGTTTTCTTAAAACTGCTCCCTTGATGTCAGTAAGATCCAACTTAACTAGTTATTTGTTAACAGTATGGGGAAAAAGTTAATCTTAATATCTTAAATCAAAGTTCTAAACAACACGAAAACTATAACAACAGTTATACAAAATAAAAATATGACACTATATCAAGTACTATCACTATTATGCTTGGATGCCAACTATATCAAAAGATGAACCCAACACCACCTAATAAAAAACCTTCACTATCATAAAAATATCTTTAAAACATGTGAATTAAATAGTAGAATAGCCTTTTTTTAAGTTTTTTGTATTAACCATTTGAATAAATATAAAAAAGGGAGTGACCTAGCAAGAGATACATGTAACATGCTTGATTAGATTTTATTTCTTTTTTATCATAATCTTCATATACATTTTCTTTGGCCAATTCATCAATGGTGCAAATAATTGCAAGCATAGCAGCCAATAAATATAAAGTATACTAAAACTACCTTAATTCTAATGTGTTGTTGAGATTAAATTTTATTTAAAGGCACCTAAAAGGAGATAAGTGCAAATAGGTTACTGAAAAGAATTATGGACTTATTGTATTATGTTCATAAAAGGCATGAGAATTAATACACAAATGCATTGAGACCTAATTAAATAGACTCCTTTTAACATAAGTTATTTTGGGCTTGAAATACAGTTGTCTCCAATTCAATCATGTTTATCATCAACATGTTTGTTTACATATTCAAAATAACGAATTATGATTGGTTGGTTCAGAAATTTGTGAATCAACTGTCAAGGTCAGAGTTAAAGAATCATACAATCTTTTTAATTAACCTTGTTAATCATGGTTATTTCTTGTTGGCTTTCATGTTCAAGTTGTGCTGATTGGTTTTTCTGGTGATCACTATTCAAATCCGACCAAAGGTTTACCAAATGATATATTTTGATATAGTATTAATCTCCTTTTATGAGCCTTTAACAAAAGGGTACACTGCTCTTTTTTTCTTAAAATTTTTTTCTGAGGCTGCACCAAAGTGATAACTATGACCTTTTGTAGAAGATGGCCCAAGGTACATCTTGTCTGTCGAGAGTTTTCATGGTTTTAGCTCGTCTAACTCTCAAAAATAAGACTTTTCTTAATTCAATCACTACTTACATCATCGTCTGTATATCCTTTTACATGTAACATGGGATCATGATAATAAAACAATCTTGATTTATATTTGTTTATGATTAAAACCTTTAACATAAAGTTTCTTAACAGTTTTGACTCAAAGCAAAGCCATTAACCTATTATTCATTTATATTTGTATATATGATAAAAGGCTCAAACAAAATTATCTTTTAACCATTGGCTCAAACAAAAACTGCAAGAATTTATGTACAACAAATATACATATAGAACATACAAATCCATTTTCTTTTTCCTTAGACTATGACAAAACATGTAACAAATTAAAGAGTATATTTTAATTATATGAAAAAATAAGTCTCTAGTACAAATAATTTGATTATATATAAATATGGAATAACTTTTCTTACTATCATTATTTACATCAACATGATTACCTTGGTCTGTCAGACTTGACAGTTCTTCAACTATGGAAAGAATTGCAAGTCATAGCAGACAAAAAAATATAAAGTAGGAAAAATACTTTCTCTATATGTTACTTTGATTTAACATCTGTGGGGAAGGCTAAGAGCTCATTTCAATTTTTAGGTGTTTTGCGTTTTGCTAATGCTTCATCAAAGTCATTAAACTATTTAAAGGCTGATCATCCTTTGTCTATATGTTTGAATGTTTCAGCTCGTCTTACCCCCTATAGAAGACTATCTTTTAATTTGATCACTATTTACATTACCCTCTGATGCAAGTTCTTTCATCATACAGGTAAGATCTTGATTAAAATCCTTGGTTTATATTTTTAGAAAGGTGAAAGCTCAAATATCTTGCTTGCTTAAAGTTTCGGATCAAATCAGATCCATATAAAATGGTGTACAAAATCAATGAAAATATGGCACAATAGCAAATAAATAATATACATTTTATATGGATCTAACAATAAAACATAAAAAGAAAAATAATTCTTATCATATATGTACTAGACTTTCTTGGATAAAAACCAGTTTGTATTTTTTCCCCTCACTGTTTGTAGATTTTATCTAGAGCATGGTATCCCATTTCCTAGGCTAATACACATTGGTTTTTTGCTCATAGACTTTTCAAAGCAACAGCAACCAAAAATCGTAAGTACCTCGTTTAACCCTTATATAGTGCAGGAACCCACTTCATGCTTATGCAAACAGGTTGAATCCAGGCAAGCTGCATAGTGAATTGTGATCTACATGTAACCTGTTTGATACTCTGAGTATCTTTCTCCATCAAAATTAAGCAGATAATTTTAAAAAAAACTATTTTTAGAAAATTACCCAGCATTCTAAGGATTAAAGCTCAATGATATCAAAAATCATATTCTATGAAATGTTGACCGGTTTTATATATACTTGTATTTTCATGATTTTCTGTATCACTTTCATCCTCAGCAGCCACAACATTTTCAAAGACTTCTTGTTCTTTATCTTCAGACTCCTGCAGCATTGCTTCGCCTTTCCCTGCTGTCTGTGCTTGTTTGTTCCTGTGGTTTCTTGTTGTTAAGCAATTTAAAAGGTGCATATATGATAGATGAAGATGAAAAACATGTACTTTTAATTCCAATACTTTATATCCACAATCATTTTCTTTTGAACTCGACATTTTCATATGAATTATCACTTCCATTTTTGTCAGCCATAACTATGGTTTTTTTAAAACTTTCGGTATTTTCGTAATCCTCTTGCAAATTGTCTTCACCATCATCAGGATTTTTATCACTCATATCCTGAACCTGACCTACTGCTTCACGCCCTCTGTTTACTTTTCCCACAATCACTTCATTTGAATTGTCAAACGCCAAATTCTCGTAGTCTTCTTGGGGACCATCCAGCTCTTCCAATTGGTCTGGCTCTATGTTATGTTGTTTTCTTTGCCATGCATTCATATTTTCATAATCTTCTTGTTCACTTTCAACCTCATCTTCTTTGTTTTGTTGTTTTCTTATCAATGTACTCATATTTTCATAATCTTCTTTATCACTTTCACCGTCATCCACTTCAACATTTTGATAGACTTCTTGCTCTTGGTTGTCAGACTCTTGTTGGATTGCTGCCCCTTTCCCTACACCAGATTTCTGTGTGTTTGTCTTCCTCTTAGCGGGTCTCTTATCTGGTCCTTTATGTTGACTCATGTCATAGTAGCTTCCACGGTTTTCTGTCTCTTTGCCTGGAAATAGAATGAATGACAGTATGAGTTGGCCAATCCCTGCATGCATGGGATTTTGTTATCGGTAATAATTGAAATACTCGTTTGTTAGTATGATGTTTAATGGTGTGTCAACAAGTTTTAATTCATGTAATGGCTTTGCTTGACCCATCAGTACTAGACTAAGGCTCTTAAATGACTAGCCAAAGTTCACTCCCATGAAACCAGATGTGTCGATCAAGCTTGAACCCAGAATCCCTGAGTTCTAAGTCTGTGAGGGATTAAAGAGCTACAGTATCTTCTACAAATCAATCAAAAGTTGCCTTTATCACAGGTAAACTGTGTAGGCTGCTGCCCCCATCACTCCCTTGCAGCACCCCATTACTCCCTTGCAGCACCCCATCATTCCCTTGCAGCACCCCATCACTCCCTTGCAGCACCCCATCACTCCCTTGCAGCACCCCATCACTCCCTTGCAGCATCCCATCACTCCCTTGCAGCACCCCATCACTCCCTTGCAGCACCCCATCACTCCCTTGTAGCACCCCATCACTCTCTTGCAGCACCCCATCACTCCCTTGCAGCACCCCATCACTCCCTTGCAGCACCCCATCACTCCCTTGCAGCACCCCATCACTCCCTTTCAGCACCCCATCACTCCCTTGCAGCACCCCATCACTCCCTTGCAGCACCCCATCTTTCTTTTTAATGAAAAAACCATTTTGATTTCATCCATATACATAAAAAATACATAAATAAACAACATTTTCATCTGCCCAAGAAGTACATTGTATTTCTATCAAATACACGATTTTAGGAAGAATCCAAGGACAAAAATCTGTGATTCTAAGATGGTATCAATTTTGATTTGACATCTCCTTTTTTGCACTGCTTGCGTAATGGTTAAATAGTATGTTTCAATAAATATTCACTTGTCTGTGAAGATTTTTGGACATGCTGGGCAAAATTGACAATTGATTTTCTCAAACCTTGCAATGTATAAGGGATCTCATCACATGCCGTTTCTGACAACAAGAAATCACTTTGAGGGACATAAATAATAAAACGCGTTACTTGATTTATATCAGAGACATGTTTTGCATTTCATCTGCTAGCTATATAATCCATTGCCAGATGTTTCATAACTGTCAATGGCACAAATTGTATAAAAAATTTGATGAAAAATTGAAATGATGTTAAGAGAAGACATACAGCAAAGTGGAAGGGAAACAGTGCTTATCAGAGATTTCTATTGCTGCTTGGATAGTAAATAAAGAAATCAACTTGGAAATACATCATCTAGTTAAGTTGATTTATTTTATATCGATTATGAAGCAAGTTCTTACTTAGATTAATCACTCTTGACTGCTTCCTGGATACAAAACCAGTACTTGTGCACCATGTAGATATAATGAAAGGTCGCAAGGCAAATCTGGTTTCTCACAGGATTCAAACCCAAGACCCTAATGTCCCACAGCCGAGGCTCTGTCCCTGGACAACTGTCTTCCAATATTGGATATACAGCTCTTATAAGGACCTCTACTCTATCTTATTTGGCATTGAATGTAAAGTGTTTCTAAAAACTGAATGCAAATGGCTTCAACATGCTCCCTCATCAAGAATTCTGAGCCTGATTTTGAGTCCCTGCATGATTAATATTCTTTTCAACATCTAATGAACCAATGTTCCATTATCTATTCACCTCTTATCAATAATGTTCATTTAGGAAAGCATACAGCAGCCTGAAAAGAGGTTCTTTTTGCAATACACATGACGAAAGTACTGGGATCTTATGCTAGGGTCAGAACTTAAACGTTTGTTTATTATAGTGTCATCCCTAGTGAAAGGAGCCGTTTGTCCGGGGAATGTTTCTTGTGGGACTTGAGATAGTTAAACGTAATGGTCACCAACTTCTATTTGTTTGGCGCCTGGCATAGTGATGAAAGTTGGGAGATACAAGGTATAATCAGTGAAAAGTGTCTCATGAGCCAACTAGCTGGCTCTTTCACTAGGGTTGACACTAAAATAAACAAAACCTATTGTGTGGATGCCTTACCCTTTGTTTTTGCAACTACAGGCAGACTTGGGGCCAATGGAAGCTTTTCAATTTCCTGCTTATCGAGCTGTTCCTGAACTTTCTCTGGAGAAACTGTTTTGTCGTTTAACGCCTTTTGCATGAGAATGGCTGGATGATTGCTATAGATTTCCAAGGCATCATCTTTCGGAACCTTAAATAGCAGAGTAATCAAGGTCATTCATGCCTTTAACCCATTACCAAACAATAACGACATTTTACCAGTTTGTTGTAGATGACTCTGCAAAACATGGTGGAAAAAGGAGAAATTGCTCTTAATGAGCAATTTCTCCTTTTCCCACAATGTTTTCAGCCCTATCAGAAGACTATTTTTCAATTTCGTTGCATTTTGAAATGCCGTCTGCAAACGCTTTAAATTTCGGACAGAAATTTTCTTTGTTTGTTAAACAGTTAAATCAAGAAAATGTTCATGAAAATGATTTTCAAGAACATGATCATGATCATGCATTTCAAGAACATGTTCATGAACATGAAGAACATGTTCTAAATTCTAGATCATGTCAAAGAGCAACTATGTGTTCATGAACTATATGAACATACATGAACGAAAGATGGCTGTTCATAAACACAAAGTAATGAACACACAGTTTTCAAATCTTTTGCAGGGTGTTGTACTGAATCCTGAAAAGTAATCTTACCCCAGATTTTGCTTTGTTCTTATTGTTTGTTGGATCTGGGATATATATAAGTTTTTGAATCTTTTGCAAGGTATTGCACTGAACCCTTAAAATAAATCTTACCTCAGAATTAGCCTTGTTCTTGTTGTTTGTTGGATCTGGGATATAGCGTAGGACATTATCCCCATGGATCTGTATGTCGCGCCCAAAATTTACACCCGGGTCGGGCTGGTTCTCGTAATTTCTTCTCCCTGGAGTCTTTGCTGGTTCCTTTTGTGTGTCTTTGTTTTTGTTGTCCCCTGCAGACCGATCCTGTAAATTAGAATAGAGGAGGTAATAATTAACCCTCAGAATGCTGGATAATTTTCTAAAAATAGAATTCTGTATCGTCTGCTTTCCAAAACCTTAAATATCTGCTTAATTTTGTTTAGGAAAGATACTCCAGAGTACCGAGAGAAGCAAACAGGTTAGATTGCAGGCAAGCTGCCAATTTACTTGGCAGCTTGCCTAGATCTAACCTGTTTGCATAAGCATTAAGTTTAGGGCTCTGAAGTGACTTGCCAAAGGTTACTCCAAGGAAACCAGAGGTGTTGGTTGGGCTCTAACCCGGGACCCCCAGAGTTCTAAGTCCCCCGCCACCTTAACCACTGGGTCACTCAGGATCCTTGATGTATTTACTAAATGATTATGAGAAACGATATCTAAATGATTATGGACAGTGTATGTAATAGAAGGGTATATACACACACCGTAATTTTAGATAACTTTATAGATCTGTGATGCCATTTTATCAGTGGAAAAGATTTCATTTCAGAAAGATAAAAGATAGTGCTTTTTCTTTACTACATTGAACCTTAATTTTTTTCACATATGCTGCCTTTAACCCATTACCAAACGATAAAGACATTGACCAGTTTTTCACAGATGACTCTGGAAAATATTGTGGGGAAAGGATATTGCTCTTAACAAGCAATTTCTCCTTTTCTCACCATCTTTTCTGCCATATTTAACAGATTATTTTTCAATTTCATCACATTTTGAAATGTCGTCTGCTAACTCTTTCAATTTGCAGCAGTCAAAAATTTTGCCTTTGGTAAAGGGTTAAGAGACGAACATAAAATTCATCATAATCTGGTCAGAACTCAATACAAGAAGGCATTATTTCTAAATTAAATATTATGTCTGGCAACCACATGAATTACAACAACATTATTGAAATAATAACAATAGCAAAATCTTGGCCGTGGTAGCAGTGATTGATGCAGTACAGCAAGGGGAGATCACTGTGAAGAGTTTGAGTAAACAGCTGATGAAGCGAATTTTTCTAGATTGTATATGTCTGTTGCAGACGACATTTGAATATCTACTGTTAATGGATAAAGTATGGTGGCACAGAGGTGACATATGTTTTTGTATACAGTATGTGTTTGATTTATTTTGGTATTTCCAGTTTGTAAATAACAAGATAATCAAGTTATAATTTTGATTTAGTAAGTCAAAATAATGTGATAATTATATTCTCATTTCGGGTTTTATAACGAGATTGAGAAAATTAATTACCTCTTTGCCACTGTAGAAAACAGAGGTGACTTGTGAGGGTTTTTTTCCATCTCGTTATAACTCACTTGAAAAATTGAGATAATTAAGTTGTTATAACATAGTTAATACAATACGCATGCATTTCACCTCTGTACCACCGTAGTGAAGCGTTTCCTGTTTTAACAATATTTGCAAGGCAGCTTTATAGGTATTTCATTCAAATTTATCATACTTCAAATCAACAAGAGGGCCATAATGGCCCTATAACCGCTCACCTGAGATTACCACCTATTTGAAGAATAGTTGGAACCATTGCTTTTACTTTTTACACAGAGTTTCTTGTGCTTCTATGCATTGAACTTTTTTTCTATTCCCATTTTACAAGTTGGACACTGTATGCTTGATGTGGAATATTAAAATGGTACAAAATTCTTACAATGCGGAAACGGAATATTTTACTTTTACAGATTGTATGTACAAGATCAGCCTGCACTTTTGTCCAGTATGATATATTGTTGCCATTTTGTGGTTATCATTTTGGCATATTTGGATATCCGAATTGATAATGATTTTTTTTGTTAAAAATTCTACTATACATGGCTGCCATGTTTTTCGAGATATCTAAAAATATGTTTCAATATTTATAGAAGGGCCCCCAAAGAACATTCCTGTGTAATTATATTGAAATCTGATCAGTGGTTTGTGACGAAGATTTTTTTAAGGTTTTTACCAAATATGAGCATGGCAGCCATTTTGGTCACATGACTATTTCTTTTTTGACAAATCTTTCTTCCCACCAACTAGGGATGCTTAACATGATATTTCATTGAAATTGGCCCAGAGGTTTGGAAAAAAGATGTTTGTAAAGTTATAAATTTTAGCATACATGTATATAGTGAAACAAAAACAAGTTCAAAGTTCAACGCAGCCTGCAGGCAGCCATGTTTTTAAAGATATCTTAAGTTTTTTAACAATCTTAATAGAAGGGCCCCCAAAGGACATTCCTGTGAAATTATTTTGAAATCTGACCAGTGGTTTGTGAAAAGAAGATTTTTTTAATGTTTTTACCAAATATGGGCATGGCAGCCGTTTTGGTCACATGACTTATTTTTTTTTGACAAATCTTTCTTCCCACCAACTAGGGATGCTTAACATGATATTTCCTTGAAATTGGCCCAGTGGTTTGGAAAAAAAAAAGATGTTTGTAAAGTTATAAATTTAAGCATTCACGTTTATAGTGAAAACACAAACATGTTCAAAGTTCAACGCAGCCTGCAGGTGGCTATGATTTTTGAGATATCAAAATTCTTTGAACAACTTTTAAAAAGAGGCCCCCAAAAGACATTCCTGTGAACTAATTTTGAATTGTGACCAGTGGTTTCAGACAAGAAGATTTTTTAAAAATTGCAGAAATTCCCCTTTTTTCATGCCACGGCAACGAAAGTTCAAAATGGAATCAATTTCTTTGAACAAATTTTGAAGAGCATTACCCAACAGACATTCCTGTGAAGTTTGGTTAAGATTGGTTTAATGATTTAGGATGAGAAGATGTTTAAAGAAATTGTTGACGGCGCACGACGGACGACAGACATTGGGTGATCACAAAAGATCATCTTGAGCACTTTGTGCTCAGGTGAGCTAAAAACAACAACAACAAAAAATTAATCATAACAATGGTTACCATGACTACTGACAAAAAGGATGGATGTTTAGTTCATCTTCTTAGGATGACTTCTGTAATTGCTCATATAATTGCCAATTATAAGCTATTTCTCCCTTTTGAACCAGATCTCGAATCTTCTCACAGAAACATTTCAACATTCCACCTCCAGTTCTCTTCAGAAAAAGATCTTAACAAATTACAAACATGCATGTATAGGGTTTTGTGTGACTGGTCTTAACAGAAAAAAACATAACAGAAGGCAATTATAAAGTAAACAAATAACAATTTCAATTTCTTTATTGGCAATCATCGACAAAATTTGTCTATGGCCATTTCCAATTACATAGCATAATAAGACTTATAAACACCTATGATATTACCGGTTAAATCACAATGATCCAGATGTTTTATTCTACACATTTACAGTTTGGATCATCCAAGTTACTATGATATTACCGGTTAAATCACAATGATCCAGATGTTTTATTCTACACATTTACAGTTTGGATCATCCAAGTTACTATGATATATCATTTTTGGAAGAAACCACTATGAGCAAAGCAAAAATAATTCCCATTTTGAGGGTGCGATATTGCTTTAAACAACTTTGCTGCAGTAAATTATAAGTTCTTTAAGCAACTTTGCTGCAGTTATTTCGTAACCCGTTTCCCAATATGGGAATCTGTTATGAGTCCAAATTATAGGCAACTTATAATAAAAGACAAATATGATTTGGAAAATTGCACTTCAATAATTATAAGAATGCCCCAGGGAAATCTTCTAAAAATAGCTGTCTGTGTCGTCTGCTTTCCAAAATCTTAAATATCTGCTAAATTTTGTTGAAGAAAGATACTCAGAGAAGAAAACAGGCTAGATCACACGCCAGCCACCAAGTTACTTGGCAGCTGGTTTAAATCTGACCTGTTTGCATAAGCATGAAGTCGGTTCAAGCACTATAAGGGTTAATGATATTTGGTAGAAACTTGTTTTTTCCTATGGGCTCATCACGTTCTTTAGACATATCTCAAATGCTAACACTGAAGTCAAACTTTTGGCACCACAATATTTTAAAATGGCATTTTGAAACATCGCTCAGAAATAGTGTAGGTGCTATTTTGTCATGATAATATGGTGTTTTGCAATGTTTTAATATACCGTTTCATAATTTTAAAGCTCTTTTTACCGAGCTTTGCAGGTTTTTGGGTGACATTATGGCTTTAAATCAAAATTCTATTCTTTCTTTCTCTTTCTTCCTATTAATCAACAACGCAATTTTTTAGCATTATGTTCCCTGGTTACCCTACGAGTACTAAGCTAGGGAATGTGTTTTGCCCAAGGACTCTACAGCGAAATAGACGGTCGCCTTCAGAGATTGAACCTGGGTCCGCCGGTCTCTATATAAGTCCCTGACATAAACCATAACCCCTCAGCAGATCCATAACAGCTCTTTGTCCAACCATGATGGGCCTGGCATCGCAATTTAAATGATATAATTGTTAATGGGATGTAAACCCAATTCAAACACAAACAAACATACAATAAGTAAATTACAAGCCAAAGGTAAACATCAGGTACCCTTTGATGTTTCTATGCCCATGCATGCTCTATGCCCCCTTTAACTCTTTCCCAAACAATAACAACATATTTGACCAGTTTGTTGCAGATGACTCTGGAAAACATTGAGGGAAAAGGAGAAATTGCACATAACGAGCAATTTTTCCTTTTCCCACAATGTTTTCTGCCCCTTCAGATGATTATTTTCAAATTTCGTCACATATTGAAAAGTCGTCTGCAAACTCTTTCAATTGGGATAGTCGATTATTTGATGTTTGGGAAAGGGTTAAGCAAAATAATGGAGATAATTACTTCAATTACACTAAGAAGTTCGAGTTTCTAATAGGCATATATAATTGAATCTTTTTTGTTCATTTAATCAGAAATCCTTGCCCTCTGTTACCTTTCCTTTTCTTTAATTAGAAATCATTTCTCCCTACAATAAACAAGTCATCTCATTTAAAGAACATCCCAATCGGTTACCATGGCGATAGAATGGTTTATTGTGTGTATTTCTGAGGTCTTTTAAATCTCCATTTCTTTAATCCGCATCCCTTGATAGATCTGAGTAGGTGACTTATAAAAAGCAGAGAGCATGAGCAAACAACACTGATAAAATTCTAAAAGATAATGCTTGTTTTATCATCTCAAATTGATAGAACTTAAATTTGACTACAGTGACAAAAGGAGAAATTGCTAGTCAAATTGAAAGCATGAGCAAACAACACTAATATGTGTAGAATTAAAAAAATAACATTTCTTTCATCACCTTTGGTAGAAACTACAGTGACAATGACAAAAGGAGAAATTGCTTGTAAAATTGAAAGCAAGAGCAAACAACATGCACTATGTATAAAGTTTTAAAAAAAAATAACATTTCTTTTCTAATTTTTGTTAGAAACCAATGTGATAAAAGGAGAAATTGCTTGTCACAAGCAATTTCTCCTTTTGTCACAGTAGTTTCGTAGGTCTTAAAATCTGCTACAGGGGTGTATCTTAACTTCAAATGGAGGCTTTGTTTGTTGTTTGTTTTCCATTACCGTACAGGGCTCACTCTCAAGCATCATCGTACAGGTTCTCTCGGTGACCTATACCAGCTAGCATTTGGCTAGAAAATGTGTCTTGTAAAAGGAACCTCTATGATGAAATAGATGAACGCCATCAAGGATCAAACCCAAACTAGGTGGTCTCTCTGAGTTGTCAAAATTTGTATCCGGCCACAGCAGATTGAGTAAGGAATAAATCATTCTCTCCCTATCCCTTGTTGGAATCTATGATAGATTCGTATGATCTTGTTGTTTTTTCATCATACTAAACAAGTAAATCAACTTCGTTTACTAGCTAAATGAAGTAACAGTGACTTTTAATTTAGGGTATTTGGAAACCTAATCAATAAATCCCATATTTTCCTTTTTTTATCAATTCAATTTTTTCATTCCCTAGCATGTTATATTGCGTCAACAGCGTCTCAGTTAAGATGCGGTGCTTAATAATAATGATCATTGATGGGAAAGCAGCCTCCTGGCTGCTTTATATGGAATGCCAATGGTTCTACTCAGGGATCAGGAAATCTCCAAAACCAAATTGGTCCGAGAGATTGCCAAAACCCTAAAAAAAACTCTCAGTCCCTTCATCGAAATGGCAGTGCAGGAAAAAGCCCCTTTTGTGTCATACTAATGAGTGCCGATCACCTTACAACTATGTAAGCATCCAAAATGGAGAATTTCTTGGGGTTTATTGGTTCCCAATGTTTCTCGGCTGACCTAATGTTTTATCGCTAATTGTAAACAAAACTTATAGTTATCACTCTTATAAAAGCATCATGTGAACATGTTCCAGTTTTAACTCCTCTGTAAAAGGGAAAGAGTTAAAATTGTTGAAATGGGAAATCAAAAAGTCTTTACCATGTCCATTAAATGTAATATGAAAAAGCACTTAATTGAGTTGTGCTGTCTTCTATAGTTATGATGATGCTCACTTAGACTCACAAGTACCCTCTTAACAGTTTCTCTACTAATTGTTATTTTGATTATTGTTAAAGGTTCTTGTTAACAAATGGGAATGATGAAAAATAGAAAAAAAGTGTCTAAAAATAGCTTATTTGGTTCAAAGAGAGCCATGCAATCTTTGTCATTGTAGTTGAAACAAAATTGATTTCAAAAGTGATCCATTACTTTTGAATCTTAATTAATTCTAAAAATAGATATCCATTTCATATTTAAGCTCATACGATCAGTGCAATCTGTGCCCCATATCAGCAATCGTAACTACTCTGAGAACTCTGTTATCTGAGAAATACACATAAGTGTATATAGGGCTACACATTTCAGGTGATTCTTCCAGTCTTTCTTTCCTGGGAGCATCCACATTGAGTTACAAAGATAAATGTATATGGAAGTGAAGAACATCATTTTAAACCATTATTTTTTATCGGTAACTCATAAATAATACTTGTTTAGTGAAATTATAAGTTGTGAAAAATATCTGTTTCCTTAATCAAATTAAATGACTTTTTAGATTTCACAATTATGATCTATATTTGAAAGCGAAAGTACAAAGAAAGAAGTTTTCACAAGGAACAATATGCCATCTTCTATATTATGTCAGAGGTGATTCATTGGATAAACCAGATCAGTTCAGATTGCCATTTAGGGATATCCAGTCTTTTCATATCAGGGTCTTTCCCAAACGCTGAGTGCATCAGGAATTGATTAAGAGCTAAATTAATTGACTGAATATATACCATCCTTTGTTTAGCATAAAAAGTAAAGGACATTGATATCCTTTACAATTTTGATTAATTTACAATTAAATCAAAATTGTAAAGGATGTCAATGTGTGTGTGGCCTTACTCTGGAAAAAAGAACATTTAAAGTTCCCTGACGTCATAGAATAAAACCATATATGTAAAATGATGCATTGGTGTATATGGTATTCAGCTATGCTTCAAACAAATATTCATAAAAACAGAGTCTCTGAATTCGCATTATAAATGTAAATAATGATGAAAAAACCCACAGTATCACAAACTGGATGTTACATCTATTATATGGTAATTAGTTATAAGTTGCAAGCCTGCATATCATTATTGTTCTTTCTGTGTAAGTTCTACAATGCTAACCGTATGTTATTCCGGCTAGTTGGAGTGTGAACACTTCAGTGGAAGAGTCTGTAAGTTTGTTTTGAGTGTGTATTCTGAGTATCACATGAACAGTTATTTATAGCTTGATACATATGTGTGCTTCATTCAGATTCTGTCATCTTGTCATCGGATTTGTATAAAATGAAAAATGCCCAAATTCATCTAATAACATATTGTTTTTTCTGCTGAATTATTAAAAAATGTGTAAACCTTTACTTTTGTGATTTCCGTAAAAAAAACTTTGACATCCAGGAACTTTAATGGTGGTCATTTGGTAATTACCTTTGATTAAAGCACATCTAACAAGGTAGAGTTTTAGATAGGGAATCTTTCAACAATACTACTTCCTAAAATTGATAGGCCTCATGGCCTCTTTCTAATTGAAGGAGAACCCCCAAAATCTCCAATTTCCAGCCGACTTCTAGAAGAACTTTGGTCTTTAAACCAATTTGAAACAGCTCATATAGCCAATTTGATCTTGGTATCTTTTTTAAACAACTCATATTAGGCCATGCATAGCGAAAAAACAGTTATTCTGTTTGCATAGGGTAAAACCCAAATAAAAACAAAGATGAAACGAACCTCTATTATTTCACTCATGGCTGTCCTATTTTGCTTGGACTGTCCTCTGGTCACCACTATTTTCCGTCTTCTCCAGCACACAATAACCACCACCAGTATGATCACGATTAAAACCACGCCTCCTCCTACAGCCCCTCCCACTATTACAATCGGAAATTCTTCGCCATCTTCCTCATCCGTATTTGGCGCACACCTCACTCCATTGCCACCATCATTGTCAACCTCAACAGTATCATTAGGGCATGCCTCCACACATTTACCTAGATATTCAAGTCGGCACAGATCACAGTTGTTCGATCCAGATCCATTACATCGAAGACACAGCTGATCACATTCTGCACATTTCATCCCGTTAAAGTATTCATTGTTGTTACATCGATAACAAAGAGAACTTGTTGTTTGACCAGAGTTATCAGAACCTACTGTTGTGTCATCACCATTTGTTACTGTTGTCCCTGGTGGTAATGGTGTGGTATCACTGGTGCCCTGTTCCCTGCAGATGCTGAAAGTGTCATTGTAGGGCCGGTACCCTTCTGGACATGTGACATTTTCCTGGCAGCTCATTGAATCAGTGCACAAGCAGCAGGTCTCTGTTGAGTCGGTTACATTTGAGCAGACTGGAGCAAGTGTGGAGCCCTGAAATCAGATTTAAAAGAGTCTTTAATTCATTCAATAAATATCTTTGTTGGCGAAAGTTGGCAAAGTATTCTGCCTCTTAATATCTACATCTGTGTAAGAGTCCTGAGTGCTGGTTTGAGGTGGCGGTCTTCGAACTCTGGGGTCACAGGTTTGAGCACCAAAGCGTATCCTTTGGCAAGACACTTCAGAGTCCTAGTATTGATGAATCTAGGAAAAGCCATATCACAACTGACAAATTGTTGACCCCACATTAACCCTTTACCAAAAAACAAATTTTCGACTGTCCCAAGTTAAAGGGTTTGCAGACGACATTTCAAAATGTGATGAAATTGAAAAATATTCTTCAGATAGAGTAGAAAACCTTTAGGGAAAAGGAAAAATTGCTTGTAACGAGCAATTTCTCCTTTTCCCATAATGTTTTCTTAAGCAGTCTTCAACAAAGTAGTCAAATGTCGTCATTGTTTGGGAAAGGGTTAAATACCATATAATTATATTACCATTTGTTCCAATATGGCTCAGACATTTCAATCATGTTTCAAGAGAAAGATATATGATCACAGTGATTGGTAAAAGATTGATAACAATATAATTGTATAAAAGAAAGCAAACAGTTCAGTTTAAATGATGGTTTGTCGTTTTTAGTTCATTTGTTTACATTAGTTTCATCCACTCTCTCACTCTATCTTCCTCCCTATTTTATCTGTATCTCTATCTTTCTCTATCTAATTACTTATCCTTTCTCTATTGGTGAATTTACAATTATTTGTTACATATTTTTGGTACTACATAGCTTGCCATGCTGTCATGTTATTCAGGAGATGAACTCAATAAGCTATGCTTCTGTTCATCCCAATCCATTTGTAAAATTGTAATTCTTGTAATTGCATGATTTGATTTCGCAAAACGATTTTTTAATATCTGACATATTAGTCATAAAGGAAATGTTGTAAAGGTCAAGGTTACAATAAGACTAGAGGTTTATGTGCTTTATTCATATATTTTATTATTCAAATTTTATGGAGAAATATTGCGATATTGATAAGAATTGTGCAATTAACATGCAAACAACACATCATCGATTCACTGTATAATGATCAATTGGTAAATTCAAATCAACCAAACAAATTTTTCAGCCTGTTTAGTTTAAACTTAATTATATTGAATCTTTTATGAAACAAGTTCTTTACAACTTAGATAAATCACTCTAGATTCTATTTCCTGGATACATAGCCAATACTTGCGCCAAATGTGGATTAATGAAAGGTTTTTTAATGAGCAATATGATGGACAACTCATAATAAAACCATTGTACCAAAGGAAAAATGAGGCACTTTATTTATTTTATTAGTTTTTCAGAATTAGATTTTTTTTTTTGTCTGTCATGCTTTCACTTAATACCATTATGAAAATTTCATCTCAAGGGATCAACGCAAGGCTTTAGCAACTCCTCCACATTTGTGAAGGACTTACAATAATTATATGGGCCGCGTCACGCGAAAAGGGGCACTCGGACATAAATAAAAACCACTGACTCAGCTCTTTCTTAGCGCTATTATTCCAGCATCTAGTCACGAAAGTTATCATTTGTATTTATTTAAAGGTAGAACTTGATGTCCTCTAAGATGGCAAACAGTGTAACCCCAGACCAGCCGCCACGTCAGTGACGTGGCGGCTGGTCTGGGGCTACACTGTTTGCTATGTCCGAGTGCCCCTTATCCCGTGACGCGGCCCATATAGTCTTGCGTTCAACCCACCATATACATATTGTGATAGCCAGGCCATTATAGGTTTTCCCCGAGTTACAAAGATTGGAGTGTTGACTCATCCGATTTCGTGTTGATAAAATGTGTTCCTTATCCTTAAGTAAAGACGACTTGTATACTAGTCTCAATAATGATCCGTGAACGAAGCTTTTTTCGTCATTTGGACATTTATCGTGCTTCGCTACGAAGGCGTCAGTCAAAATAGCAATAGCCTTCGAGACCAGTTATCTGGACTAACTTGTATACTAATCTGGCAGACTGTATTCAAATCAGATTAGTTAAACTCTTTCCCTGCCAATATCACCAATCAGCTTCTTGTTGTTGGGTGCCAAATTCCCTAATTGATAACTGAAACATGTGATTTGGTTCAGATTTATTTTTTTGTTTCAGTATGTTTAAACAGGGCATTAAGGTCAATGACATCAAAGGTCAAGGTCATCTTGGTTTAGTTTAGTTTAAACTTATTCATTTTACATTGATTGTGAAACAAGTTCTTACAACTAATAGATTAATCTCTCACGATTTTGCTTCCTGGATACATAACCAGTACTTGCGCCAAATGTGGATTAATGAAAGGTTGCAAGGCAGATCCCGCTTCTCACAGGATTTGAAACTACGACCCTCGTGTCCAGAAGCCAACAAGGTCATCTGATCAGACTGTGAGTTGTTGAGTATGCAATCATACAAAACTAATCATGCGCAAACTTTGTTTGAAAATTCAACTTAATTTATGATACTTTAAACAGATACAGCCTTTTTTGGCTATTTCCAGTTACATGTTTTCCAAGAAACTTGGCAAGAAAAGAGTTAATTTAAAAGATTATTTACATGAATAAATATTGTGAAGTATGTTCTTACAACTTTCAAATATTAACCACTTTTGATTCTACTTCCTGGATACATTAAACTAGTACAAAAACCAAATGTGAATGAATGGAAGTTTGTCGAGTAGACCTCATGAAGTTCTCACAGGATTCGAACCCCAGACCCTCATGGACAGAAGCAGACAGTCTACCACTGGACCACTGGTCTCATCAAAAACAGATGAATAGAGAATAGATGGTTGGTGTCGTGAATTGGAAATGGTATCTGGCAAGGCGTAGGAATATTATCCGGTGAACCGAAGGCGAATCGGATAATTTTCCTACGCCGAGCCTGATAACAGTTCCTATTCAAAGACACCAACCATCTATTCTATTTATCCTGTTACCTTTACGTACTTTTTAAAGAACAAAATAAAGATAAAACACGAGAAAAACACACAAAAACAAAGTAGAGAATGACGTAAACATGTCGTTGTGTGTCATGGCGTTCTTATGACGTCATAACTTGCCATGTGCATGTGTTATATGGTTAGTGCCGGATATCACAAATGTTATACGGCACCTAGTTATCGGTCCCAAAATGGCACTAGTGACAGGATAAAAGGCCTAATCCCCTGGCTAAATATATTGTTCCCTCTCTATATCCTATATTGTGGGTACTCATAAGAATGGTTTCTCCATGAGAAAATTTTCATAAGTACCCACAGGGTCATTTGTGGCCAAGTGGTGAAGGTGGTGGACTTAGAACTTGGGGGTCCCGGGTTCAGGCCCCACTGACACATCAAGTTTCATGGGAGTGACCTTTAGCAAGTCACTTCCGAAAAGCTGTTACATAACTAACAAATTGTTGATACAGCATTAAATAACATGCAAAAAACAAATGAGTAACCATAATGTAGGATTTGTCTAACAGTTTTTGAAGTATAATGTATGTTAAAGCCCTTATAATGCGTCCATATCAAGACCCCTAGTTGTTTATGGAAGGAATATAGTCAATCTCATTTGTGGAAACAATTACTATAAACAGTTTAGAGAAAATCTAATTATTCCGAGCTATCTTTTGATACAGGACACAACTCATTCAGAAAGCTCCTGTTATAGCTTTCTTTGAGCTTTCCCATTCTTTTAACCAAAGTAATTATAATTTTTCCAGTAAGGGTGGATTACCTTAAACACCATGATCTTGTCTCCATTTACTATTTATTGTCACTTCAAACAAGATTGAAGTTGTATTGATTATAAACTTCATTAATTCTTAAGGGCATTTTTGATAATGCCTTTAATAAAAAGTTCACCTGAAAGCAGCCTCTATTTTTTAGAACATAGAAAGAATTAACCAACCAAGAAGTTGACTGGGTGTGATCAATCAGAAAATACTTTCAACCATTGGTTAAATGTTTGTGGATAAAATATGAACTTTATCTAGATGGTAAACATGGGATGTCATGATAAATTTGACTTCCTGAATGAAACGTCCACCAATGATATAGAAAAACACCCTGTGGTGTGAATTACTTTTCAGCCTTCTTCCCCTTTATAAGATTGTTTAGAACAGTCCAAATTGAAAGCAGCAGCAGATGGTAAAAACTAGCAGAGACCACTTTGACAAAAGGACATAATGCCCCTCATAAGGAGTTTAATTTTGCATGGTGTTTAACGCCATATCAACAATTTTTCAGTTATGAAACGTTTTTCCTGATTCCACCAGTACTATATGCTATTAGAGGGCTCTGAAGTAACTTGCCAAAGGTCACTCCCATGAAACTAGAGGTGTTGGTAGGGCTCGAACACGGGACCTCTAGTCCTAAGTCTACCATCTTAACCAATTGGCCACACGGGACTCCTCATTAGGAGCAATTATTTCTTTTGCCATGCTAGTTTCTAAATTAAGGTCTTGGTAGGATTTGTGCGAAAACTGAGATATCATGGTGTAATGGTTATCAATGAAGAAATATGCTTTAATTGCGTCCTTACATCCTCATACAGATTTGCTAGTCTCTGGTTTAACTTCATTTTCAACATTTTTTCAGAAAGAGGCTATTCTTGTTTTTAGGGTCCACTAATAAACAGTGCTCAAAAGCTTTATAAGTCTGAGTGTTTAAGTAATGGTAATGAAGACCAGGTGCTCTTGGGCAAAGTCACAAGAGCAGATTTGTCCACTTTGCGAATTTTCATTCAAACCATAATTAGACCATAATTGGGCCCCCCCCAATATTCACAATGGCAAATGAAGATATTTGAAAAGAAAAATGAAAGAAACGAAATTTAACAGCAGAATAAAAATAAATGTGTATTTTTGTGCTTTATCTAATACCAATTTGCCTTTAGTTACGAACAATAATCAATATCTTTTTGGCGTCATCATCGCAAATGGCAATCTGAACACATCGGGTTTATCCAATGAAAACCCAGCTCACAAAATACCCGGTAAGTGTTGATTGACGAAAACAGTGGTATAAAACGGTTCTTAAAACGGTTCTTAGAAGTCAGACTCAATATTGTCTTCAATTGTTAGCAATTAAGCTTAAAGAAAAATTCAATTCTTTCGACTGTCTTAAGAAGTTGAATCCATGGCCACGGTGACAGCCTGGTCACTGTCAATTTTTGTTTAGTATATCAATACATTTGATTTCCGCGAGAGTTCGAGACCTGGCATATCCTTTTTCTTTTTTTTTTTTATTAAAGATACACATTTTCATACGCTTTCTTTTTGTTCTTATAATGTTATTGAATTTGTAAATGCATGAATAGTCATGAAAAAGTTTAGGAACATTTATTCTTAGACCGGTCCTCATCTAAATCTCATATATATATAGTCCCTCACATCCAAAGTCTGTTGAGGGATATGGAATTGCATGAGGGATTATAAGTCTCCAGACTGACTCAAAGTATGCAGATTGTTCTACCCAACTTGACCAGCCTCTGTGGGCAGTAAAATCTGTTGAGGAAGGGGGCTTCCTCGTTCGTTAAAAGTCAGGTGTCACAACATAGCTGAAATAGTGTTGACGCGATGTAAAAAAAACATTTAGATAAATAAACAAAAGTGAAGCACTTAAATAAATAACTACACATTTGCATTGAACTCACATTGGTCATGTAATCAGGAAGCAGATTTGTGACAGTGACTCATCTAAGTTTTGCGTACATGTTTCCAAACCAATGTATGATAAATAGGTTTTAAACTAAACTTGTTATTCTTTTCAGACAGCAATAAAACCAGTTACCATCGTTACCAAAGAGTTCCCTGTCAATAGTGAACAGTTAGCAATATCAGCAGGACAGACAATAGCAAATTCTAAATAAAATATGGTAGAAATCGTTGAGACAAAAGGGTTTCTATTCGCTGAATACAAAGTAGGATTTGCTGTACAGTGAAACCTCGTTTATCTTGACCCCGTTTATCCGTATGTCTCACAACCGGAACGGAATTTTAAGGGAATGGAATTATTTGTAGTAATTTGCCTAACCAATTACCAAACAATAACAACATTTAACAAGTTTGTTGCAGACGACTTTTGAAAACAATGTGGGTAAAGGAGAAATTGCTCGTCACAAGCAATTTCTCCTTTTCCCACAATGTTTTCTGCCATATCAGAAGATTATTCTTTAATTTCATCAAATTTGGCATTTGGTAAAGGGTTATAAGTATACACGTGCATATAGACCATTATGTCTTAATGTGTAAAAGACCAGGCCTTGCTTCATTAGTCCGGATGACTTGTTAATCTGGAAATTTTGTTGGGAACAGACATGTTCTGATTAATGAGACGTCACTGTAATGTTTTGAAAACTCCATTCAAAAAGGTGATTGTTCACAGATGTGAGAAAATGTAGAAGTTTAAAACTAATTTCTTTAAAACTGAACAACAGCAGCTGTTCTTTTATATGGTTCACTGAAGAATATAGTCTAATCACTGGAAGCAAAATTAAACAATTTTTGATTCTTTTAAGCGCATATATATTGACGGAATTAATATATATTTCAATTAAAAATCGTGACACTTGCTTTTGACAGGAAATCTCTGGCATTATGTAACAGACTGTACATACATGTATTTTGATAAATAAACGCTTCCTGAATTAATTATGCCAATAGGTACATACAATTTTTAATTCTATATTAAACAACAAAACAACAGTTTTTACTGTATTTTTTCAACAATACCAAGTTAATACTTTCAAATTTTCTCTTTTGTGAACAAACACCTTTAAATTGTCAATTTAAAAGAAAAGATTTTGAGTAAAAACAAAAACTGATAGTTGATAGTACATGTAGTGGCTTCCCATCATCAGACACTCTATAACGAAATAGCAAATAGAGTGACTTTCGAACAATACAATACAATACACACTCTTTATTACATGAATTCCTTTTACAGAAATCATGAGGCTAAAATATTTGAAACACAAAGTAAGCAAGCTGACTGTTTTTCTTTCTCCCTCCCTGCCTCCCTCCCTGCCTCCTTCCCTCTCTCTCACTCTCTGTCACTGCAGACATATCCAGGTAAAAAAATGTCTACTAGTACTCATTTAGACCCTCTAAACGTCATAATCAATTCGCAATTGTTGAAACCATAGTTAAATTATGATTTAATCTTGACTTAACATAATTTTTCTCCTCTTACTTTGAATAATTACGAGTTGTTTTATTTGTCTGTAATATAATCAGCTGTCTGCTAGATCTCGAGTTTCCACATTTGTCTTGAGTTACACAATTTATTAAGCGATAATTGGTCGACTTTATAGAAGGAGAATTATATATAGAGATGTAATTGTGTAATTATATGTCTTTACAAGCTAAAATTATAAAACCACATTCATATATGTTTTCTCATAACGGAAACATAATAAATTTACAAGGAACTTTGATAAAATAAGTGTATAATTTCAAAATGTGATGAAATTGGAAAATAATCCTCTGAGTGGGCAGAAAACATTGTGGGAAAAGGAAAAATTGCTTGTTACGAGCAATTTCTCCTTTTCCCACAATGTTTTCTAAAGTTTTCTGCAACAAAGTGGTCAAATGTCTTTACTGTTTGGGAAAGGGTTAAGGACTATCTCACAGTTTGTGTTCCATGAGTATATATAGTAAACATTAAATTTATTAAAACTTTTCTTATTACTAAACAAAATGCTATTTTTTTATTTCTCTGTTCTAAAGTTGATGACATCCTAACATGTTTTAATTTAGAAGATTGAAATGAAGTTCTGTGACTCACAGTGCTTTGATGTCAAACTCCAACCTGGTGGATTATTTTGCATGAAGGAAATATATTTTAAGCCTTCATTGCACATGCACAGTTAAAATTTGTTTGTAAAACACATAAGATGATTTTATCTAAAAGGACCACCAATCATCCATGGTTAATTCAAATTTGTACCATTTTTACGAAATAAACTGTCTAACCAATAATACCAAATGCCGAAATTTCGACAGTCCCAAATTGAAGGAGTTTGTAGACGACATTTCAAAATGGGATGATATTGAAAAACAATCTTCTGACAGGGTAGAAAAACATTGTGGAAAAAGGAAAAATTGCTCATTAAAAGCAATTTCTCCTTTTCATACAATGTTTTCCAATGTTGCCTAAAACATATTGTTTAAATGTCGTTATTGTTGGGTAATGGGTTAAATGGTTCATTAAATCTGTAACATAAATGTGAGATAAATATCTCCACTCCAACGTTATCTATAAAAGATGTTTAAAAGTGTATGCTTAAACTTAATTTCATGTAACTTTATATGTCGACAGTGTCATTTCATCAGTAGAAAATATTTGATTTAAAAAAAAGATTGAAATCTTGATCTGTAGTCATTTTAACCCATATAGAGCTGGAACCAACTTCATGCTTATGCAACCAGGTTATAGATCCAGGCCAGCCGACAAGTAGGCTAGGGTCTGTGATCGAGCTGGAACTGACTTCATGCTTATGCAAACAGGTTATAGATCCAGGCCAGCCTACAAGCAGGCTAGGGTCTGTGATCTAACCTGTTTGCCACTCTGGGTATTTTTCCTCAACAAAATTAAGCAGATACTTAAGGTTTTGGAAAGCAGATCGCACACAAATCTATTGATGGAACAGGACTGGTTCTTTCACTTTTTTCACCTACTTTTGCCAAATATAGCCACATCTTGTACCCTGCACATTAACAAACATCATTCCAGTTTTGGTGGTATATGATGACTCATGGTTTATAACCGCGTTACGTCTATATACCGGTATAAACACTCGGTAGAGAAATCGCAGTCTATGGGTGATGGGTTTTAGGTAATTCACTGTCATCACATGATTCCCCTGCCTGTTTGTTATAAGTATCTAGTGAAAGTATGATCGATTCAGGAAGTGTTTATCTTAGTTTATAAATCACTTTATTGCAGTGGATCTTGAAAGTGATGTCACGCTTTCAGATTAAAGTACATGGTAATACAAGTAATGGTGATACACAATAAAGAATCAAAAATGATTCAAGTAAATTCTGCTTCGAAAGACTTCTACAGCATGTAACAGTACATATATATCTGTTGTGCAGAGTTAAAGAAATCAATTTTTAACTTCCAAATTTCCTCCCATCTGTGAACAAATACTTTTAAGATATTATGGAAAAAGAATTGAAATTCATGACTTCCTGAATGCTTTCTATCCCTTACTCAAGATTACCTCACTTTCACACATCTGAGGCAGAAGATTTAATATCATTGTGACAAAAGGATGAATTGCTCACATTGAGCAATTCATCCTGTTATTACAATGCTTTAATTCTACCAATTTCCTGAAAGGCATAATTAATCATTTGGTTTATTTTTCTAGCTGTTTTTTACTCTCATGATCCTTAATTAGTAACTTGACTCTGGACTTGTCAAAAGTCACTTATGGTGGTTAAGCCTTTACCAAATGTCCTTTGAATAAAATTGCATATAACAATTTGGGGAAACAAATAGAACATGTTAGGTTTTTTTCACTATTATTCTATCATCTACATTCTGTCAAGGAAATATCTAGCATTTCTATTTTATTTATTTTAGATCAGTCAAAAATCACTCATGGGGGAAGGAAGCCTTCAATACAAATTTTAAATGTCCTGTTTTGAACGAAATTGCAGACGACAATAATTATTATTAGGGGGAAAAACTAGAACAAATTTAAGCTTTCTACTATTATATCATATCTCATGTTATATCTCCAATCTGTCAACAGAATATCAAGCAAGTCTATTTTAGTTTGAAATGTCATATTACAGTCCTTTCATGTTGATGTTATAGAAATGATTTTATTCTTTTGAGAAGAAACAACTCTATCAACTTCTGGTATTTCATTATAATGGCTTACTTCATTATGCAAATGCAGTAAGAGACTTATTATCAATATAAATCTATCAGGTCTATCCAAAGAAATAATGTGGAAGCCGCCATATTGATTCTCGCGAGACTTCTTTTGTACTTTCGTTTCCAAATATAGATCTCAAAAATAAAATCTAAATAGTCATTTCATTTGAAACAGAAAATACATCACAAATTATAATTTCACTATTTTGTTTGAGTTACCAATAAAAAATAATGATATAGAGCGATGTTCGATACCTCCATTTACTAGCAACTAGTCCGTCGACTGACTGATATCGCCTGCCTGATATAAATAAGTGATATCAGGTCAATGCGTCACGTGACATATCACATGATCAACATTGCTGGAACTACTTTTGACCTACTGAAAAGATCACCGCATATACACAAAGGAGTCAACACGTCAACAAGAACTCAAGATTCCCGATAATTTTGATATTTTAATTTCAAAATCAAAACCAAAATAGAACTGTTTATGAAAAAAGATTAAATGCATACAATAAACTTAAAAACATAACTTTGAAAAGTTCCTGCTTGAGAAAGAAGGCAAATTCTCAATAAAAAAAAAAAAAGAAATAGAAAAAAGATAAATAAATGACCTTGATTATAAATGAGAAATTACTCTGTATTTCCAGTAATGATTGTGATTTATAGAATAACTTACACCATGACTTAACAATACCCTGCTATGCCTTGCCTTAAAGGCACATAAAAGGAGATTAATGCTATATAAAACTATATTAATTGGTAGCATTTGGTCAAATTCAAAAAGTTATCACCAAAAAAGCCATCAGCACAACTTAAACGTGAAAGCCAACAGGAATTAACCCAGATTAACCAGTTTAATTGTGTGATTTGTCACCCCTAACCTTGGCAGCTGATGATACACAAATGTTTGAACCAACCAATCAGAATTCGTTATTTTGAATATGTAAACAAACAGGTTGTTGATAAACATGATAGAATTGGAGACTACTATTTTCAAGCATAAAATAACTTATGTTAAAGGAGTCTATTTAATAGGGTCCCAATGCATTCTTAAACTAATTGTCATGACTTATATGAAAATAATTAAAGAACTCCATATATTTTTTAGTAATTCATTTCTACTTATCTCCTTTTATGTGCCTTTAAGCAAATGTTTTTGATGTCACTGTGACAAAAGAATAATTTAACTCAACGCTTCAATATGAGCAATAAATCCTTTTGCTGTGATGATCTTTATTCTCTACCTGATATCTTGAGAAAAACACTATTTTTATATCATAATCGTACATAGCCAGCCCCAAATACCTCATGGGGCAATAACACCAACTTGCTATTTTCTTCTAAATGACAATTAATAATTTGAAACACTATGAAAGAAGGGGTTATTACTTATGTCAGGCAAATTTTCCTTATTCACTCTTTTTCTTTCGAATCTTAAAGAAAAATTACAGAGGCAAACTACTATAAGGTTATGAATGTGTGGAAATGAAACCATTCCAATTTCAAAGCAATACATTGTTGACCATCCCAAATTCATAGACTAGACTATATGAATAGGAATAAATCAGTTTTTGAAAAGAGAAATTGCCTAGTTTAAGAATTCTCCCTTCCAATAACATTTTCAAGAGTTTTCTGTTGATATTAAATAGTATAAAATAATGAAGTATGCTGTTTTGATACATTTTAAAAAGAAATATTTAGAAATCAATGTGTTGATTTATTGGAAGGGTGGAAAAATGAAAAAATGGGCTCATATTGAAAAAAACTTGTTTGCACACAACTCTTATTAAATTGTCATTATTTGGTTCTCAGTTAATAACAGGTGATGTCTGGAATATCCAATACAAGCATAGCATCACAGTTCAAACTTTTTTCTCTCAGACTTGGCCCATCATTTTGTTGTAGAAATCTGGAATTCCACACAGTCCTGAAAGTAGAAATTAAAAGCAATCTAGGAAATGAATTCTGAATATACATGTACTTCATTTTACATAATTTACACCAGAAAATCAAAACAAAGATAAGTTCAACAGAAACAACAAGATATGAAATAGACATTAATAAACTTTATGCAATACAAAGGCCCTCAGGTTTCTCCAATAAATATTCCCCTTTTATCTTGCACAGTTCAATCTTTATCTAAACTTTGGTCAGGTGTGTTTCTAAGGCAGATGATTGGTATGAAAAAAGGACAATCCCATAGCAATGTTTGATAAGGCAAGAATCAATAGAAAAAGAATGACCTTAGTAACTACTCTGCTAGGAATGATACGGTTAAAAAAGTGAGGGGCCCAAATGTATTTGTCACCAGTCTAACAGAAATAATGCAAATAACAGGACAGAATTGTTCAGTCGGTGTACAAGTAGATCTATTCATCTATTTCGAATGACAATAATAAGACGTGCTTGACAATCTAAGGAAACAAAAATCATAAGTTAAACCCACCTGCAACTCTCGGTTATAGTGATTGTGGTCCAGAATGCTTTAGCTCTCCATCCGCTCACTGAACTCCAGGTTTTTTTTCCACCGATGTCTTCATCTCATTGTTCCAATCATGAATGGTTATGACACCACAACAAATAACAATACATTGAGTTAAATTGCTTCTTTTTCTATGGAACTGTCCTGAATGTCGGGTCCATTATCTTCGATCAATGCTATGGTCCAAAGTCCGCAGAATAATTCATCGATAGACCGGTGTCATCGGGGTTTGTTTTTCAAAATGATGACTTTGTTTACTGTCCTTATACATTATGTCACAATGTGTAATGAATTCTATGAATGAGTAAACTTATCTAAGCGAGGCCGAATTGAGAACATTTTGTAGGGCGACCTTTTCAATAATGAATTGAAATAACTGTCAAATAAAGATATGTCCATCCAGTTATTACATTTGAGTTAAATTGGGTTTAAAATCGATCAAAACAATGGACGAAGTACTTTTTGTCATAACGTTACTACGCGTAATCTACGTCATCGCGTACTTGGCTAAAAAAATTCCTACTTCGATTGATTTAAATAGAGTAAAGCCTGATTCATCGCGCTTTATAAGAATTTTTGTCTGTATCTTTTTCTTAAAGTTATCGTTACTAGATAAATAGAATATTATGCTAGTATCTTTTGTTATCAATGTTATCGGTCAGGGCAAGGAAAATTGATAAAGAAGTTAGTCTGGGCTCGGTAAACCTCGCCCATTATCAATTCTCCTTACCCTGACCGATAACATTGATAACAAAAGACACTAGCATAATATTCTCTATATACATGGAACTTTAACTCAACATGGAAAAACATAGGAAATGTGTTATTAGCCGGGGACCATTAACCTGAAATATTGTAATCCCACACTTACATACTACCGGTAGGTGTATTTCTCAGATCATGGAAATACTGATGGGTTACGTTGATAACTTAAATCAAACTACTTAGAGAAAGGAAAAATTGCCTGAAACTATCAGTTCCCGGATGCATCTTAATGGATATTTATGTAAACAAACTATCGAGATTGGATTAACATGACTTGAAAAACCTTTAATGCCTTTCAATATAAATATGTATAAAATAGACTAAATATTTTCTTTTTCGTAATTTGTCCTTTTTGGTTGCCTTTTTTTCAATTTTGACAAAACAAAAAAAATATTAAGTTGAATCTAAGGCAATGGAAGATTTGATTTGCCAGACTTGGGTTCAATGAAAGGGATCTCTTTAACATTTTGGAAATACCGGTACCAATTATAAACCTGACAAACTCTCAAAAACGGGGATTTTTCTTTAAAAAATAACCACATTCAAACATGAGTATTAAAAAAATTCATGCAGTGAACATAGTTTCAGGGTGACTTTATTTTTCAAATTGAACATTATCTTTGGGTAGTCACAGAAAGAAAATAAGTCATGCTGTATATTGACTCTATAATCAAATGTCGGAGGGGATGTTTGCTGAACTGGGTCTTAAACCTAGGATATTCCCTGTATTCTAAGTAGGACATGTTATCTGTGCACTGAGCCCACCAGGCACAGCAGGAAAAGGGAGTCACTATCTCTACCATGTGCAGCTTTTTCTCGACCCCCAACTTTCATGGTAAATGACCCAAAATTCCTCGATATGACCCCTAAAGATCATTATTTTTCATTCACAATTCCATAAATAAGGAGTCGAAAGTCTCTTTAATTAACAAAATTCAAGGGGTCAATGGAAAGCCCTGCATACGATATCTCAAATTGACACATTCTTTTCATGTCGCATATAAGATTTATCATCTATGCATGTGTTCAGATAATATAGCCTAGCAAATAGTCTTTTGTATGAGGTCTTTAAAAATCCATTAATTATGATTGATAAGGGCTCAATATAATCTTTTCACTTATAATGTTCAGTTTTATCAATATTTACTTTACATTGATTGTGTAACAAGACTAAAATAATCCCTCTAAATTCTGATTCCTGGATACATAACCAATACTTGCTGCTATTTGTGAGTAAGTCCTTGCATTTCAACCTCACAGCTGAAAGAAAATGAGCCCAAGACCATTAGTAATAGTGGCTTAAAGTCTCTACCAATGTACCACTGTTGCCAACAATGGAGTGCGCTTTGGCAAGACACTTTATTTCCAAGGCTCGTTGTGGAGGGCTTTTAATTGGTCTATAATAAATGTCTACATAATTAAGGTAATTTCTTGATTAATCAAAATGCTGATAGCGCTGAAGGACTAAGGTAAGTTTAAAGCAAGATGAAAATTTCTTTGGACAACATCTTGAGGAAAACAGCTGCTTCATTTACCACCATTATTATAATTGTTATTTCTGTGAACAGAGACTGAACGATAGTCTATTTTTCGAACATCTGGACATTTAACGATTAACATGAGGCAGCAGTAATAATATTATAGAGCAAAACAAAGTGAGTAAATCCGGACAACATTCCTAGTTCCAAGAAGGTATCAATCCGCACAGTGAAGGCGGATGTTTAATGAGTAATTGGGGTCAGACCACTGTTTGTGTATCGATAAAGTACCGTCCCTCAAAAAGTGGTATGTAAATTCAATGGACTAAGGTGCTGACGCACCCTTAGTCCAAAAACCAAAGGTGTTAAAATTTCTATTAAAATTAGGTATTTAAGTATTTAATTAGCTTATACTTGGTTTAATGCTGACATTTCTTTTGATTAGTGTTACTGCTTTCCTGGATTAAAAGTTGTATAGTAAGTCCAATACCTTAACCAGAAGGCCCTGCCCAGGATCCTTGAATTAAGAAAATTCACTAGTAACTCATCCCAAACTTAACAAGCTTAAAATGCCCTTTAAGAATCAAAGGAGAATATGCCAGGCTGACTCTGTATAGAAACATTACTTCAAAAGCGAAATCCAACTTATAAATATTAGAAACAGCATTAAACTCTGATTAGTTCTTACAAATGAGAAGAATATTAATATGAGTACAGTAGCACCAACTATATAGGTGTAACCAAGGTGAGAAAAACATGCAGCCAGACCGGGACTCGCAGCCAGACCGGGACTCGAACCCGGGACCTCCGTACACCATCCAAACACTCTACCATATGAGCTCTCTGGCCGGCGCTTAGATATCTAACTCTACCTTGTAAATTGTGACCCCTATTAAATACTCCCCCACATAATTGAAATTCGTCTCAAATTTCCTGGGAACAGCTTTCATTTGGGGGAATAAAGCTGGAGTACCTATCACTGTAGCTGTCACAGGTCATTTATGTTAGGTGCCAATTTAAACATGCAGCCAGACCGGGATTCGAACCCGTGACCTCCGAAAACTGTGCGAAAGCTCTACCAACTGAGCTATCCGGCCTGCTTACACATTAAACTCTACCTTGTAAATCGAGAACCTCTTCTACATTATAGAGTAATATTTATTTAAAAGAGGTCTGTAGAAAACAGTCCAGGTATCATCTCAACCATTGATAAATTTGATGACCTGATTACAAGCTTCAACACTATGCGGATATCTATATCATATATATACATATAGTATTCAAATACAGCAACTCATTATAATTTATCCTCATGAAGCTGACACTCTGAACTATACGTCTGAGTGTAGTCTGAACTGATGCTGAATACAGTCTGAGGCTAGATTCAGACAGTTCAGACACCTGAATTATGTCTAAGTGTTACTTAGTCTGAACTGATGCTGAATACAGTCTGAGGCTAGATTCAGACAGTTCAGACACCTGAATTATGTCTAAGTGTTACTTAGTCTGAACTGATGCTGAATACAATCCGAGGCTAGATTCAGACAGTTCAGACACCTATATATTGTCTGACACAAGCAAACTATAGTTATTACTGAAAATTATCTTATTATAAAAACTTCAGCGACAAAAGTAAAAATTACTCCTGAAGAGCAATTTCTCCTTTTGTCACAGTTTTCTTTCTCAAAAGGGCCAATATTTTGAATACATGTATATTTATACCTTTTATAATTGTTATCTGTGCTTTCAAATTTGATCATACACAAAATTATAATTAGAGTGAATGGGTAAATCCATTCATGTATATTAATGTACATGAACACTATGGTACATCCGATGGAGGTTATTAACTCCCACTAAGTGACAATTTAACCGTGAATGAACTGCCTCGATGAAAAAGCTATCAAACGTTAAAATCTATTTCACCCATGACGAAACTTTCCGAATATAATAGGTGTGCTGCTGAAAACATTGTGATAAAAGGAAAAGTTGCTCATGAAGGCATGTTTACCCTTTTTCAGCAGTATTCTTATTCCTTCCTTTAAAGTGCTGTAGATCATCTGAGAAATTGATTAGACAGAAAATCAGATCTCTTCCAAATATCAATACGGAAAATGTGATATTTCTTATGATAAATTTTGGCTGTTGTTGTTGCTTGCAATTTGGATAGGTCAAAAATCTAATATGAAGCATTACAAGTAAATTGTGTGAAATCAATTTGGTAAAATTTGTGGTTTTAACCCATTACCAAACGAACAAGACATTTAACCACTTTGTTGCAGACGGCTCTATAAAAACATTGTTGGAAAAGGTGAAATTGCTCATAACAGGCAATTTTCCCTTTACCCACAGTTTTCTGCCTCTTCAGATGATTATTTTCCAATTTCATCACATTTTTTTTTTTTAATTTTTTTTATTGGAAAAAAATGTAGAATATGATAAAAAAAAAAAAAAATAAAAATAAAAAAATCTCCCCTCCACCTAGGAATGCTCCACATGAAATACAATTAAACTTGCTCCAGGGGTTTTGGAGGACACCCTGGCCGCGATGTTTTATTTCTAGATATCAAAACTCTTTGTGATTCTTTAAAAGAAACGGACTTCAAAGAACATACCTGTGAAATTATTTTGAAATCCGGCCAATTGTTTCAGACAAGAAGAGTTTATTAGCTTTTTAACAAATGTGGGCACGACAGCCATCTTGGAATTACATGACATTTTTTTTTCTTTTGACAAAGGTTTCTCCCCTCCACATAGAGATGCTCTACTTGATATCAAATTGACATTGGCCAAGATGTTTGGGATGAAAGGGTATCTATTTATTTATAAACTATATCATATATGTACATAGTGAAGACATGAACAGGTTCAAAGTTCAAAGCACCTTGTATCAAAGAATACTAGTTTTGAATTAAGCAAATAAGAGTAGATAAATGATTTTTGGTAGAGTGATATATCCCAATTTTAAGAAATCTTAACTTAATATAGTAAGAATCCTTTTGAGACATCTCACTTCAATAAATCAAACTTGTATACATAGATGCGACAAGAAACCTTATTCGAAAGAAAAAAAAAAACCCCGAAATATAATAAGTCATCTGCGATCACATGTATACAGTAGTATATAAATATATCTTGTTTCAAACTTTAGTTAATACATTAAAATAGTTATCTAACATAAAATTCATAAAAAAGAGACAATGTAGCCAGTTACTCATAATGAACATCATATCCTTCTATCACGATGTCTTTTTTTTTTTTTATAAATGCATGGTGTTTTTTTCAAACTTTAGTTCAATACACACGCAATATAGCAAAGTTGCTCATACGGGAATCGTATCCTTCTATCTCAATGGTTTTTATAAATTATGGTTTTCATGTTAAGAATCATAACTAACCATCTTTCTTAGTTCCTTTAGCAGCTTTGATGAATTGATCGACTTATCTATTAAAGGTAAAAGACATAAAGCCTCAAATTTGAACAGTGATAAAACGTTAAAAGTTGTTTTCCATCTGTCACTAGCAATGTAAGCCTTGTAGATACTAAATATAGCTAAGTTTAGAACAATTTTTACATCTGTATAGTGAGGCAAATCGTAATAATAACCTAAAATAATGTGCTTTAAAGATAGAACATTCTTTATGTTACAGGATTCAAATAGTGTTGTAATATTATTCAAAAATGGGTGAATATGATGACATCTTAGAAAAACATGCTCAATGTCCGCTATAGATTTACAAAAGTCACAAAAAGATGATTTGGTAATGCGCCATTTAAACAAATTTTCCTTCGTTGCTATGATATTATTTATGAGTTTGTATTTCATTTGAGAAATTCTATTGTCATATGAACTTCTATTCATTGATGAATAAACTTGTTTCCAATTGATATTACTTTTTCCAAGCTTATTTTGCCAAAACGAATGCATGTAAGGGTAAACACAACGTTTTGAATGAAGCGTTGGTAGAAGTATTTGTTAGCTTTGTTAAGTAGTAGCGTTTCATATAATATTTTTGGACTGTTAGTTTTTATTTTTGTATTGTATGAGTCTGAATGCGAAAATTTCCTTTTCCATAACGATGTTATTGCCTTTTTAAGTGTGATAAATTCTGAAATCCAGTTATGTTTTTGTCTTAATCTTTCAAGGATATGGTGTTCGTTGATTCTTCCTGTGTTGTCTACAATGTCATTTGCGTATAATATATTTGCATTAATCCAGTTTTTGAAAAACAAAACTTTTCTTCGGTTTTTCTTCAGATGACATTTAACCACTTTGTTGCAGACGACTCTAGAAAACATCGTTGGAAAAGGTGAAATTGCTCATGAATAACAGGCAATTTTCCCTTTACCCACAGTTTTCTGCCTCTTCAGAAGATTATTTTCCAATTTCATCACATTTTGTTATGTCATAAAAATGCAATTCTTTTCAATTTGGGACAGTCTAAAATTTGGCATTTGGTAAAGGGTTAAGCTCAAGACTCCTGCATTCCTAGTTTAGCAGGTCCCTTATGTTTGTTTGTTTTGTTTTTCCATGTACAGAACTTGATTGAGTGTTTTCAGTACATGTTCCCTGGATGACCTACCAGTACTCGGCTAGGAAATGTGTCTTGCCCAAGGACACTCCACACTGTAAAAGATGGCCGCCTTCGGGGATCGAACCTGGGTTGACAGGTCTCTTGTCCCTGACACAAACCATTCCAAATTTTCTCTTCTGTGAACTAGCACCTTTAAGCAGTTAATTGAAAAGATTTTTCAAATGATCAAATGAGTCATCAAACTGAGTGTTAATCCTCAATCCATCTCGCAAAGAAATATTGAGGGAATTATATCTTTTATTTGAAATAAAAAAGAGAACCTTTCAGAAATTAATACATATCAAGAAAGAAAATGTGTATTTTGAAGTACATGATATGAAAGACATTTCAAACTTCCTTTATGTTTGTTATAGCGAAAGTGAAAAAGTTTATAAGGGGATGGGCTACATTAGTTTACAACTTAAGGAAAACATATATATAAGATGCAAAGAAATAATGTTCCGGCTTTGTGCAAGATTGGCTTTTGGCATTTGATTGTTTTTAAAGCTTTATAAAAAACAGAAGAAATCAGTTCATCTTTCCCCTTGAGGAAAATATATTCATAATACAAAGAAATAAGATTGTGGGCGAGATTGCCTTTTGGCATTTTTTTTTTTTTTAATTCAGCTTTTAAAAAAAACATGCAACATCGGGTTAACTTATCGCTATATTGTTTTGTACACAGGCAAGCGAAACCCTTTACCAAACACCTAATTAAAGACTGCCCCAAATTGAAAGAGTTTGCAGACGACATTTCAAAATGTGATAAAATTGGAAATTAATCTTCTGATGGGATAGAAAACATTGTGGGAAAAGGAGAAATTGCTCATTCCGAGCAATTTCACCTTCTCCCACAATGTTTTCCGAAGTCGTCTGCAAGAAAATAGTTAAATGTCCTTATTGTTAGGTAATGGGTAAACTCATTACCAAACAATAACAAGATTTAACCACTTTTTTGCAGATGATTGTGGGAAAAGGAGAAATTGCTAGTGACAAGCAATTTTTCCTTTTCTCACAATGTTTTCTGCCCCTTTAGAAGATTACTTTCCAATTTCATCACATTTTGAAATGTCGTCTGCAAACTCTCTAAATTTGGGACAGTCTAAAACTTTGCGTTTGGGAAAGGGTTAATACATCTTCTGCAGTAGTCTATAAAACCTCTGTGGTATTAAATGAGCAATATATCCTTAAGTCATAATTGGTTCTACAGAATGAACATCATAAAGAAAATATTTTCCTTTTCACCCTGCATTCATTCAAGGATTGTGTTCATGAATTTCATGAACAGACATGTCACCGAATAATGGCTGTTAATGAACACAAAGTTGTTCTTTAACATCATGTTCATGAATTTTAAGAACATTTTTGCAGCAGATGACAAATAATTTCAGGATTGAGTAAGTATGTTCATGAACATGTCCATAAATATGTTCATGAACATGTTCTTGATTTTCATGAACACATTGTTGAAGTTCACAAACCAGGTGTTCAGGGACAACTTTGAAACTTGAAATATATATAGACATCAGACAATTATGTTGTTTATTATCAATAGAGAAAATATTTGTGACATACAGTCAAACTTGTGTTAGGGGGCCAGCCTATGGGACAGAGTAAATTGGCTGTTTAAGACAGGTTGGCTGCTTAACACAAATTGATTTACACTATAAATCTAACAATGGGACTTTCTGTAGTGCCTGTTTAAGGCAGGTTGGCTGCTTAAAAGGGTGGCTGCTTAACACAAGTTAGACTGTACATTGTACCTATAACTCAAAGTGCATAGTCATATCGGGGATAGCAGTGCAAGACTATAAAGTAACTCAAATGAAAAATTGGTTTTCATATCTAAACTGAATAAATGCTGAGGTTTTTCTTGAGCATTTTCAGAATGAAGTTTGAATGCTTAACCCTTTCCCAAACAACAAATTTTCGACTGTCCCAATTTGAAAGAGTTTGCAGACGACATTTCAAAATGTTACGAAATTGTAAAATAATCTTCTGATAGGGCAGACAACATTGTGGGAAAAGGAAAAATTGCTCGTCACGAGCAATTTCTCCTTTTCCCACAATGTTTTCTAAAGTCTTCTGCAACAAAGTGGTTAAATGTCGTTACTGTTTGGGAAAGGGTTAAAGCTGAATATTATGCCTGATGTCAAATTCAGTATGTACTACTATTCTGCACTTTCAATTATATTTAAGGGTCAGATTCAGACATGATATTCAGACTTTTTGAAGTGAAATACCGATTAAAGTATTCACAGAACTCTTGATAAAATCTGGTTAAATTGCCTTTACCCTAGTTTTAGGACTAGGGTGTGAAACCTAGCTTTTACCTATATTAAGGTTTAAGAGCATTTTGACCGAACTTTCCTGATTGGTAACCAAAATTGGGCCTTTATTTAGACTTTAGAAGAGGACCAAGGCCTGTTAAATTCAGGGCTCACGCTGTCGGTCGCCAAATGCGCCAAATGCGAATATTATTTCATTCTGGCGAAAGATTTCCCGATTTGGCGAATTTGCTTGGCGCATGTTTTTTTTCATTCAACTTTACCATATTTTCACCTGTCCGGACATTACAGACAGTTATATCTTTTGACACACTGAACAGTTAGTATCTCCGAAAACCCCAAATTAATCCGCTAATTGTTATCTCCGTGTCAAACAATGCCTGAGGCGTGTATTAATCGGGTCTTTATTATGTGTAAACAACTCGACACACTTGATTGGTAGACTCAATGCGGTTGTTCCACGAAAACCGATTACTATTTACCGCATTCCGTCCAGTGTTTTATGATGCATGGTAGAATGCGAAAATTTAAAGAGGGTTAATTTGTAAAGTATTTTGATATTGACAGTTCGCTACCTTCGTTGATGCAACGATACTATTCATTTCGATCCTCTATTATTAATCATTCAAATCATCATACCGGAGTCTTGACGAGAGTAAAAACAAATAGACCTACGATCATGTTTACTTTCCATTTATCTATTGGACATTTCTAAAATAAATAACAAAACTGAGAATTCAGGAAAGTATAGTTTTCAATATGATTTGATGTTATCTGAGATAAAAGATTCATTTTGATTGAGATAAAAGATTCATTTTGATTGTGTCACTCAAAGCGTAGCCTTTAGTTATACCATCTTTGGTTTAAATTTGTTCGGAAGGGGAAGGGGAATGTCTTGGCTTTTTTTTTTATTATTTTTTTTTAACATAATATTTTATTGGCATTACACATTACATATTTATGACATTACAATTTTAATAAAAATGGTGAAACATAACAAACAAAAATAATTAACCAAAAGGATTTAACACATATGTACATACAACATGAAGAGTGTTTAAAATAAAGAAATTTTAATTGGAGCCATTTGCTCAGAATTTGGCTCCTACTTCTTTAATTTGGCTCCTATTTTTGTTATTTGGCGAATGTGCTGGCGCAGACTTTTTTCCAGCCAGGGTGAGCCCTGAAATTCTGAAATTTTAGCAATGGAATTGTGAATTGGGAAACAAAACAGCTGATCAATGCCAGTTTGAACTTTTGGGAAAACTGCAGTATTTCAAAGACATTTCCAATTGAAAAGGTGCCTTTATAATGGCTTTTGTTTGTTAAATATTATAGCACAAAAAATGGTCTTAAAGCAGCAATTTCTTCTTTTGTCATAAGGATTCCTAACACACGGAAATGTAGTTACATATACATAACGTTTTGGATATTACCATATATTTTGTAAAACACATGGGAGTTTAGTTATGATGAAATACATGTTTATAACAGTGTGGATACTAGCTTAAAATTTAAAGCAACAGATACCTATGAATCTACAATAATAAGAGAATAAAACATGTTTGATCAGACTCATGATTATCGTCTGCTGCCTCTTTAGAATTGGACCCATCGCCTGCTATAGAACTTATCCCTTTGAATGTGGACCAAGGCAAAATAAATCAAGAGAAAATATATGTTTGATAACAATTCATAACTGTCGTCTGCTGCTTCTTTGAATTTTGACCTGTTGTCTGCTATTGTACCAATTCCTTTGAATATGGACCATTTTCAAAATAAAAATAAGAGGAAAAACCAATGTTTGATCATGGTTTATAAAATGTTGTCTGCTTATTCTTCGAATTTCAACCCGTCGTCTGCTAATGAACCTATTCCTTTGAGTTTGGACCATTTGCAAAATAAAAAGTCAAAAACTATGTTTGATCATGATTTATTAAATGTCATCTGTTTTTTCTTTGAATTTCGACCCGTTGTCTGCTATTGAACCATTTCCTTTGAATTTGGATAAATCAATTCCTTTGAATTTAGAAAAATCCAAAAATGAAAATAAGAGAATTTTGATCAATGTTTATAAACTATCGTCTGCTTTTATTGAATTTCGACCCGTCGTCTGCTTTTTCTTAGGATTTCACCAATCACAAAAAGAATAAAAGATATAGAAAAGAAGCCACAATTACCTTGGCAATCAGCACTGTCCCAGATAAAACCCAGACAGCGGTCAGAACGACTGTAATCTCCGGCAACAAACCACCACATCTGCGTATCCATTCCGCCATTTCGGACTTTAAATAGTTAGAACATGTCGTCTGTATTACACACTTTTACGTTGTAAGATCTCATTACACGTTTAGAATAGAAAAGATATATGTTGAAGATGGAGTGTATTTACCGTCTCTTGATAAGTTTAATCTTTACACTTCGTCTAGTCTACGTGACATCGCGTTTAACACAAATAGAGAAGTTTGTTTGATCAGACCAGGAAGTTTTAAACATTTTACTTGTACACACATGACTGTCGCTTACATCATTGGATGGTTTTTGGGTTTTTATTTATCATGGCGCGAAATACTTTGGGCGCTTATGAACAATATAAAATAGAATATAAATAGCATTACACCATTACCGTTTTACCGTTTAGTGTAGGATAAAGGCCTAGGCCTTAGCCTGTGGTTTCTCGGGTTCACTGGATCCACCAATACAAGACTGGAGCTCTGAAGTGACTTGCCAAAGGCTCGAACGCGGGACCCCCAGGTTCTAAGTCCACCGCCCTAACCACTGAGCAACAAAGGACCCTACTATGATTTTTTGTCTTAGTTTGTCTGCATAAATGTATGAGTGCAAATATGGTCTTCATGCCTGTGAGTCTGTCTGATTCGATGTTTTATGTCTATGTGTCTGTCTCTGCGTTTGTCTGTGAAGTCTGTCTGATAGCCCTTGCCTTCTACGATAGCTAAACCAAGCCGGCCAGTCAGACAGTCAGCTAGCAAGCCAGCCAGCCAGCCAGCCAGCCACCTCCAATTAGCCAGTCAGCCAGCCAGTCAGCAAGTTGGTCAGCCAGCAAGTCGGTCAGCCACGTAGCCACTCAGTCACTCAGTCAGTTGGTAGTTTGTAGCCAACCCTAAAGGGGGGGGGGGCTCCTGGAGTAGGTCGGGATGACGGGTTCTATCGTAAGGTAAAAGTAAGGTTTTGATTATTATAGTGTCAACCCTAGTGCATGGGCCAGCCAGTTGGACTTATGAGACTTTCCACTGATTATACCAATTACCTCCCAACTGCTATCACTATGCCAGGCGCCAAGCAAATATGAGCCGGTAACCATTGATTCAACAAGCTTGCGGCTCACGAACCGCCATTTTGGAACAAGTTCCATCCACGAGAAACATTTATTAGTGCCTCGCGTGGGGCTCGAACCTTCGACTCTCCCGTCCCGAGGCAGACGCATTTACCACTAGGCCACGGTTACTGATGGTAAATGTGCACGTGCAAGTGAGTGAGTTTCTGTGCGTTAGTTGGTGTTTGTATAAAGTAAAGATTTAAATTCCGTCTGCGAACAAAACCCTATTACTTAAATATCGAGTCCATAATGAGCATGACACATGCAATCTATAATCTTTGGTAAATGTATCAAATTCCAGTTCTGTTCTTATTTATTTGTTATTTGGTTTTGACCTTCGCTTTGCTTAATTATCCGATAAACAAGCATGCGTGCACCGTTGGCTTTCGTGGCATTGTGGTTAGAACAAAGGTACCTGTCTTTAAAAACTCGATATGTTTTTAAACCTAAATTAAAGTGGGATACAATACGTTAACTAAGACGTGAACAGAACACAAGTCATGCCTGTGAAATATGCATTGTCCTTTTATATGGTGTCTAGTTTTCGTTCACATTCGATTCAATGATTACGATTATTGTGTAAACAAAGAGGTAACGTTACAAGTTTTTGTGTGACCGGCACAATGACTTAAATTAATAAATGCGGCGGTATTTTTTTTTTTTTGCATGAGCTTTGGACACGATGGTCGTGGGTTCGAGTCCCGTGAGTAGCGGGTTCCGCCTTGCGACCCTTCATTAATGCAGATTCGTTGCGCGTATTGATTATGTATCCAGGACGAAGAATCCAGAGTGACGAAGCTAAGTTTCACAATAGATGTAAAATTAATTACTTTAAACTAAACGACAGTAGGTACATGTAGTAAGAAAGAATCCGCATGATCCGCCATTTTGAAACATTTCCTTTTGTTGGATTACGCTCTCGGCATAAACCCGTCGGGTCGAGCTATTCGGTTAAGAACAAATAGTTCCGGCTTACACCGCTGTATACCGAAAACGACCGAAATTATCCGACGAACGAAAATATTTCAAAATGGCTGATTATGGGTACACTGTTATATACCTTAAAAGATCTGTGATGTCTTTGCTTAATTTAGAAACTCATTAACTACTGCCGTGAATGAATTGAATCTTCACAAGCCTATTTGAGGAAGTTAAGTTTACGTGGGTTTTGATTTAAAGCAAATAATGCACGTTTATTATTATTGCGAACATAATTATCTTTATTCTGAACAACATGTGAACTTACCAATGAAATATTTTAACAAAATGAGTCATTGCTCATGATGTACACATTTCAAGGTTACTACATTATCTAAATATTCTTCAATTAACTTCATTTTGAAACGATGTTTAGATATTTTTTAATTAACGTGGCAATCCTTTTTTCATATTTTTTTCAGAGAAACATCTTAAATTTATGGAGTTTGACTTTCTGCCATTTTGATTATTATTCTTTAAGCCGGATTAAACTAGAATTCGGAATCGCGAAAGGAAGTTATTCTTGATTCATAAGAATCAGTCAAAATAATTGTTTTTCTTATTGTTTCTTTGGTGTTAAAGGCCATCACGTTGCACATCACAGATAAACAAGCATGTTTTTGAGGTTACTTTAAACTATTGCGTGCGCGTACCTGATTTCATTGCTTTATTTTTCCTGGTTCTCATTCCTTTATATATACACTATAGCCATACGCAATTTTGTGAAGGCTCTTAAGCAGCTGACGATTCCGGATTACGGAAACCACTATAGCAAAAGAATAAATTGCTCGAGAAGAGCAATTCGTTCTTTTGTCACAACGGTTTCTTCCAATTAACACAGTCGTTTCTAAGTTGTGAGAACTTGTGGCCAGACACCTTTGTCGAAGTTTGCAATATGACTATTTATCAATGTTGTGTACTGTGTATTATATGTTCGATTAACAAAAAAAATGTTTAACATAAACGAAATATCACAGTTAAATAAAAAACTATATTTCCGTCTGCGTGAATGTTGTCCGGTTTGTTTTTGAATTCGAACCAGCCTTAAAAAATCATATAACAAAGTGGTTTCCCTTTCTCGAGACCAAGTTATGTAAATAACATACATGAACATCAGTACATAGTTATAATAATAGTCCAGTCATCCTATGAAAAAAATGGGCTCAACCGTCAACTAATTGCAACAGAAACGAAATCTCTTTTAAAGTTATCATGAATGTATAAGAGATGACAGAAAAAAAGTCCTCCAAAATCCCTTCAGGGGAAATTGGTTAAAAACTCGTTTTATTATTGCTACTTTCAGGCCTTTTGGAAAAAATTTCATATTTGTATATATCTACCAAAATGGAACAAAACCCCAACAATTCACACAAAAATGATGTTTTGATAAGCGGTATACTCTATCTACATGTTTATTTATCATTCACATCAGTTTGCCTTCTAAAATTGATTTATTCCTATAAATATTGTAAATTGAAAGGGGTCAACTTACCCCACCCACCCATTAAAACTAAAGATTTTTTTTTTCATGTCAATGCATTCCTATATGCTAGAATTCGATATTATCTGGCAAATCTTGTTCTCTAAAACTTAAATCAAAGAAAAAACACACATTTTTGTATAAGATAACTTATATATAAAGACAATCACTTAAATAAGGTACCGAAATCCATATATGCCTAAATAAGAAAAACGAAATATATGACATAAGCAATACAATATTTATGTGGTATTTTTTGACGTTTTGCATTTGTTTTGTGAACTTAAAAAACAATAAATGAAATAAAGGAAGAAACATAGTGGGAAAAGCAGCAAAAGTAGTACTATTCTATTGCCCCTTTCTCACTATGTACCAGCCTTTTAAAATTAAGTGTACACTCATTGAATTACACATGGAGTATACTAAGCGTTAAAAAATAAGGGGACGCCTAAATTCAATATTGAGGTATCTTTAATTTCGTTTAAAACACAGACCAGATATTCAATCAAATTCAATATCAAAATCATGATTGGGTATGACCTCCACATGCAGAAATACATGCACGACATCGGGTGGGGGTGGGGGGTCATTTCTCCTTAAGTGCTGCACCAAATTCCTGAAGATTGGCTGGTATGGGGCGACGTGCGCGGACTCTCTTACCAACAACATCCAATACATGCTCAATGGGAGAGAGGTCTGATTATTTCGCAGATCACTGGATTGAGAAGATGCCCTGTTTCCTGACGAAGTCAACCGCAACACGAGCCTTGTGGGGTCAGAAATCATTATCCTGAAAGACTAAGTTTTGACCAATTCTATGTACAAATGGGACAACAACAGGACGGACAATTTCATCAATGTGTCAATTCAGGTTTCCAGGAACAAGAACAAGTTATATTCTCCTACCGTAATAAACACCAACACAGACCATGATGCTCCCCCGCCAAAAGAAATCATGCTCCAAGATAGTGGTGCATTTGTATCTCTCCCCACGCCGATGCTATCAGAATCGCAGACAGAACCTCGACTCATCCGAAAAGACCACATGACGCCACCTACGTATAGGCCAACCTTAATGTTGCTAGAACAACCGTAAACGATAATATCTGTTCAGCCTTGACATGATGACACCATGAAAAGGACGCCTTGTCCGAGATTTACTGTACTGCTAGAAACTCGAAGTCCTGTCACGGTATGGATCTCCTGCTTTGGTTATGGTGCGGTTACGAAACAGTTGCGCAAAGCAATAATCCATAAAAGGCGATCTTGCTGGAATGTTGTTTTCCTAAGGTGCCCATGCCCCCTCCTAATTTGAACATCACCAGTCTGGTGGTGTAAAGCTGCAGGTCGTGCAATAACACTTTTTGACTTCCCAATAAACCTGGCAATATGGTTCTAGGATTCACCAGTTTGCAACATGCCTATGCATTGCCATTTCTGAGCTTCTGAGATACTGCCATGATGGCATATTGCATTGATATGAGACTTAATTGTGTTTCATTTTTATCGTATATAAGAAATCACATGAGTGCACAGGCAATACATGTAATGAATACATGTTACAACACTTTATTGAATATGTTTGATTACACGGTGTCATGAGTTTGGGTTTACGGATTATGAAGAGGCAAATTCTCCCTATCCTATCTAGAAAATAGTTAACAGTAATAGGGTTCCCTTATTTTTGCATCTCAATATATTTACAGACTCCCCTTTTCCATTTTGTATCGTTCTTGCACAATTTCTGCATTAGCGAAGATTGCTCCCCGACATTCCCCTAACCCTCAGGAACGGTCAAGAAGGTATGTCTACAAGAACAAGGTTTTCGGTCACACTTTGTTTTACATGAGCATTTTAAATAAAGGCAATTCACAGTATTTGATAAGAACTGCTATTTTTGGAAGTGAACAAACTTCCTCGAGTAAAACCACCTTTTCGGTACCTACCCCTTTACTGCATTCCTTTTGTACACAATCATTTCGAGAATGACAATTTGAACATCCATCAAATACAAATATTACAGGTTTGCTAATGACATCACCAGAATATGTTCCACGTATATCCAACAAATGCTCCTCCATATTTCGAAGGCAAACGTAAGAACAACGGGGTGCCCTATCGTCGTGTACATATTGAACTGACTCATCTAGCTATTTATTGACACTACAGCCAACCTGCACTTATATATTATTTATCGAGGAAGGTTTGTCAGCTTGTTTCAATAACCCAGAAGACCCATATTGTGATGGCGGGAAACTACACAGCTCTTTCTTAAATATAACTCCTTCATTGTCATGCAATATATCAACCGGAGCTGTTAAACGCAAATGTGGACCAGTTTGAGCTGCTTCTCCAATTTCTCTTAACGTTAATTGAGAGTTTGGAGTTACGGAATGGCTTTAACCTATAAAACTGTATTCTGAATCGTATTTATAAACCATGTTGTTAATTGGCCTTCTTACTTTGCATTGCCGACAATTAGACAATATATACTCGTCGACCTGACACAATGTTATCAAGTGTACAGTCCGCAACGTGGATGTCTATGTTTAGGTTGTCCGTTTGATATTTTTCCACCCTCGAATGACTGGTTTCTACATGCTGATCACTTGTATATTTCTGCATTGCATTATTGTAGTATGTACATGCAGTAATTAACGAAAACAATTGGTTTCTCTGTGATTCTTTCAAACCATAACCACATTTTATTCTTCCTATTGTCTTAGAACTTCTAATAAGGACCTGCTCAAAAACTTGATCCGTTAAAACTATAACCGATGCGAGATCGCTTTGACAAACTAGATGGTCTCCTTCATATAAGTGAAGAAATCTGGATTCGGAGGTAATGTTTGGCTTTAGTTTGAAGATAACATAGGAAGATAACAGAGCTCTAGACTAGGGTTACATTTCTCTGATGGCTTGAATTTACAGTTCTCAGCAATACAATCATTTGGCTTTAATAAACGTGTGTAGTAGGTCAGCCATTGTTTATATATGAAACACAACTTGGAAATGCGATTTGACAAACAAAGAGCTTCTTTTCAAGTTTGTCCTACATCTTTTGAAAACAACTTCACCACAAACTTCTTCGACTGGTTTTTCTTCTTACATAAGGGCTTCATAAATATTAACTAACGTTTTATCATTTCATTGGGTTCAACCTCGCTAAAGGTTTCAGTATTTGTCTTTGGTTTGGAAGTCCAGGTCATGCTTTCAACTTCATGTATTGTGGCTTCCTCTCAAAGCAATGCAGTATTAAAAGAAATTCCCATAAGTATTACATTTAAAAATTTATTCAGTAGGAAATGGCCTCAAGTTGTTCTGGAAATAACCGTGTCATTGAGCATGTGAATCACCACATTTTGAGAAATTCTGATAGTCTTGTTCTTCCATTTGTTGTCCAATACAACGGAAGAAGCTCAAAATGGTATGGAATCCACAATGTTAATGTGACCTTCTTGCACTCTTGATAGTACTATCCATTTTTACCTGCAAATGGAAAATAGATAAAAAGGCATTTATCATCACTTAATTGTGCGTTGATTTGTCTGCAGCATTTTCAATAGTGGTATTATTCTGTTAACATCACTTCAAATGAAAATATTAAATTAAACACAACCACACTTGCTTTATCTTACTTTTGATTGAAGGTTGTACTTTAGCGTAATTCACCTTAATTTTCATAGTTCATGCAACATAAATATGTATAAATGATAAATAATGATTAAAAACGTTATAAGAAGAAAAATGTGACTATAATGATATCTTTATCATACAATAGGTTATAGTAATAAATGCACCTTCAGAGTAAATTACAATCGCCACCAGATATTTGCTGACGATTTTTACCTCATTCACATTTGCTCTTCATCTTCAATTCTATTTTGCCAAAGATTAATAAACTAAGCAAATGCAAAAATCAATCAAACAAATCATAAATAGATTTATTTCATTATTTGCAAAAAAAAAAAAGATTTTATTAATTCTAACACATGAACATGATCGATTTAATTGAGTGAGTAAGAGAAACTTGTGTTTTCGTCAAATCATTATCTACAATGGCACTAATTGGCCACCGTAGTTTAAAAAAAGAACAGCTATTCCGAGGTAAATATTTTAAATCTATTTTATACATTTGTCATTGTAAGGTGCATTTTTGTCATTTTATTCATGTTTAAAGATATATTTGAGTGTGAATGGTCATAAAATCGATGTTTTGGGCGAAATTAAACATAACAAAGATTTTTTAAATTACCCACGAAAACCCATTACAAAGCATTCTGCAGGGTATTTCAAAAATAATTTTTCATCTAAAATGTAATCATGTACGTACAATTATGTTTTTATCAGAAAAGGGGATATATAAATGATAATAAGCTCAACTTACCCTTTAATGTGACTCTCAACAGCAAGTTGACCTCGAAATTTACCGATGACAGTTCACGCTATGTACTTTTCTATGGTGGTACCTTCGAACCATGCAAAAACTCGCACTTTTCAAAAAGTTTAAATGCATTTTTCAGTATTTCCCCTGGTGGGATTTCTGAGGACTTTTTATATGTTATAAAGGAAGTGTGCAGCTTTAATAAAATCACAAATTTATTTCTGTTGCAATTAGTTGTGGGTTGACTTACAGATTGACTGGACTATAATTAGTTTAATCTCACTTGAAAAACTCCCCACTCCTCAACAGCGAGAATGTATCTACCTTAGCAACTTATGGGGAGTGATCAAAAGATCAGAGGAAAATGGATAGAGCATGAGTCTCGGAACACGAGGGTCGTGGGTTCGAATCCCGTGAGAAGCGGAATCGGCCTTTCATTACTCCAGTACTGGTTATGTATACAGGAAGGAGAATCGAGAGAGATTAATCTATGTTGTCAAAACATGTTTCCCAATCGATGTTAAATAAATAAGTTTAGACTAAAGATTTCTTGATAAATATAATATAATTGTTTTGAAATGAAACTTAAAAAAATGAGAATTTAATCTTTTTTAGGAAATAGAAATATTTGTTTTCGTTGTTCAAACGACAAAAGATCAATCAACATAATAGCCCCTTTCAAACTATTTTTTAGAGACAGAACACACGTGTGAGAAAGAAAGAAAGAGTAAACTGTTTGAACCTTTTAACCCATTACCAAACGCCAATAGTTTGACTGTACCAAATTGAAAGAGTTTGCAAAAGGCATTTCAAAATGTAATGAATTTGGAAAATAATCTTCTGATAGGGCAGAAAACATTGTGGGAAAAGGAGAAATTGCTCGTCACGAGCAATTTCTCCTTTTCCCACAATGTTTTGCAGAGTCGTCTGCAACAAAGTGGTCAAATGTGGTTTGGTAATGGGTTAAGGGGGGGTCTTGGAATCGACTATTAATTAAATGGGTTGACCCTCTCTCTTATAACGTACATGAAACACGAGCAATATACGTCATGGAGCAATACCCCGACTACGTGTACTTATAAATTAGGATTTTCTATCAAAGTAGTGAAAGACGCAATTTCTTATTTTCAAAATGTTTGTAAAGAATACATACTGTTTAGGTCTCTTTGAAATGATAACGAAATGAAAAGCGGGCATTAACCTTACATCGAGGATAGTTCAAACTACTGTTTTTTTTTTTAAAAACATTTGTAACGTTCAGAGCACAATCAGTGAAAAAGCCACATTATGTTGAAATACCCATGATCCGCCATTTTGAAACGTATATTCTTTCGACCGATTACTTTGGTTGTTCTCGGTATACATCGGTCTGAGCCGGAACTATTCGTATTAAACCTACCCCGTACAGTGAATGCCGATAACGACCGAAGTAGTTCAAGGAAAGAAAATGTTTCAAAATAGCGCATTATGGGTATTGCACCTTAAGTGAAGCAGGTATATTAAAGTAAAGTGGATTTAGAGTGACGACCATTTCTTATCAGTCTCTTAAAGGTTCTTGTTCACAGCTGTGAGGAAATTAGGTTAGGAAGTTTAGAACTAAATCCTTTAAAATACATAACAAGTGTTTTTTCATACGATAAGCAATGAAGAATAGCCATTAGAAGCAAGAATAGATCGTTTTCAATTCTTTAAGAAGTGTATATATTGAATTAACATCTGTTCTAACAAAAGCGTGGCATCGTTCTTGAAATCTACAGAATATAAACTGCACATGCTTAGATACATTAACGCTTACTGAATAAATTATGCTTTTACTAGCTACTTTTAATTGTGTATCAGCCAACAATACCAAAACTGTATTGTTTCAACGGTATTTTATTTGGACTTTAAGATTTTCTTTTCTGTGAACAAACACCCTTAAATGGAAATGGCTGAGCAAACCTTCAGTCAATAGCCACATTTTATGACGTTCATCTAAGAATGTTTGACGTGAATTGGTAAAATACATATGTTTAAAGCTTTATTTGAAAACCCTCGGCGAATGAAGAGATTTATTCATGTTTCTAGGCAACGTAGACGTCTGTCGTTCACAATTCTGTAATTGGCGTTACTTAAACCGATACGATTATATATATGCGTTTTTTGTGACTGTTCGAAATTGAAAACGAGCAACAGACGACAATGTCAAAAAAAGGACGATAGTATACTGGGTATATGGTTTATATACAATAGAAAATGTGTATCTTGAACTTCTGATTGTAAAAAACTTCTTTATATGATCGTAGTTAATACGGCTGCCGAATCAATTATTCTTTATTTCTATGTACTAATATTCCAGACATCTATATATCGGGCACTCTCTTTTACCGAACTTTTTCATCAGGTCCCTTGAATTTTGAGGTAAAGAAATTGTATTGAATGTATATTGGTTGAAACCGCTGTGACAGAAAGGGAAAAGTGCTCGTTGAGGGTAATTACTTATCTTGCCTCAAGTTATTTTAGTCGTCTGCTACATGCTTTTGAATGCGTCATTTGAGGAAAAACTTAAAACCCATAGGCTTATGGGTAAGTGTGTGATTGTTTTGACTCAAAGCCATCGGTCGACAACACACACTCTTGACATATCGATTCTTGGTCAAAGGATGTAAAAATGAGTGATGATTCATTGACATTAATTTTACAGTTTCTAGTCATGCATTTTTTTCTTAACATTACCATCACATTCATATATTTGTTAACGAAGTTTATATACATGTCTTTCAAAATAACATCAAGTCAATACTTTGGTAACGAAATTTACAAACATACGTATAAACACATAATTCAAATATTAACTAAATATTTCCATTAACCATATTATAAAAATGGATTTAATGGGAGAAAGGTAATCATTTGATATGCCTTTGATTATAACTTTAATTAGTTATAAGAGCTGACATTGATTTCTTTCTTTTAATGAAATTAAGATAGAACCATCTCGAGACAAAAGGAAGGAACTGTAAGCGACAAAATATTTGCCAACTCTATTTTGTCACAATATGTTTTGAAGTAATCTGCTGCAGTTTCGATAAACTTTTGTTTCTTACACGAATAACTTATACCAAGCGACTCCGTTCTTTGAACCATTGGAGGGGTTGTTTTTCTAAAGCAGATCATACTTCAAAGACCTATGAATAATTACCTTTGTTAGAATACGATTGTTAGAATTCCTCTATAGTCCCTCATAACCGTCTGAACTAAATTTTGTTTTCCAGCTCAAATTGAAATGATTAACAAGACTGGCGATTTTTTTATACAGGCGAATGACATTAATCATTTTTCTCAAGATGAACGACACTCGTTACGAGAAAGCGTTATAAATGTAGGTGTAAAAAGAAAAGATAATCCTTTTGGTAATGTTACCAATGTAATATTCATGTTACCAATGCAATATTAATGTTACAAATGCAATATTAATGTTACCAATGCAATATTAATGTTACCAATGCAATATTAATGTTACCAATGCAATATTAATGTTACCAATGCAATATTAATGTTACCAATGCAATATTAATGTTACCAATGCAATATTAATGTCACCAATGCAATATTAATGCTACCAATGCATTTTAATGTTACCAATGCATTTTAATGTTACCAATGCAATATTGATGTTACCAATGCAGTATTAATGTTACCAATGCAATATTAATGTTACCAATGCAATATTAATGTTGCCAATGCAATATTAATGTTACCAATGCATTTTAATGTTACCAATGCATTTTAATGTTACCAATGCAATATTGATGTTACCAATGCAGTATTAATGTTACCAATGCAATATTAATGTTACCAATGCAATATTAATGTTGCCAATGCATTTTAATGTTACCAATGCATTTTAATGCTACCAATGCAATATTAATGTTACCAATGCAATATTGATGTTACCAATGCAATATTAATGTTGCCAATGCATTTTAATGTTACCAATGCATTTTAATGTTACCAATGCAATATTAGTGTTGCCAATGCATTTTAATGTTACCAATGCATTTTAATGTTACCAATGCAATATTAATGTTACCAATGCAATATTGATGTTACCAATGCAATATTAATGTTACCAATGCAATATTAATGTTACCAATGCAATATTAATGTTACCAATGCAATATTAATGTTACCAGTGCAATATTAATGTTACCAATGCAATATTAATGTTACCAATGCAATATTAATGTTACCAATGCAATATTAATGTTACCAGTGCAATATTAATGTTACCAATGCAATATTAATGTTACCAATGAATTTTAATGTAACCAATGCAATATTAATGTTACCAATGCAATATTAATGTTACCAATGCAATATTAATGTTACCAATGCAATATTAATGTTACCAATGCAATATCAATGTTACCAATGCAATATTAATGTTACCAATGCAATATTAATGTTACCAATGCAATCCTACCAATGCAATCCTAATGTGAAAGGAGTGTGGCTTCCTCGAAATGACTTATAGATGTGCATATGTAATTTTACATATAAGCTAATACGCATAATTCCCTTTTGATTGTTCTCCATAAGTTAACTTATTTATTATTACTATTATAATCAATATATAAAAATATATTTTTTCATTCTTAATCTCTTTTTTTCTAATTCTTTCATTTTCTTTCTTTTCTTTCCTGATTCACGTGATAAATCTGTTTCAATGTACATATATTTATGACTTTAAACTGTAATGTTTGTGTCAATAAAATTATTTCTGATTCTGTTGACTTCTTCGAAATGAAAAGCTTTGTCTTCTGGCATAGTGTTTTCTGTTTCATTTTAAAAAAAAGATGTCGTATTGTCATATATTTTGCAATATTGTTTTATCTGTTTTTCTTCTTGCTTATTTGTGTTCACCACGTAAAAGCCAAAGCAAGGAAAGACGACTAACGCATCCATAGAGAATTCCAGGGCAACCATAATGTTTGTTATAACAAAAGCATCGTTAATTTGAAGGTTCAAATAAGTACAGAATTAAGCGAATATGATTCAAGCTTGGAAATGTTGTTTGTTTGACCCGTTTGTCCTTTTGATGACGTAGCACTTTCTCGCATATTGAATATCTTCATTGACTCATATTTGCTTATTAAAGGTGCTTGTTCATTATATCAGAAGATCTGATGGTCAAAATCCAATGACCTTGAAACAAAAAAGTGATTTGTGTTGCTGTGTAAAGTCAATTTTAAAATAGCCATATTAAACGAAATGGATTAAAATGACGTCAAATATGTCTAGAAATGTTAAGTCGATATGCAGTAGACACCAAAACTGTTGCAACGGCTTGGGACTTAAGTAAATAATGATTTTATTAAATACGAACTATTTTTGCTTTCAAAGGCTTTTATTCCACTACGTGCTATACAATAGGACATCGGTTAAATTTTACCGTTTTAAAAGTAATAAACCATACTTTTTTATTTCTCCCAGATGGGAACAAGCTTTAAGAGATCGACGTACAAAATAATGAGATCCTCATTTTTCGTCTTTGTTGCATTGTGTAACTTATAGAACTGTAAGAATGGAGAAAATGCTCACAACGAGCAATTCATCAATTTGTCACAATTGTAATGCATTTCTTAAGGCAGTCGCCATGGATACATCAACGTAAATCAATCTGTAGTGAAGGGTTAACCTTTATAGTTTTCGATCCGACATCATGCTTACTCAAGCAGTTACGCTACAGGTCAGCCACCAAGTAAATTGGCGGCTGGCCTGTAATCTAACCTGTTTGCTACTCTGAGTATCTTTCCTCAACAAAATTAAGCAGATATATGAGGTTTTGGAAAGCAGACGACACAGAAATCTATTTTTAGAAAATTACCAAGCATTCTGAGGCTTAATTAGAAAACGATACCTGCTCAAACAAAATCGAAAAACGAAACTAATTTGCCACCTTATAGGTGTGGTGTTGGACGAGATTGACGCTATATTTCGTTCTCGATATATTTCGCACCTTTCGTGTCATTCGAAACTTTATCGCTTCTACTGTGACCTGTTTGTGTGAAAATGTTGACATTTGTAACATTTTTGGTGTATCTATTTTTACACATATTCTTAGTACGAAGCTTTTAACTACCCCGGCTTGTGATTACATTTCGTCAGAAAAGTGTGCACTTATATGACTTTAAATCCTAAAGCGTTGTGACTGTTTAGATATCTATCGGATATAGACTATATATACTTAGATATCTTGACTCTTTGGTGAATTTATTATACGTTCAATAGCTAATTTTATTGTTTATCATACAATCAATGCTAAAATTGTGTACTGTTTCAATAACATTTTATTTAGACTTTAAAATATCCTCTTCTTTAAGCAAGCACCTTTAAGGGACAGGGTACCGTTTTACTAAACGGTTTACGGAAAATATTTGCGCAAGTCAAAACTGATAAACATGTATAGTATCTTAAACGTTAACACAATATTGAACTGTGACATGTCATTGGAAGCGTCTCGGAGAGACGATTCCAATGACACGTTACATTGCAATATTGCTCAGCCCAATATTGAAATAAGAGAAATTGTTGTTTTAGACTTACGCAAATCTAAAGGGTAGACTGTTTAGTAAAACGGTACCCAGGTGATTAAGACTACCATATAAGACATGCTGATTTACAGCTGGTAGGTAGGGGCCTCCGTGGCCTAGTGGTTAGAGTACAGAACTTGAAATCACTTGGCCCCTCTCCGCGTGGGTTCAAATCCTGAGAGGGATATGGATTTTCATGAGAGGCAGTCTCCCGACTGACTTACGGAATGCCGATGGTTCTACCCACCTTGACCAGTCCGTATGGGCAGTTGAGTATGGGGTCTTCCTCCATCATAAAAAGTCGGGCATCGCTACATAACTGAAATAATGTTGATGTGATGTAAAACCCATATAAAAATAATATAAAAAAAAAACAGCTGGTAGGTAAATAACGGCTCATTTGCAGGAAAGTATCATCGTTACGGTTACTCATAATAATTCTAAAAGTTATTGTGACAAAAATGAATGGCATTTGAAAGCCTTTTTTGAAAAAGGAGGAGTTGTTATTTTGACAAATATGTATCCACCTGTGAACGGTGTTGTGAATACAAGGTCGCGCTTTGTTTAAACAAATCCATAACTCTGTGACCTGTAGGTGACAAAACCTTTTTTCTCAAGACTTCCGGAAGAAAACAATGTGACGAAGGAATAAATTACTCCTCAGGAGCAATATATGCCTTTGTCACATTGGTTTTAAAGGAGTTCGGCAACACATGCGTAAAGGTAAGATGTCACGGAGATATTGATTTTTGAAAACGAAGCACGACCTTGTATTTACAACACCGTTCACAAGTGGACACTTTTTGTCCAATGGTTCCGTGCGCTAAGGATTCGTACCAGACGATATTTCTTGGAGCAATTTCTCCCTTTGTCATATTGGTTTCAAATGCCTTCAGCAGCAGAGGCGAAGAAGTACTTTAAGATGTCGCGAAGTTATGGATTTTTTAACCCATTACCAAACAATAACGACAGTTGACTAGGTCGTTGCAGACGACTCTGGAAAACACGATGGGAAAAGGAGAAATTGCTCATAACGAGCAATTTCTCCTTTTCTCACAATGTTTTCTGTCCGATCATAAGATTATTTTTCAATTTCATCACATTTTAAAATGTCGCCTGCAAACTCTCTCAAATTAGGATAGTCGAAAAGTTGGTGTTTGGTAAAGGGTTAAATAAAGCGCTTTCTAGTATTAACAGCACCCTTCACAAGTGGAGACTCTTTGTCCAAATGATGTGTCCGCTAGGGATTCGCTAGAGCAGACGTACAGTGTATGTATATCGGATTTCACGGCGTGTCAATATCAGCTCAATTATTTCCGTGGACTAATTAGATGATCGACTACATGATTAACATCATTACTTCATGTATTATTTGGAAACAATGTGTCATAGGAAATTGTTATGACCAAGTATCTTCCGATTTGTTCGTTTTCATCATTTTTATTATATGCTCATTTTTTATTGTTGTATAGATGCGCGTGTTTATGGTGTTATTTTTTGTAGAAGTCTTTGTACACCTTCTTATGTTATATCATTATCAAAGAATTGTACGTTATATGTCATTATATTTGATAAGCACACTTTAAGGCTATATTGAAATTGAATTTTAAAAAAAGGTTTCAATCGGGATCAGTTTGACCCTACATCGTTTTAGCTCCTTATATTTAAAATATTTATATAAATTTCTACTGTAACCAGAATGCCGAGCCTTCATTCAAGTTCTAGAGCTTGTGCATTCTAATGGAGAACATATATGCGTACAAAAAGACAGAACAACTGATCTGGACTGACAGTTCATTTTATTGATTGAATGTGAGTGTCTTTGAAGGTTCTATTTATGCAGTTTGTTGCACCGGACGCAATGGTGAGATAACCCCTCTTCCTTCTATTGGAGTTGCCTTGTCTGAATGCTTCACAATGGCCAAGACTCGTGACAAGTCAACTTGGTGGTGGGGGCAAAATAACGTTCATAGATCGTGTGTGCAGACTTGAAAACCTACGCATTGTTATGAAGATAGTTACATAGACAACACAAGCGATCAATGTCTGGCAGTATTCTGTACTGATCGGGTGTCATTGTGCCCTTTAGAAATGGTCAGTTCGTTACCATAGCTTCGTTACTCTATCTGTAATAATTATACCAATCGTACATCAAATCAATTTTTGTTGAGTGTTTTCAATCAGTATTATCCAAATTTTCAGTTTTATTTTGTAGTTTAGCGTTCATGTCAATTTTTACATCATACATAAATACATGTACATGAACTAATTTCAAACATGGATGACAAAATCCATGCTTACAGGTACAAAGAAGTTAAATGAAATTGAAGAACACAAATGACCTAATTAAGTATGACTCCTTTGAGATCGGTACTGATCGGGTGTGACTGTGCTTTTTAGAGTCGGACAGCTCGTAACAATACCATCTTTACACTTTCAATCGAGAATATACCAATCATATATCAAATCAATTCCTGTTGTTGCTTTAAATCAGGATGATCCAAAATTTTAATTCTGTTCTGTTGTTTAGCTATCATGTCAATTTTTCATCGTACATGAATACATAAAATGATTTCAAACATGAATGACATAATCCACGCTTACAGCGACAAAGAATCTAATTGGTTTTGAAGGACCAGTTATAATATTTATATTTTTTTTCTTTTACATATTGGACCTAATTAAGTATGCGTCTTTAACGAAAAGTACATCGAGTATTTCCGAGGCTTTATAGCCGATGGTATTTTCTTCTGTTTTAGTTCAGATGTCTAAGGATGCTAATTTCAGTCGGCGTCAATGCTCATGTTTCATTGTTAACAACGTCGCTGACATCCGATACATGCGAAGGGGGAATTCGAGAGTCAGAATTTCAGTGGCATTGGGTTAACTAACACAGTTTAACGTACTAAGTGAACATATCCTCTAGTTACGTGGCCTTGGTTTTTGAGAACGTTTTATACTTTAGAGGTTCTGTAGAATATCTATAATCCGAACCTCAGATTGTCGAATTATTCTGTACGTCGATGTAAATATGGTAACCTAAAATATTTTCTCTTTATTTCTAAGTCTGAATACTCCAAACATCTACAGTGAAGCCTCGTTCATCCGGACCCAGACTATCCGGATGTTTCGCAATCCGAACGAAATTGTAAGGGAACGGAATTATTTGACCAGTTTGTTGCAGACGGCTTTTGAAAACATTGTGGGTAAAGGAGCAATATCTCATTTTCCCACAATGTTTTCTGCTATATCAGAAGATTATTTTTTATTTTCCTCACGTTCTGAAATGTCGTCTGCAAACTATTTCAGTTTGGGACGGTCGACAGTTTGGCGTTTGCTAAAGGGTTATAAGTATACACGTGCATACAGACTGTTTATGTCTTAATTTGTGTAAGAACATGCTCTGCTTCATTAGTCCGGATGATTCGGTCTTCCGGACATTTTGTTGGGAACGGACGTGTTCGGATTAACGAGACATCAGTGTATACATGGAAGTATCTCAGTGTCGAACCTGTTCATCATCCCCCTTCAACCTCGAGGTAAAGAGATTCCACTCTACATTCGAACCTGTTCATCATCCCCCTTCAACCTCGAGATAAAGAGATTCCACTCTACATTCGAACCTGTTCATCATCCCCCTTCAATTTCGAGATAAAGAGGTTCCACTCTGCATTCGAACCTGTTCATCATCCCCCTTCAACCTCGAGGTAAAGAGATTCCACTCTACATTCGAACCTGTTCATCATCCCCCTTCAACTTCGAGATAAAGAGATTCCACTCTACACTCGAACCTGTTCATCATCCCCCTTCAACCTCGAGGTAAAGAGATTCCACTCTACATTCGAACCTGTTCATCATCCCCCTTCAACCCCGAGATAAAGAGATTCCACTCTACATTCGATGGAGATTTTCCTGCTTTTTCCTTTCCCAAAAAATTCATAAACACAGGAAATGCTTTTGTTGGTTGTGTTTGATCAGCGTTCAAACGCTAAACCGTTCCCTGAACGTGTGCTCGATTCTCAACCAAGAGCGTTTACAAGCACGTGTTTGTAATTACGCTTCACGTCGATCCTGGCTCAGAGACGTTATATGTCAAATAGGGCAAATCGTCGTGTGGTATACACGCATTTTATTGAATCGTAACCCGTTCCTCTATATGAGAAATTGCGACCAATCGAAATTGAAACCATTAATGGACGACAAAAGCAAAGGAAATAAACGACAACAACAATACTTTCATTTTGATGTAAGATAAACAAAAACCGTTGAGATTGAAGGGTTTTTCTTTCATTCTGAGCAGTTTCGTTGTCATGCTCTTTTCATTTAGAATATTCCGGCAAAAGAAACAAGTCGAAGAGGTTTGAAATGGTGGTGAGAATTAATTGAGTCCCACCTTCAATATGTAGTAGAGACTACATGCATTTTAACGATTTCAAAGTACTTATGTTGAACAAAGGCAGTAACCGCACCATTTCATGATTCTGTTGTTAAGATGGCGAACTTAGAACTCGAGGGTCTCGGGTTCGAGCACGATCGACACCTCTTGCCTTGTTGGAGTGACCTTTGGCAAGTCATTTCAGATCCCTAGCCTAGTGCTCGGGATCAAGGAAAGATTACACAACCATTCACCGGAATCGAACACATGTCCCTCGATTCCAAAGACATACACTCAACCCATTAACCCATTACCAAACAATAACGACATTTGACCACTATGTCGCAGACGACTGTTAAAAACATTGTTTTCTTCTCTATCAGAAGATTTCTTTCCAATTTCATCACATTCCATCACATTTTGAAATGTCGTCTGCAAACCCTTTCAATTTGGGACAGTCGAACATTTGGCGTTTGGTAAAGGGTTAACCTCTATCTATCACTAATAACGTTAAATATCTGTGTGTATGCTCTTCATTCAACGTGCTTACCTAGAACAATTTGTCAATGCTGATGTATGAATGCCAACGTTATGTGTGTCATAAAACTATACGCTGTGCGCAGGTGTAACCGGCGATTTATCGTCTAGATACAAGCGGTAGAATGTTTCATTTTATGGTCTTTAACATGAAAGGAGCAACTTAACTGTACAAAGGCTCAGATGGAAATTGATACCACGGTAAATAGGAATTATGACAATTATTTCTCCTATAAAAAACAAAGATTTGTCATATCAAAATGAAAATGTTGGCAGTTCTGACTTAACTATGAACTCTGTTTTGTTTACGTGTGTTAATAGATCATTACTATGAACGCCAACAACAACAATGCTATGAGTTACAACACGGAGGACATGTAACATTACACTGAAATAATAAATCGTGTTTTTTGTTTGTTTTATAAAAGTCTTTTGTAAGCTTCATTTGCCACGTCAATGGCACAGGAAGGTCAAGACCATCTCGCTTTACAACAGTGTTATCAAGCAAAAATAAAATTGTTCTCAATGGACAAACAAACAACTAAAATTTAAAGAGATGGTTGATTAGAAAAGAACAAAGAAAGAAAAAAGGGAAAAAAAGAGATATTAGTATCGCATAACTGTATGTAGTCGAATAGAAATGTCAAGGAATCTAATACATATTTTTGAGTATTACGTTGAATTTAGTTTTAAGATTTCTTACGTCAGAGTGATCTACTTCTTTATTTCATAGGAGAAAAACCAATGCTATTTTTTTATGATCATTGCAGTAAACAAAAAGTGCTTCTTGTATACTTCCCTTTAGAATCGTTTCTTGACACTATGTCATTTTGACAAACACTAAAGGTTTGAATGAATGATATTTTTTTTTTATTTTTCGATTTGAATAATAATAATAAAAAATATTCATGAAAATGATTCATGGTTTAGATGTTAATTTTGGATTAATTGCGTTAGTTCTTAGTTCTTTCTTGAACGCTTAAATGTGTGTACTCATTAAAACACTATTTTAGATAACACTCTTCTAATTGCCAAGGGTAAGGAGTAACGATTAGATGGAAAAAAAAGAGATATAACATGAAACATACTTCGATAACCTCTTCAACTAGTATGTGGGTACTCATTAAACTTGTTATTTCGATGCAATTTTCTTCAACAATATATAGGATTAACTGAACCTGTTTTTATGGTGAATGGAAACGACTTTTATTAGCTTTTTTTATTTCTTAGAGACTAGATCACATTGGCAATGAATGTATAAGTTCACAGATAAAAAGAAAAAAGACAAATTAAATGTCGTTGAAACAAAATACAGTTGTATGTATTGTTTCATGTTATACGATTAAAGGTAGGTATTGAAAGCATAATTAATTCAATAAACGTCGATATGTCTACGTATGTACAGTCTATATGCAGTATATCTTTAAACAGTTGGAACGCTTTTGGATGTAAATACATAAGTAATTCATTGTTTACGGGCTCTTAAAACTTGATTCGAACAAACTTTGCTTTTAAATGTTATTCTCGAGTGCGTTCCACAACAGAACAGCTGTTGCAACATTTTAAAAATATCAAGTTCTATCTACTAAACACCCTCACATCTGTGAACAAGCAGCCTTAACAGAGTGTTCAGTACTTAATTCTCAACTTAGAAATAGTATTTGATGACCTTGGCTCGTTCTAGCGGTCGTTCCACTACTGTTTGATAAATGTTTATAGATGCTTTATCATCTGAAAACTGAGATATTCGGTTTAACGCAGTTAATCTGAAATAATGACGTTCTTACGCCTCGTTTCCTCTATAGAACTCGCATTTCAATTTGGAGCCATTTCTTTGATATCATTTTGCAATTCCTTATCACTTTTTTTAACCGCAGTTTTTTTCCAAATCTTTTCAAAGACATGGGTTCATTAAACCCTTCCTCCAGGGTCAGTCAGATGCTCTTCCGAACAAAAAACCCTGTTTACTCTGGCTAAGCAATTGCTTTATGAACAACCTTAACATGTTTTGTATGAAGTTTGATGCCCATGCTTTGGATTACCCTGTGCAACAGTTTGTTCAAAGGCTACCGTTCCATTTTCGCAATGTAAGGATTGGTCTTCAATGTTTTGTTTATCGCTCTGTGGATTACAATTCAGACCGGTGTAACATACACATACAAGATGGACTTAGTCCACTATGAGACTCCACAGCAATTTGGACGTGCAGTCGCGCATGAAGTTATAATGGTGTCCACAAATCAATCTACTGTATCTACCAACTTCATCAGCAAGTGCACGCCCAAAATATAATATAATTCATGGAAACATACCCATAATCCGCATTTTGACATTTATCCTTTCCTCGGAATACTTCGGTCGTTCTCGGTATATATCGGTCTTGGCCGGAACTATTTGCTTTGAACCGAATAGTTTCGGCCCTCAACCGGTGTATACCGAGAATGACAATCGGAACTACTCGGGTATTTCCGTGAGCTGTGAAATACACCTCGGATATAAGTGTAGGGTTACAATTTTTCGGGTAAATCGGCATCCGGCAATTAACAACTTTTCTAAGCTTGCATGTTAAGTAGTTCAATGTGTATGGAAGTGTTGGACATCCGTTTTAATCATTTTTATCAGTAACTCATACCAAATGGCGAAATTGTTGTTGTGACATGTATCGTTGTTTCCTCAATCAAATTTAACGACTTTTTAGATTTCACATTCAAGATCTATTTCTAAAAACGAAAGTAAAGTGACGTCATTCTCGCGGGCACCAATATGGCGTCGTCCCTATTATTTCAGAGGTGTTTTCATTGGATAAACCCGATGTGTTCAGATTGAGAAATCCGATGAGAGAAATGTTTCAAAATGGCGGATAATGGGTATTCTTCTTTAAAACAACGTGTCAACGTCACAAACATGCGAAAGGAGATGGGTAATTATTCATTTAAATCGGTTTTTGAAAGTTCACTTATCCAAATGGTAAAAATGCCTAGGAATACAGTTTCATGGAATTCCTTCAATCAGCCATGTTAGACATGCTCTTTCCCAAAAAGAAAGTTTGGTCTCAATGAAAGTAGTCTTTAATGATTTATAGCAATAGAACAAATGTGTCTGGATCTAAAAGCACATATGGACGCTTCATCATTTTTGAATAGGTTATTAAACTAAAGTATCATTCTTAACATTAAAAGGATTATCTTATAGATTTGAATTATCTACTCTTTAGAATGAACTTCTACCGATAAAATGACAACATGTAAGTGTAATATATAAGTGACAAAAGCCTAGATCATTGACAGCGTTCCATCCCCGTTCGTAACCGTACAAAAAAGATATAGGTTCGAGCCCCATGGGAGAAGTTTGTCAGGCAAATGTTTCTCGTGAGACTTGTTCCGAAATGGCCGGTTCGTTAGCTGCGAGCAAGTTAAATAAATGGTAACCGTCTTAAATCCGCTTGGCGCCTGGCATAGTGATAGAAGTTGCAAGGTACTTTGTATAATCAAAGAAAAATGTCTCATTAGCTAAACTAGCCGACCCTTTCACTAGGGGTCACACTATAAATACAAAACCTTTAACGAAGATTCATATTGCAGATGTTGCAAACCGTTTAAACGTTTTTACGAAAACAACGATCTAAACTTATAATAAGAGGTGATATTTCTTTTTTAAACGTTTTTTCCGCTCTTGTCACGTGACGTTTGTACATTAAGATGCGCAAGAAACTCCTGTGTTTATTTATAAAGCGGCTTTCCAAAAGAAGCCCTTTCAGGTGCGACCGCTCACTGTGCATTATTTCACGAAAACAAGGGATTTTAACAACTAAGATGTAAATACATTGAAAATGGTCTTCCTTTCAATGAACAATGATTGTTAATGTCAAATTCTTAACGTTCATTGCTCCCATAGCTGCGTTAGTCATTTTAAAATCAGTAAAAAAAAGCATTGTCTATGCTTCACATGTTTCTTACCAGTACTGCATAAAGTTATATCAAATTCAAAATGCATTTTCTGTACAATTCTCAAGCGTTTCTGGTCTTTCGTTTGTCGAAAAAGAAGCAATTTCTCTGAATAGCGGCAAACCTCTCCGGTGTCAGTGATTTCTTCTGACTTTCTTGCATTGTGGGGCCGTTTAATCGATATTTAATTCCAAAGCTTGTTTGAAATGTCTCACAAATATTGCCGACGACAGCTGCTCGCCTCGACATAAACGTATCCATTTTGTTATATTTATAAACAGGTAACATAATGCAATCTCAATATCATTAGTGGCCCAGATAACTAGGGTGTGCTAGATTATTGTATTTGCAATAGTTAAAACACCATCTAGAGAAAATGAAAAAGGAAGTTGAGGAGGGGAAGAGGAGAAAATTTATGAGAAAAAGAAGTAGGGGGCGGAGAAAAGAAGAAGAACAAGAACAAAAATTACAACAACGAAAACAACTCCACCTACATCAATAACACGAAAAACAAGAACAAAAATTAGAACAAGAAAAACACAAGAGAATGAGGAGGAAGAAGGTGGGAAGAAGAAGAACACCGACGATCACATGAACAAGAAAAAAGAAGTTGAGCAAAAGCACGAACAAGAAAAACACCAAAAAGAATAAGAAGAAGTAAAAGAAGTACAAGAAGAACAAAATAAACAAAAAGAACGGGACGAACAGGAAAAAGAAAAAAATTATAATCAAGATGATTATATAAAATGAAAAAAGGAAAAAGAAAAACGAAAAAAAAAAGAAGGAAATCCCAGAGCGTATGCACTGGGAAGCTTTTATTTAATAAAATAAATACATATTGGGTGATATGGTTGCATACCCAATATAGAAAGTGGTGGCAAAATCAATGGTCAGCATTTCCCAGCTTGTTCAAAAGCCTTAACGGACAAGCTAATTTTCACTGAAACTTTCTGTATTACCTTTAAACAAACAAATGCAGATAAAGATTTGGCATTTAAGAACAGGTAAATCAAAAATCAGATTATGCCACCCCTGATAAGAAATACTACAATGCCTGGAAAGGTCATGGCTCGAATGGACTGTATTTTTTCCCCTTTTCTTGGTTCTTTTAATCCTACGGTGGAACAGAGCTACGCTGGCACAGAGGTGACATGTTCGCGTGTTTTTTCTTCCGTTATTCCGAGTTAGCAACTCGAAGAAACGAGATAATTAAGACGTTTTTTCCAGTTAGCAAGTCTAAATAACGAGACAATTTATTCGCTATTTCGAGTGAACCAATGGTTGATACATGATAATACACACAATGGACGAATACTGGAACGTTTTCCCAACGTCGAATAATAAAGATTCAGCCGACTTGCTAAAAAACAAAAACGGTTTTACAAAACAAACCATTATCGCTGATTAGGTTTTTCTATCTAAGCGTTTTTCAACATTTGTAATGAACTATTGAATAACAATTCCGGTTAAATGATCGCGTTTGGCTAAACAAATTAATAACAACAGTATTCAATAGAAATAATGATACTCATTAGAACTTATCCTGTCACTAGTGTCATTTCGGGACCGATAGACTAAGTGCCGTATAACATTTGTGATATCCGGCACTAACCATGTAACACATGCACGCGACGTATCATGACGTCATAAGAACGACATGACGTCATGTTTACATCATTCTCTACTTATTTTTTTTTCTTTTTTTCTCGTGTTTTATTTACATATTGTTTGTTTGAAAGAATACATGAAGGTAACATGATAAATAGAATAGATGGTTGGTGTCTTTGAATGGGAAAAATTATCGGGCTCGGCTTCGGATTATTATCCGTTTCGCCTTCGGCTCACCGGATAATATTCCTAAGCCTTGCCCGATAACATTTCCGATTCACGACACAACCATCTATTCTCTATTTAATCAAGTTAATACAAGGATATAATGTCATGGCAATGTTTAGTCATATCTTCAAAATATGCTGGACTATATTGTAAACTGATATGCACAAACAATATTTCTCTATTTTATCAACAACCTGTTAGTTAACATATTCAAAATTACGAATTCTGATTGGTCGGTTCAAACATTTGTGTATCAACTGTCAAGGTCAGGGGTGAAGAATCACACAATCTGAATTATCAAACTGGTTAATCTGGGTTATTTCTTGTTGGCTTTTATGTTTAAGTTGCGCTGATGATTTGTTTTTAGTGATAACTATTTGAATCTGACCAAAAGTTTATCAAATGATATAGTTTGATATAGCATTAATCTCCTTTTATGTGCCTTTAAAGTATCAAAAGTTAAGTCGAAGCTTCAAGTTAAGATTGCACATAAACTTTTTTGTATAATAATATACATAAGGACGCGAAGTCCGATCAAAATGACCGTAACCTTTGATGACATTGACATTGACCCTAAGTCACAAACTACGGTAACAAACAATGCAGAACCAAACTACACGTTTCGGTCGCCGATTGGCAACATTAGTACTCCGCAACAAGTCGCTGGTCGGTGATCAGCAGCAAAAGAGAGAAAAACATACCTTTACATAGATGATTAAAAGTTAGTATCTGTCCCTTAGTACTTTCTGCTGATGGCCCAAAACTTATTTAACCTAGTTCAATATTTTCGGCTCTCGATTTGTCGAAATTCAAATCATTTAGAAATTGTCCAAACAGAAAATACAATTATTGACTTGCAAACGTAGTTCCCATGTCATACATGAAGCATTTATTACATGATTGGTGTGTTTTTTCACTCACATTTTCTTATGAGTGGACACTCCTTATCACATTGTTAAGTATGCTAAAGTTAGTTGCAACTGCTGTGACTATTTGCTAAGCCAAACAAACTCGTAGAAAAAAAAATTTCCTAAACGAACTCAAACGTTGATAGCCACAACGTAATCAAAAGGGTAAAAATACAAAATGTAATTCCACAAATCAAATCCGCCATGTTTAAGCTTGTCAAATCTCAGAACGTTGACAATAGAATCACGTTCATTAATGCACAACGGTCCTTTGAAAAATGCTACTTAAGAATGTCCCAAACAAATAATCTCCTAAAGGTTATTCGGAAATATAGTAAATGAGATACCTTATCGCAAATCTGTCAAGAGAACTTCGGTTAATGCATGAGAGCTGACCTTATTCCAATCTTATGAGTAAACTGAAATTAACTTGTTCACGCTCTTCTTTGTTGTTCGATGTTTTCTCATGACTGATTCACACATACCACTGTTTATTTATGAAGTTATGTATGAATGTAACGATTTGTGTATGTTGGGGAATTCCCGCACCTCCGTCCCTACCGGCTCACTGTAATATCGTACTTTGTTAAGATTACTTCAAACTTTGCAAAAATGTTTAGAGCCATATTTTTTGTATGAACTGACTGCATTGTTGCCTAGTAACGACGAGCAGGTTATGTAAAATCACTTTAATCAAGATTATCTGTTCGTTTTGATAATATCTAAAACTAACCATGACGTCTTATTTGTTTTGTATTACTAAATGTTTCCATACGAATTGAATGTATATCAGTTTCATTTGGAATACTTTATAGTGCTTTATATCTGCAGTTGCAATATTTCGCGAGTGATTGCGGCCTTAAAGCAAACTTCAATCTGTATATGACCCTGGTTGTGCACCACATTCTCGAAAACAAAATTGAAAGTGCTTTTCTGTAATCAAATATTTGATCGTTTGTCCGTTCGCAAGTTTTCGCACAGTATAATGTGTAAGTGAAACAGTGTGATTACACCCATCGTGAACTTTAACACTTTGTGGCGCGAATGGAATCGACACCATTGTAACATTAGCCTCGTTTTGGTATCGAGTACCCGCTATTAGTTTGGTCAGAAAGGTGTTTAACCCTTGCCCTGTATCGGATTTTAAACCCTGACCGATTTCAGAGCAATATGGTAGAACACACATAACCCGCCATTTTGAAACTCATTCTTTCGTCGTATTACTTCGGTCGTTCTCGGAGTGTATCGGTCAGCACCGGAACTATTCGGATCAAACTGACCAATGTATACCGAAAACAGACGAAGTTATCCGTAGAAAGAATGATCTTTTAAATGGCGAATTATGCGTGTTCTACCTTAAGTGGCAACAATTTGAATGTATATAAATTATGATTTTGTTTGATAATCTCGGGAAGAAACTATTTTTTTTTTTTGCAAAGTCTCAATTATTTAACCCTTTGAGAGAGGTTTAGTACTCGGTCTGTGGTATTGAAACACCCTTAAGTATAAACTATTGCTTTTAACTCAGAATTCTTGCTTAACGTTGAATATTAGTATGAGTTTACGAATCGAAGTTTAGAGGTGATCAAGGAATTAACTCGTATTGAACGTTTTTGCTCAAACTGAAGTTTAAGATTTGCTTTAAAACAGAACCTAAACGCGGTCCCAAGTGACGTTGAAAATGCTCAAAATGCGTAGTCCAGAACACAGCTCATTTATCTTACTCAGCCGAAGTACTAAAGTATAAGTAAGGGTTTAATTTTAAGGTAGAATGTCATTCTTTCTTCGAGTTACTTTGATCGTTCTCGGAATACATCGGTCAGGGCTGGAGCTATTTGGTTTTATGCGAATAGATCCGGCCCAGACCGATGAATAACGAAAACGTCCGGAATAATCCGACCAAAGAATGATTTTTTATGATGGCGGATTAAGGGTATTCTACTCTTACGAACAATGTCCGCAACGAAGCATAGCTAGAAAAATCCACTTTTGGATTTTATGTCCCCTATGAGGAATCGATCCCGGTTCTCCCGGGTGCCGGTTCTCCCGGGTGACAGTCCAAGACATAACCACTGAGCTAAAGAGTCGGCTCAGTAACGCAGAGGTTACATCTTGTCCTGATTGATTGTTGCTATGCTGTAGAGAGCGAGGCGGTTACGTAACACTACCTTAAGTAAGAAGTGTAAATTTTCGACGAGTGGGCGATGATATATGACGGGAATTGCTGTTCCATTTCAGAGACATAGTTATGTTATGCATGTCTCTGTTCATATATACATGTATGTCTGGACCATCCAGATTGCTGCAGGGAAAGTGTTTTTTGACACGCACGCCTGTTGACTGCGATTGCTCTGTCGAGTGAGTGTTAGACGTAACGCCGTTATAAAAAGCATGCATTTACCAACAAAACTAGACAATGATGGTCAAAGCATGCGGGAACACAGTATGGCTTTCATTGGCAAAAGTAGGTGAGAAAAGCAAAAGTACCTATTGCGCGGCCATCGTGTTCGGATATAAGATTGCAGACATTGGTCACTTGATTCCTCCACCTGTTATTAAAAGCTTCATCTCCGGTGAAGCTATGTTGCTCACGTTGACTATAACGTTTGTATACACAAGAATACGAGAAGACCGTCGGCTAAATGGATAGTAGTAGTATCAGATAACTCGACGACAACAAATGACGTTAATTAAATGATTCTTTTATTTCTATGATTAAACATACATTGTGTCAACCCTTCATTTCATTGCAAAATAAAGTTTTATGGATGTTTATTCGCCATTTACTTTGCTTAGTTCGTCCATGAATAAAGCCATTATCTGGTCCGTTCGTTATATCCTTTGTCTATCGTTTCGTATGTCCGTTTGTTCATGCGGTCCTCTTTCTATCGTTTCGTCTCCCCGTACTAAGCCAATGATTCAATGACTATGTTAATAAACAGACATGAACAAAAACTGGCCATTCATAAACACAACGTTGATTTTTATTTGTTCATTGGCACCAAAAAAAGTCCGTGATCATCAAGAACCTGTCAATAATTACATTCACGAACACATTCTTGAACATGTTCAAGAACAACCTTGGGTTCATGGACTGTCATTTTCGTTCATGTCTGTTGACGCAGTCTATAGACACAATTATTGAACCATTCACAGGAGGTCTTTCTACAAGTACGTTCCATTTAGTTCAAAAGGTCAATGGACGAATGGTCCAGATCTTGGAAGCATGTACCTTTTGGTCATCTAGTTCCTTTGTTCGTTAAAACAGTACAGATCTGAATTCCATTAATCCCAAGCAAATACATGTAACCAACAGATGTACTTAAGCAAAAGACCTTGAGATCGAAGACATTAGGAGTCCTCAAATAAAAAAAATCTAAAGTCATTTGATTCATCCGATCATCTAATTTCATGGACATTCGGAGTGCTCAGTTAAAATAAATCTAAGTCATTTGATTCATCCGATCATCTAATTTCATGGACATTCGGAGTGCTCAGTTAAAATAAATCTAAGTCATTTAATTCATCCGATCATCTTATTTCATGGACATTCGGAGTGCTCAATTAAAATAAATCTTAAGTCATTTAATTCATCCGATCATCTAATTTCATGGATATTGGGAATGCTCAATTAAAAAAAAAATAAAGTCATTCAACTCATCCGATCATCTAATTTCATGGACATTGGGAATGCACAATTAAAAAAAATATAAACTCATTCATTTCATCCGATTATCTAATTTCAAGTTCATTGGGAATGCTTAATTAAAAATATTCTAAAATTATTCATTTCATCCGATTGTCTAATTCCGAGGACATTTGAGGGTGCTCAATTTAAAACAAAATTCTAAAATTATTCATTTCATCCTATCACCAGATTTCTTGGCATCACTCCTCCCCTCCATTCGCCTAGACATTAATGATCTTGGAAGCATGTCCTTTTTGGCCATATCGTTCATTAAAACAGTACAAATCGGAATTCCTTTGATCCAAAACAAACAAATATATTAAGAAAAAAGACACCAAGATCACTTGGGGTGCTCAATTAAAAAAAAGTCTGAAATCATTAATTTCATCCGAACATATTATTTTGAAGACATTCGGAGTGCTCAATTACAAAAGAAAATTAAAAAAATCTATAATAATTCATCCGATCATCTAATTGAGAATGCTCAATCAAAAAAATGATTCTAAAATCAATCATTTCATCCGTGCATCTGATTTTCTTAATCCCCCCCCCCCTTAGCAGCATTCGCATCATTTATTCGCCACTGGTATGTACACGTGTATCTGATAAAATCATTTTCCCCATATTCCAACGCGTCCTCGCCATTCCATATATGGAGAATCCCTCCAGGGGGCGCACTGAGCTAGCAGCGCCAATGGTTGACCGCTGGCCGCAGTTGTCAGTCGAAGAACTGCGTCGAAGCGGATCACAAGTACCTGGTCTAGTAATTCCACAAAGGCGAGAATTGTGAGGATTTGTTCACTCATAGTCGGCATGGTTCGTTTTTATGCTTTATTTTGACTTTACTTTTTTTTTTCTATTATTTTTTTTATTATCATTGTGTTCGTACGATTGTTTTTGTTTATTTATCTGTACGTGATTTTAGGGTTTGTTTGATCCATAGCCACATTATGATGTGTTTTATATTATAATGCAATATATTCCTAACTCTAAAAAACCGGGCTAGTAGTACCCCACGAGGGTAAACATAAGCATAAATCTTCTTTTATTGTTGACAAAATTCATATATCCATTTATTTATTTGTTGTTTCTTCATTTATTCATTTGTTTAATAGTTATTGTTTGTTTATCTATTCATTGATTTGTTTACTTTTATTTTTATGAGTTTAAATTCCTGATAAATAGTTACACTGACGGCATTTCTACGACAAGAAAAAAACCTTGTCGTTGATGGTTGTATGTACTTTTTTTCTTCAAATAATTTTGTTTTTAATGTTCATTTAAGATTCGTTTTACCTGTTATCGAATTATGAAGTATTTTTAATTCTTTTCGCGATGAGTTTAAATTATTGTAAAAACGGTGTTTCTGCGATTATTTACGTTTCCTTTTTACTTTTCATGTGACCATTACTTCCATTGGTTGATAGTGCGTGTTTTGTTTTTTCGTTACTATTTGTTTTGGCTTTTGATTAATTACTTCCTTTCGTTTATCATGAAAATTTGTTTCTCTTTTGCAATAAGTTCAACAACACGTATGAAGGAAATCGTCGAAATTATTTCTTCGACAACAATGTCTCCTGTGTGTTATGATTTTTCTTTATTTTATTGTTTCAATAGTTTGTCTTTTTGTTTATCAATTGTTCATTTTGATTTAATCTGTTACCATCTTATAATACGTTTTCGTTTTTGCTTAGTTGGAATTTCTCTTTTAAACATAAAAACATACGGCGTTGCTTGTACGTATATGTTTTCCTATGCTTTTAATTTTTTACGTTCATTCCTTTCCCAAATATATATAAAAAAAATGAAATAGAGAAGGGTGGCCTTAGCTCTATCTAATCTCTTTTTATATGATTTTCCTTAATTCAATACAGAAATCTGACTGTAGCGTCTTTCCCTTAATCGATAAAACATCCTTTTGCCGCGAAGGCCTCAGATTACTTTGGAAACCCAAATGGCAAAATGATAAAAAGCGAATAATAAAGTTAAAATTATACTAAAAGCTGTTCAATATTAACAATCAATTCTTGTGCTATAATGTTTTTAATCTGAAAGAACTGCACATCAATGCCAAGTTTGAACTTTGTTTTATTATGCAATTCATTTTTCGCCGTTAATAAACATACAGTTTACATACAATTGAGACAATACGATCTAAATGTTTCCATTGCTTGCACATATATTTGTTAGCAGATGAAGAAAAAATACATTTAAAATCTTTATCAACATTATGTTATAAAGATTGCGGAAGAAAGATAACAAGCACTGCAAATACTGTTTCGTTTACCTGGTACAACTATTTTCTAAAGGTTCATCCCTATTTAATCGAAATAAAGCACTCGGAACTTTATTGAAATGACCCATTAAAATCACACGACTTCCATCATCTAAAAAGAAAATTGTCACCAACCACGTTCGCGACTAACATAGTTGATTTGTGTTTCAAATGAAGGATTATTTCTAGAAAATTGCATGTAATTGAACAATCATTGGTTAGTTCGACACAATGTTATTTCATAGCTATTTTGATCACTAACAAAAACGACATTGTTAAACTGAATCCTTCTATTGTTTCTTCCAAAACAGAAAGCATGGTGTTCGAAATAGAACGTAATTATTACTATTATTGTTTTGATAAAGTATTTTTTCAGAGGGTTGTATTTGCTCTCAGGTGCGTGAGAAAACACTTCACGAAAACGATGGCTGTGCAAAATGTAATCTTTTCTCACTCAACAAATAGCAAATACAGACCTTGGGAGATACTACACCGTCATTTTTTTTATTATTATATACATATACCTTTGAAACAATTAGATATACGATATCTTTTAAACGATAAGAGTAATATTGTTCTATCTGAATTGTTCAGAATATTTAAAGCAATTAAACTTTTAAGGAGTTCCAATAATTTTGATTCATGAATGGCGGACGAATAAAATAAGAAATAATTCCCCGTATTTCCTCACATGCTAATACAGATTTTCCTCAGCCGTTCATGATTTGATTTGCGTGAACAATTCGTATTTGCATCGGATTAGACCCTAGTAAATGTGCGCTCTCGGGCGATGTTAATGTTTCAATCGACCGATACCATGCCTAAGAAAATGGGATGATTGGAACATCTGACCAGAGTTACCTACCGTTGCATTAACCTATATGACCTGTTTACTCTTTTTTTATTATCTTTATTATCCATGTCTTTAGATCAAAGGGGGTCGTGGTAATCCACCCTTTAACCTTACAAAAGCATAATACATGTAATATATAATATATCAATAGATCTACAGTCTAACTTGTGTTAAGCAACCACCCTTTTAAGCAGTCAACCTGCGTTAAACAACCACTACAGAAAGTTCCATTGTTAGATTGATAGTGTGCATCAATTTGTGTGAAGCAGCCAACCTGTCTTAAACAGCCATTTCACTCTGTCCCATAGACTGGCATCTTAACACAAGTGACTCTATTACGATCTAATTTCTTAGACGTAGAGCAAACACTAATTAGAAATTGTAATAATAAAGCTATATATAAATTAATGAAAGAGAATGAAATACAATACATGAATTAGTATTTCTGAGAAGGAGTTTATAAAAGAATGTATGTATATTTTTTTGTGTTCTAATCATTAAGAGTGACTGTTGATAACGTGTTGTACAATTGCCCCGAGCTCACTTTCAGATGGTGTTATAATTATTTGTGTCTTTGTATGTATTCCATTCTGAAGTGAAATTATTTATTAGACCAATTATCGACGGATTACTTGAATGGAATTTACAAAAAAATGATATATTTTTTGAAGTATAAAAACAGAATCTACAATTTAGGGTTTCCATTAAATGTTCCTATCAGAGTCTCAAATAGGTTTAAATCTACCAATGGGTACATTTCTTTTATTCTATATACTCTTTTGAACTCGGCCATATACTGCGTTAGACCCATACCATACCTGACAAAGGGTGATTGGAATATTTGTCCATAGTTACCTACCTTTGCATTTATCCTATAACACCTGCCTATATATTTTTAAGCTCGTCCATATATTGCGTTGGATCTATATACTGTATAATTATACCTGTATACTATCCGCCATAGCATACGAATCGATATGCAATGACAAAAATAGGGTGTCGTAATAATAATAATATACTTACTACACTATTAAGGTATCATCTGTATTCATACGAATACAAGTGTTAAATGCTATTGTTTCGTCTATTATACCATTTCAACGGATACATGCTTACTAGTAACTTTCCTTTGTTTGTTCAGGCGTCGACAATCCAGAAGCGGTGAATTATTGTAAATTATCATTGTACTCGTATATTGCCAATCGTATCTACTCGGCAATCCCGTCGCAAGTCGGTAAGCAGTTCATGAATACACCAGAAATCCTGGGGGTAATTCGGCTGTTTTCCGGCGGATACGCACATATTTACAACATGCACACAATCACTAAATATGTGTATAAATACACACAAATTGGTTATATATCACAATTGAATGTTTCTTTTTTACTTTTTTCATTAAAGATTATCATTTCAACACTTCTTTGTTTAATATTTTGTCAATCGTATCTTTTCGGCAATCCCCGACTTATGCCGGGGGTTTTCGAGTAGATACGATTGCAAACGGACATGCCCTTCGTTGCTGACCTACTTTCAAAAACGTAATAACGGTAATATAAGCGCACTATATGATTATTGCTCTTTTTAAAAAAAAATAAAACTTTTCAATGCATTTATCTTAAGATGTTTCATACTTGTAAAACAAATTACTGTATATAAGATTGTGCAATCTGTACGCAAATGGACGGAGGGACAGACGAAACTATCAGTCTTTTTTTATTGTTGTTTGTTATATAATCAAAAGATACGATTGAAAGTATAATTTATTCTCGAAGCGTCAATTTATCTATGTATGAACACTTTATATGCAGTAGATCTCAAAAGCAATGTTAAGCTTTTGAATACAAAACATGGAGTGAATTCACTGTTTACACACTTATTACACTTACTAATTATATTTTTACGATTTAATTTTAATTTTATCACTAATTGTCAATGCGTATCGTATAACAGTACAGCTGTTGTGTAGTTTTAGTAAATTGATTTTTAACTTCCAAATTTCCTCGCATCTCGGAACAAGCATCTTTAAAACTGAACCATTATCAAAGAAGGGGGTGCTTTATCATAATGACATGTTTTATCAGTACAACGAGCTTTTTGTTTTCGTATTGGCACGACTTATTCCCACTAACACAGGCTATACACGAAAAGGAATGGAAAGGAAGGTAAACAGAGAAATAAGTGCTGGTATTTAAATGTCATACGTCACTCTCATGTCCATTAGCCACATAAACAACAAACAAATACTTGCCTTTGAGTTTGTTTTTCAGACGTTTTTCGAAAATTTGTATGAAGACAAACTTTCGTATATAAAGGTATTTTCTAGCATACCAAGCAAACATCTTTGGAAGCATTGTTTTGGTGCTAGCATCTGTTTTTCTTTTTAATACAATCACAAAAATGCATTCCGTTGTTTACATACCTGTTTAAAAATAATTATATAAAGATATGGCATTTTAGTAAATACAATTTGAAAAGTAATAACCGTGTTTTTATTAAAAAAAGCTCTATATTCGCAACATATTTCATTAGATTATGGCAGATTGTGATATCCACTTAGCTATTTCGGGGATATATTACGCAAATCTAATGAAGTTACCGGGTGGTCTTTCTTCGAACTAAAATGACACTTGATTTCATTAAAACCTCTCAATTAACCCCATAAGGAGGTGCTCGAATTTCAATAACTCCTATTCGACTCCTATTAATTATCATCTTGTATAATCGTCTCACTTAACACCGCAGTTATTAATGTAGCATTTCGCATGTGATTGTTGGGGGGTGGGGGGGGGGGGGGGGGTAACAGTGACAGGCACGCACACATAGTGTGAGGTAGTACATTCCGAAATCACATGGCTCCACATGTTTACTGCACATTTGCCTCGTTTTCACTCATCTATCTTTTTCTTATTTATTAATGTTCTTTTTTCAACTACATGCTTATGTTATAACGCTTAATCTCCGATGTGAAAGGTTAAATGAATGAATTATAAGATAGTAGATTGTGCAAACAAATCATATGTTGCTTTGAATTTCATTCGATTTTGGATGAAAAGGAAGGCTTTAGCTAAGCCATGGTTCATTCTTTAATTTGAAGTCTCTAGGGTTGTCCGAATCGAGGGCGAGTGCAGAACGGTCTTACAAAGTGTGTATACTTGATACAACTCAGAGAACATATGCAAAATGAACAAAAACTTATTGCGAGCATCTGGTTTTTTGTAACCGTCGGATATAAATGTTAGGTGCGTTCTATGAACATTAGAATGTGCGGACCCTTCGTGAACTCGTTATTCGAGTACGGTACAAGAAAACAACCGCACGACCGTTTGCTACACCTGGGAAAATGAATATAATTCTTAATTATTTGTCATACATATCTAGATCATAGAAGAACTGTATTACCAAAGTTTAACCATACATGGCTAACACAAAACAAATCTATGATTCGGATGAAAAGCCAAAAAATTGAGTCTTTAAGAAAGATTAGGAAATTTGTATATTGAGCAAACACCATCCGTGATAAGGCGATGTCACACATGCCTACGTTATTGTATAATACTTAATCAAACTAACTTTACTTGATTATGATTAAATATAGTATGTATATGTATATGTGAATGTATATATGAATGTATGTAGCAACGATATGTAAATGTTAGGCAAATAAATTGCTTGATCTTGAACTTAATCTTGTTAAGTATTCTCAAAACGGTAGGGGCTAGATTTCGTAGTCTCGGGGCCGCCCTTCGGTATACCGATAACTCTTCCTGGCTTGACTGGTTTGGTCATCGATCTACAGTACATCGCAATAAAACTAGAATACTGTTGGTGCGATGTTAGACTTTTTTTTAACACAATCACAAAGTAAAACTGTAAATGAAAAGTTCGAGAACGTTGTGTATGTCTCGTTTCAGGATAACGCTGCAATCAATAAGGACCTGGAGGCTAATGGCCGTGCCGGTAAGTTTTATCGTATTTGTTATTTATTTTTGTTGGAAAAAAATCAACAACAACACGTTATAAGTCAAAACATTATAGTATTATTTCAACGTTTCGGTTAACGCCTTCATCAGGATATAATGCATGTTACTTATTTATAATTCCTGTCTCAGCGGCGACGGTATTTTCATAAAGGTAGGAAAGCTATTAGTTAACGTTACACTTTGATAAATAATGGAAGTTACTCAGAACGGAAGAGTCACCGCGTTGGTGTTAAGGTCGAGTACCCATTTTTGAAGAAGGGCGGAATGAATGTCGGGGTAAATTTTTCAAACACATTGTTTGCCTTATGATAAGGTACTGTACTTTAAATCCAAACAGAAATTCAAATTCTATTTATTATTACGATGATATCATTTTCGATGATGTCATTTCTAAATCTAATATATAAGCCGGATGATCGAGCTTCTAACTAAAATTGACGTTTGAACACGTTCAAGCCACCAATTAGTCATATGAGAAGGAGATTCGAATCCAAACAGAAATCCAAATCCTATAAATGAGCAAGCCTAATTATCTAACTGACCAACACCGTTCTAAATACAGTCTTTCTCACATGTTTCGCCATGTGACAACTGTCTATTTACAGACTAGTTGTCCGTATATACTGTTTGTTGTATAAAGGCTTTTTTTTTTAACAGTTCTTTGTCTATATCGACGATTCTTCGATACAAACACGTACTAATCTGTTATTTACCTTAACCCTTTCCCAAAAAACACATTTTCGACTGTCCCAGATTGAAAGGGTTTGCAGACGACATTTCAAAAAGTGATGAAATCTGAAAGTAATCTTCTGATAGGGTAGGAAACATTGTTGGAAAAGGAAAAATTGCTCGTTACGAGCAATTTCTTCTTTTCCCACAGTGTTTTCTAAAGTCGTCTGCAACAAAGTGGTCATATGTCGTTATTGTTTGGGAAAGGGTTAAACAGTTCTTCATTTATACCGAGGGCTAGTGGATTTAAACTAGTATTAATCTTTGCTTTACCTAAAATTGGTACCTATCGATTAACAGACTAATTGTTCGTTTAGATTGTTTTTTTGTACACAATGTATGAAAGCTTTCTTTAACAGTTCTTGGGTAATAGCGACGGTTATTCGATACAAACACGTACTAATTTGCTATTTACCTAGAATTGCTACCCTTTCGATTTACAGACTAATTGTTCGTTGAGACTGTTTTTATACACAAGGTATATAAGCTGTCTTTAACAGTTCTTGGGTAATATCGACGGTTCTTCGATACAAACACGTACTAATTTGTTATTTACATAGAATTGCTACCCTATCGATTTACAGACTAATTGTTCGTTGAGACTGTTTTTTATACACAATGTATATTAGCTGTCTTTAACAGTTCTTGGGTAATAGCGACGGTTCTTCGATACAAAAACGTACTTATTTGTTATCTACCTAAATTGCTACCCTATCGATTTACAGACTAATTGTTCGTTGAGACTGTTTTTTATACACAATGTATATACGCTGTCTTTAACAGTTCTTGGGTAATATCGACGGTTCTTCGATACAAACACGTACTAATTTGTTATCTACCTAGAATTGCTACCCTATCGATTTACAGACTAATTGTTCGTTGAGACTGTTTTTTATACACAATGTATATTAGCTGCCTTTAACAGTTCTTGGGTAATATCGACGGTTCTTCGATACGAATCAGTACTTCTCTTTCATATACAATAAGCTGGCACCTGTCAATTAGTTGGCTAATTGTTTGGACTTTTTATTTGTTGAATAATGACTGGCGACAGTTTACAGGTTTGAGACAATATTAGCAATCCGTTTAAGAATCACTGTTGTTGTAAACAAAAACAAGGCGACTTTAATTTCCCACTCGGTTATCATGATACGCTAAAGGTGTCGTAAAACTTATTCCTTTCATTTTCACAAGTTTTATGACAAAATGTCATGGCCAAGTTGCGCTTTCATTTTCCGAAAAAACACAAAAACCAAGTGTATAACATTTGTGAAAAAACACCACCACCACCACCACGGAAAAAGTCCATTGTTCAATTTGATTTCTTTTTCATGCTGTCGTGCTAAATATTCCATCGTCGTTTACAGATATTAACCCTCACCTGTACATATGTATTTATGTTACTATAACCATGAAAAGATAGGCCAATGGGGCCGGATGTTACGAATTGTATTGTGATGATCATCTGTCTACATATTGCCTTTCAAGAAGATATTTGTGGGCCATATTCGTCTTTTCATTGTATTGTGTTATGATATGCTTATATTCCTTTTTCTGATACGCTTATTTTTGCAAAACCATATCGAAATGAAGTTAATTGATGTTATACATTAATCCATGGCTCCAAATGTGCTTGCTTTCATTACATAATAATCCGTTGCGACAGAAGGAGAGGTTTTCACAGAGAGCCATTTCTCCTTCTGTAACAATGTGTTCTATCCATCAAAATGAGGAAATTATTTCCACGTACTAGTGTGCATTATCATGACTGTCAAGATAATATGTATGGGTCATGTTCGTATTTTCATTGCATTGTAATGTTTGTCATGATATGCTTTAACCCATGACTGCAAATTTGCTTACTTTGATTGCATAAGTACTTTGATTGCACTGCGACAAAAGGAGAAGATTCTCACAATGAGCTATTTCTCCTTCTGAAACAATGTTTTTTTTTATCAAACAAAAAGAGAAAATTATGTCTTTTCAGAAGGGTCAAATGGTCTAAGTATATACCCTCCTTTTCTTTTCAAGATATTATGTTTTGTTTATGATGCATTACCTGCTTTACACATGTTTATAAATGAAATTGGGCTTACCACATCAAAAACACTTTAAACAATATTGGATTATCAAACATTTGGGAAAACCAATTATACATGCGAGTCAATTTTACCGCAATAAAACAACGCATATTAGACATCTATCAACAAAATTGGTATTCATCAATAAGTAATTCACCTCGTCTTTATAGCTATAGTTTATTCAAAAGTTCATTTAATATGGAACAATATCTCGACATCATTCATGAATCAAAATTCAGAAAGGCTCTTACAAGGTTTAGAACATCAGCACACGAACTAGAAATAGAAAAAGGACGCCAAAGTGATATTCCCAGAAATGAGAGAATATGTAGAAATTGTAATTCTGGTCAAATAGAAAATGAATTTCACTTTTTATTAATTTGTCCAAAGCATATAAATTTAAGATCAAAATATATAAAGAGGTATTATCATACATGGCCAAATATGCATAAATTTGTCAATTTATTATCAAATCCTTCAAAGAAAATTATTTTTAATCTGTCAAAGTATATATATTATGCTCAACGCAATCGAAATTGAATGACACCTTTAAATGAATGAAAAGCTCTTCTGTAAATCCATGTCTTTGTAAAAATGTTTGTTAAAATTGCTATATAACATGTTATGTTTATAATGCAATAAAATATTATGTATGTATATGTAAATGACGACGTCATAACGAGTTATTTTTGTTTTTTAAGAGAGCACAAATGTTAAACCACTCCTTTGTTACCCAAAATTGTGAATTGTATGTATATTGGGCCAAAGGCCTTTAATACAAATGAAACACATTGTATTGTATTGTATTGTACACATCTTACTTTAATAAACAGTGGGCGACAATCGTGCAGTTGTAGATAGTCGGCTTCTTGTACTGAGGGTCCTGGATTCGAATCCCCATTAGGCGAGGTGAAAATTACCGGGACTTACCCACGAATCTGTGCGAGTACTTGCGTTTTATCCAGAAAGCAGTCACCGAGAATTGATTTAATAAGGTTCAAGCTTACGTCAACATGGATTAAAATAGATAAGATTAAACTAAACTATAACAAACGGTTAACTTACCTACCGTAGCCTAGTGGTTAAGGCGTCCGCCTCGGGAAGGGCGAAGGATCGAACCCAACGGGAGGCGTTTATCAAGAAATTGTGTCTCGTTGGACTTGTTCCGAAATGGCCGCTTCGTGAGCCGCGAGCTTGTTAGATTTAATGGTTACCGACTAATTTCCGCTTTGCGCCTGGCATAGTGATAGAAGTTGGGAGATACTTGGTAAAATCTGTGAAACGTGTCTCATAAGCCAAAACTGGCTGGCCCTTTCAATAGGGGTGACACTATAATAAACAAACCTTTACCGTTTGCTTACAGAGGAGACACGATCCGAATCGGATAGCTCGACAAGCGAGCAGCTTAACCCCTACAGGAAGAGGTCACGTCGCATGGAGTATCTGTACATCTCCATCGCTGTCGTCCTGGGGGCCGCACTTATAGCTGTACTTGTCTACTTCTCAGGTAAGTAAAAGGATGTTAATGTTATTGTTATTGATCCACCACTGCACCACTGTTGCCTAAACGGTCTTACGGTACATGTAGGATACCCAATATCCGCCATTTTGAAAGTCTTTATTTCGTCGGATTACTTCGGTCGTTTTCGGTAAACATCGCTCGGTGCCTGAACTATTCGCTTTACAGCGAATAGTTTCGGCACCGGCCGATGTTTACCGAGAACGACCGATGCGTTACAGGAAATTTAGATGTCACTTTTTGCAATTTAATTTGAGCTCTTGACATGCTTTTCATTAAGGTAGAACACAAATATCCCGCAACGAGATTATCCGACGAAAGTAAATGTTTCAAAATGGCGGATTATGGGCACTCTACATTAAAACTGGTTAGGCGACAGTGGTGCAGTGGTAGAGCGTTACTGTTCCAAACGATTTAAAGAACCATTGTAATCTTAAACCGTTTCCATTCTGCATGAACATCATTTATCTTTCGATCGTTAAATGTGAACCTTTTTAGATATATATGCTTGTTCCAGGCAAGCAGGAAATACTTTCAATACTTGCCATCTGAATAGAATATATTTGTTCATTATTTAGTATATTACCCCCTGCGGTGCTTCGTTCATAGGATCAGTATTCAAGATGTCTTTTTTCTGGTTTAAGATACTTTCCCGCGACGTAATTGATAAAAGTATGCATTAGAAGTGCACCAGTTTTTGTTTCCCAGCCTTTTGTGTCTTCTTTCTATTTTTAATAACTCTTTGAAAGAATTTATCGATGTTACTTAATTGTTGCAAGTGCATGATGGTTCGTAAAACTGCCTCCGTCCTTGCTCTGGAACATGACCATGCAATACCCTTCGCCCTGATGACCTTATTAAACTTATATAATGTAAAAGACTTGAGAAATGTTAGTGCCAATAGGTCAAATTGCCTTTTTTACCATTTGATCAAAACGCTTTCCGTCCGCATATTTTTAAAAGAAATATACATGCTATTTTTCACGATTTATTTTGAGCACTGGTGATGCTATCAATTGAGGTAGATTACCCACAATCCGCCATTTTGCAACCTATCCTGTCGTCGGATTACTTCGATCGTTCTCGGATTACATCAGTCGGGTTCCCGGAACTATTCGGTTCAATACAAATAGTTTCGGCCAAGACCGAGGTATACCGAAAACGACCGAAATAATCCGAAGATAGAATGAATTTCAAAATGGCAGTTAATGAATTTAATTTTCTACCTTGACGCTTACACAGTATTCAACATAAAAGACCTAGCTAACAAATGATTGCGTCTGTTCTTAAAGCTTTGTTCGCATAAAATAATTGATTTGATTGGTAAGTTGTTGGAAACAAAATGGCCGTAGGCCTACATTAATGTACATTTTTTCACTATATCTAGTAATCAACGCGGCGAAGGATGAGCCTGAAGCTGTTGCGAGTAAGTGTAAGTAATAAATTCCTTCATCCATTACCAAACAATAACGACATTTGACCAGTTTATTGCAGACAACTTTGGAAACATGTGGGAAAAGGAGAAATTGCTCTTAAAGAGCAATTTCTCTTTTTCCCACAATGTTTTCTGCCCTATCAGGCGGTTATTTTAAATTCCATCACATTTTGAAATTTTGTCTGCAAACTCTTTCAATTTGGGTCAGTCTAAAATTTGTGGTTTGATTAGGTGTTTGTTCACAGGAGTGAGAATTAATTTGAGATCCAAATTAAAGGTCTTGAATCAAAACAGTTTGTAGAAATAACTACGTATTTCATTCGTATCGTATAATTTGCCCCAAAAGTTGAAGGGTTCAGAGTTTTCGTCATGCTGATTTCGATGATATTATGAGAAAAAAAGGAGAGGTGACCTATTTGAGCAGCAATATTTCTCGTCAATTTCTATGTACTTCGATGAGGGTCGTGGATTCGAATCCCGTGATTAGCGGGATCCACCTTGCGATCATTCATTAGTCCACATTCGGCGTGAGTACTGGTTATGTAAACAGGAAACAGAATCGGGAGAGATTGTTCAAAGTTGTAAGAACTTGTTTCGCAATCATAATGAACTAAATAAGTAACTAATCCAGCTAGAGGAAAATAGTTTCTATTTTGATTCCAAATATTGTAATCATGTCAAAGAGATATCCATCATTTGTAAGAATGAAAAGATAATTCTTGAATACACGAACTGCTTACGAATTGTCAGTATATTTCCAGTATTGTTAACATCTACTTAACTTTAATCGGAGGTTCTAGCATTCTAAATATATTCATATGCATCAATGTTCTTACATCATTCAAAGTCTTCCTTTCATACAAATAATGTCCAGATCTTGTTAAAATGTTTTCCTTTTTGAAAAAAAAAACCCACATTAAGAATGGTTGCTCAACAAAGGCCCTTATACTTTCGGGTCAGAAGTCTCCTCACTTCTAAATACAGGTAGTTGGACAGCACAGTAGACGATGACGTTCAGGTTAAATTTAGCTTCCCGCTCTTTTTTAAATATTGAAAGCCTTTTATTAAGTCTTTAAAATAGAATACAAATAATTCGCAATTTTGAGACTTATTCTTTCGTGTGGTTGCTTCGGTCGCTCTCAGTACTCATCAGTCGGGATCAGAATTCTTTGGTGTCGTCCAAGACCGATGTTTATCGGAAACGACCGAAGGAGTCCAGCGAATGAATGAGTTCTTCAAAATGCCGGATTATGGGTATTCTACTTTAATGTCTTTTTTTTGTCTTTCAGCATCAGCCAGCACAACCCCGGGTGAGTCAAAAATGCTTGATTTTTTAATATCGAAGGTTTCATTTAAATGTATCTGCTAACCAAATTTTTCTAATACTACAGGAAATACAACATATAGACATTCAAACATTCGAGTTCTGTCTTTAGAATCACCGATTTAATTTTTAAACAGTACATGTAATAGGCTTTTACTCGTACCTTATTTCTTTATTTATTGTCTATAATCTATGGTGTTGATACTTATTAGAATAAATTAGATAGTTATTAGAATCTTCTGGACGAAAATGATTTCTCTCTGAGAAGCAATGCCACAAAATCACATACTAAAATCTTGCTTGCAAAAGACCGTATACGCTCAATAACCAGAAAACCAATTGTTCTCGATTTCAGACTATGATTACCTTTTCGGTGACGTTCAAGACGATGGGGACAACAATTGTAAGTGTTTTTTACCCGACCTTTCGTTATGAATCAGACGTTGTTTCGGCTAGCGGGTGTTTCAAGAATCGATAGTCGACTGTTATCCAAGTCACGGGAAAACTTTTCTTGGAAATTTCAAGATGTCTACGAACCTTTGTTGACATGCAAGCTGCTGTAATATTATTTTCATTCACATCGATTTGTATTCCTACAAAATACATAAAAACATCGTTAAGAATTGTCCAATTAGTATACCCTCCCTTCGGTTTATAAGCCTAAAAACAACATAAAAAACAGTGTTAATGAATTTCCAATGAAATATTCGTCGCGAATGCATTTTCAAATAAAACTACAAATTGTCAATGATTTGTAACCCCTTCATTTTGAAATATGACGGAAGGATTTTGATTCCTTTCAAATGAATTTTATTCTGTTTAGTTTGTTGCATTATGTATCATTAGTTTGTCTATAGCAGTTAAAATCAACCCTTTTTATATATACCTATTCCACTAGCCGCAAAGGTAAAAGCGTCTTGCCAGAAGGCAATGACTATCGTAATTATTAGCCATCTTGGTATTCATATCAGATACGAATGACATCAAATCCACAACGCTTACCTCGACTTCAAATAAATAAGACAATATTTTATATGTTTTTTAACTTGACATGGATGAACAGGGTAAATTTACATTCATTTATTTACACCTGGCCCATTGGTCCTATAAGCCCCCCAATAAATACATGACATGTAATGGTATCTATATCACGGCTAGACCTTTTAAAATCCCCGGACTTCAAAATATATTTTTTTTTTCGGAACTTACGAAAGTAAAGGAATACACATTTATTTAATATTTCAGCAGAGAAAACAATTAAATACTAGCTAACTTTGGGCGTATTTTTTATACAAATCCGGTGACAAGGCTACATGACTAAGATGAAGCTCGCATATAAGTCAAGCCTTAATCACCTGGCCCGTGACACTCAGTATAAACCCTGGAAGCAATCATCCACGTTCTTGCACTGAAGAGTTTACATCGAACTAGCCGGAATAGCATACGGTTGGCCATGTAGAACTTTTCCAGAAAGAACAACAGCGTGTAAGGGTAACTAATTACCATACAGTGGATGTAACATCCAGTTCGTGATACCGTGGGATTTTCCGTCATTATCTACATTTACAGAGCGGTTTCGGTTACTTTATTTTTATGAATATTTGTTTCGAGCATAGCTGAATCATACATTATTTTATATTTCTGTTGTATGACGTCCGGGAACTTTAAGGTGTGACAAAGCACTAAATACAAATCTTACTGTACATAGATTTATCACATGAAATAACAATCAACTATGTAAATGAAGTGTATACGAACATGGAAATGTTTTGTCTATTTCATTTTTTCTTCCATTTCATTTATTTTGTAGTTGGTGGTGGTGGGCAGATAACCGGTAACACGCGCAATGGTACGTATGCTAACCTTTAGAATGCTGGGTAATTTTTTAAAAATAGATTGTTTGCGTCGTCTGCTTTCAAATACACCCAATATCTGCTTAGTTTTGTTGAGGAATGATTCTCAGAGAAGCAAACATGTTAGATCACAGGCCAGGCGCCAATTTACTTGGCGGCTTGCCTGGATCTAACCTGTTTGCATAAGCATTAAGTCGGTGCCAGCACTATAGGTGTTAAGTGGATATATAACAATGTTGTATATGCTGTATTCAAAGTTATTTTGCAAAATTTATGTATCGTTTGCGGAACTTCTTTGCAAACTTGGGAAGCTAATGCTATGTCATAGAGAACATGCGTGTTTATAAAAAGACAACGAAACTGATCGGTGGACGACGGTGTTTTTCACTGAATGAAAATTATTCTAATAAAGAGGTAACATGGCTCAGTTTGTCACAATTATTTTAATGAGAAGTCTTTATACTCATATGGGCGAAACGATTTAAAGAGAACTGTCTAAACTAAACTGGTTATTTAACGATATGTCCACGTTTGTGACATAGTTGTAACACGCAAACTGGTTCACTTTATTCGTTCAAATCAACGTATAGATCAATAACTTTTGTCTGAGCTCATTTCATCAATTTAAACAACTGTCATCGTCTGTCTAAGTAAAGTTTGGTGTAATAAATTGTCATTAACGTATGTTCTTTCTCGTTAATCTATAAGTCTGGCATTGTAAAGTAATAAATGAAAGACTATTTTTAAGGACGGGTTTTAAATACCCGATTTGACAAACGGAAACAACCAATTAAAACACTTACCCATTGTCTTATTATTCTCTCTTTTCAGCACCAATTGGCGGTAAGGTTAACTTTTTCCCATTTGATAAAGAGTTTCATCAACAGTTTGTTGTGTTTATTGGAAATAATATCCCGAGTGCAACATTACTTGCGCATAATAAATAAGTTTATTATACGCAATTAATGCCCACGAGTTGAATATTACATTGAATATATACTATCAAGTTGTCAACACATACCATCACTACGTAATTTCTGTAAATGCTCCATCGCAAGTCAATCGCAATACATTGACCTGTTCGTCTTCGCGAGAGAACCGGGCATTTTCATAATTCGCAGGGCGAATTATTTCTTACAGGGAATACAGAGATTTATTTTTTAAAAAAACTGTATAAATCCTGACAAAAAAGTCCATAATTAATTACTGAATTCGATTGAAAGATACCCACAATTCTAATTCAAATATGTTATTATAGAGCGAAGTGCTGTATTATTACACGTTTTTGAATAAGTATGTAAAAGTAATGGGAAAATGCTCCATGAGCTTTGATCCCATAATAGCTACTTTAAACTGTAAAGCATGGAATAATAAAATAAAACTTTATTGATTTAGGAACATTTCATTTTGACTTTCAAGTTTTCTCTTCCGTGGATATTCAACTTTGACATATTCTTTACTTATTTTCGAACAAAATCAAATAATTTTCGATCAAATAACTACATATACATGTAAGTTCATATAAACAGATGGTCAACATTTAAGGTATTCCACCCCTGATGGAAAACTGTTATTTGCTTTGGTTAAAGAATGAATTGAAATATAAATCACGAAAGTATTCATCCTTTCAAAGGCATTCACTAAGCCACTTTCCCGAATTTGATTGATTTTGAATTCATATTCACAAAATCAATATTAATGCAATTCCAATCATTTAATTAAACTTTATTAGATTCATACTTATTACCTTCCCGTTATTATAAATCTCTACATTGAAATTAAATTTACATGAATGAGAGGTGGCAAATAAAAATTTCAATCCCTGAAAAAAATATAATATAAAACTTGATTTTATAACAGCATTTGTTCCGTTATATCTTTGACTTTGTTATTCTGACTTTTCTGACATTTTACTGTAACGGATGGAATACCGTACATGCAATACTCGACCACACTTTGATGTTTTCTCATAAACAATCTCACATTTCCTTGTTTTTTTTATTTTTTTCCATACACTAAAGGCATATCAAGATCAGCAGACCCACCAGGTAAGTAATGCCTTATCACGGTTATTATGCCAAACTTCTGACAGTTATCTCCCCTTGCTAGGCTGCATCGATCACTGGAACCACAAGACTTTCATCCAGATTTGGATTAAATCTAAATGAACCCGTTTTTGTCTCAGGGTTTTACTGGACATTGTAGTCAATTTAGTTTAAGATCTTCATGTGTTTAATTCGGTCTAGTTAAAGCGAAATTCTTTTGTTTTCTTTACAAATTCAGCAAAATTAGATGATTTTAATTAGGTATCACCGCCATCTTTAAAAGCCATTTTCGTTTCAAAGCAGATAGTCATTAACTCGGACGATCCAAGCTGTAACAATGTGTTCTTCGTCTAGATCCTTCGGACTAATAGTCATGTGACATTTGTGATGGCGTTGATCAATCACATAAAGGGGAGATCACTATTAAGAGTTCGTGCTTATGCATGTCTATTACTGCAATACTTTGTATCAATTCATCAATACTTTTAGAAATGACTGTGAGGAAAATACCTATTGCTCCTGATGACATCAAACAAATATTCAAGCTTTATCCAAGTTTCTTAAGTTTAGTTTATTCGTAAATACTAATTAAATTTCCCGTTAGCTTTTTTCCCTTAAAATGTTATAAACAGATTTTGAAATAATTGATCTGAACCAGTCTGGTATTTGTCCCGAACATTTAAATGACAAGGCGAGTCTATACGCACACATCCCCACCCCCTACCCCCACCCCCCCCACACACACACTTCAGGATCAAAGCTTTTACTTCAGATCAAATCAAAGCTTTTACTTCAGATCAAATTTTTGTATCTTAACGTTTTATTACATTATTACGTTTTATTACATTTCCTGTTGGCTATGCCGCAAAAAGTTGATATAAAACAGGTTATGAAATATCCACCCAAGTTAACTTTTTGAATAAAGTAAATTAGATACACAAAGATTCTTACACAAAAGATGTGCATTGAGTATCATCATTCAGTAAACATTGATCGAAAATGCCCTAGAGTATCTCACAGTACGATTACCAACGGGTTTTGAAATAAATCGCTCTGAGTCAGTCCGCAACCGGAACTGTAATTAAACAGGAAATGTAAACATTTCCTGTTTTATTAAATTTCCGGTTGTTACATACGTACGTCATGACCTAAGACGTCATGTTTTCATCGTTCTCTGTTTGTTAACTGTCGCTTTATGTTTTTTGTTCGTTTTTTTTTGTATTTTCTGTGAGTTTTTTTTTTCATTTTTTTTGTTAATTTATTAGAATCCATATATGTAATAGGATTAAAATAATAGATGCCTTTGAATGGGAAATGTTATCGCGCTCGGCTTCGGATTATTATCCGTTTCGCCTTCGGCTAACCGGATAATATTCCTACGCTTTGCTCAATAACATTTCCGATTCACGACACCAATATATTCGCAATATATATACGGATTAGTACCAACCGTTATTAACCTCAAATTTCATACATTTTAGCGGAAACAACCACTAAGAGGAGTTTATCACTTGTCGGTAAGTGAAAATCTTCTTAACTTTTATGTTACTGCTACTTTGATTCTTAATAAAATCTTACAAAAATAATACTTATGATACAAAAATCAATTTAAAACAGCAGATTGACAGAAAACCAGTGCTTTCGTTAGACTGACTACCTTTTATTGCATTGCTTGGTTTTAGATTAGATTTAATCCCAATTTCAAAAGAAAATGTTTAATGTCAAACTTAATAGTTGCCGCTGGGAAATGAAGTCTTGAGCCGGACTCGAACCTTGTCTTAAATAAAATAATACTTATGATACAAAAATCAATTTAAAACAGCAGATTGACAGAAAACCAGTGCTTTCGTTAGACTGACTACCTTTTATTGCATTGCTTGGTTTTAGATTAGATTTAATCCCAATTTCAAAAGAAAATGTTTAATGTCAAACTTAATAGTTGCCGCTGGGAAACGGAGTCTTGAGCCGGACTCGAACCTTGTCTTCCTCGAAACAAAGACGCGAAAAACAATAGTTGCATATGATTTTAATTAGGATACATTAGATATTGTAGATTACAGAAATACCTCTCGAAAAGTTATTGTTAAGGTAGTCCAACCCTTATTGGAAACTTCCATTTGCTTTGGTATAAGACTTAACCATTTGAATGCTGGGTACTATTTCTAAAAACTATATTTTTGTGTCGTCTGCTTTCCAAAGCCTTATATATCTGCTTTCATTTTGATGGGGAACAATATTCAGAGTAGCAAACAGGTTAGATCACAGACCAGCCGCCAATTTACTTGGCAGCAGGCCTGGATGTAACCTGTTTGCATAAGCATGAATTCAGTTCCAGCACTACAAGGGTTAAAGATCCACTTTTGGAAACGAAACTACAATGAAAGAAGTCTTGCGAGAAACAATATGGCAGCTTAATCCAAAAGAGTTCATTTTTATGTCAATGGAAGCTATATATAATCAACTTGTATCATTTAACCCTACGGCCATTTATGTACATTTACGTTTCTAAATGATGCAAGTAAAAAAACAATCAACGGTGGTTAACCCTTTCCCAAACGATAAGGCTATTTCACCACTTTGTTGAAGACGACTTTAGAAAACATTGTGGGAAAAGGATAAATTGCTCGTAACAAGTATTTTTTTTATTTTCCCACAATGCTTTCTGTCCTATCAGAAGATTTTTTTTCAATTTCGTCACGTTTTGAAATGTCGTCTGTAAACTCTTTCAATTTGGGAAAGTCGAAAGTTTGTTGTTTGGGAAAGGGATAAGGTATGGTCGTTTCACTCAGCCGCATAATCGCATCATCGGTACCGTGTTGACAATGTTGAGAGATCAATTTGGTGTCCAAAGATCATTCAATCATACCGCAATGGCAAATTCACCGGAAGCGTTTTAGAAAATCTAGCGCTCAGCTGAAGATATAATATTCATAATCCGCCATATTGAAACTTATTCATTCGCCAGATAACTACGGCCGTGAAACACTTGGTATAACTTAATGATTAGAAAGAAACCTCCAACTGGGGAGGTACCTTGTATAGGCCCCTGTTACATGTATACAACGCAAAAAAGCATTGGAGAGTCGTGGGTTCGAATGGTGCTAGTATGCTATTGTGACCTTTTAATGCCCTTTCTGACGAATATCAGTTTGCTTATCCTGTCACTAGTGTCATTTTGGGACCGATAACAAGGTGCCGTATAACATTTGTGATATCCGGCACTAACCATATAATACATTCACGTGACGAATCATGACGTCATAAAAACGCTATGACGTCATGTTTACATCATTCTCTACTTATTTTTTCCTTTTTTGTCGTGTTTTATTTACATCATGTTTGTTTGAAAGAATACATAAAGGTAACAGGATAAATAGAATAGATGGTTGGTGTCTTTGAATGGGAAAGTTATCGGGCTCGGCTTAGGATTATTATCCGTTTCGCCTTCGGCTCACCGGATAATAATCCTAAGCCTTGCCCGATAACATTTCCGATTCACGACACCAACCATCTTTTCTCTATTTATTCCTTGTGTGACAGAAAATGGATTGGTGTATAAATACTACTTCTACAGTCTCGCTATGGAAGCCGGCTTTCATGGGTGATTCGGTAGAGTGGTTGGCTTTCTCTCGAAGTTAAGCAACGTACGAAGTGGTTAGTACCGCGATAGGTGACCCACGATGTCTTTAATCCGAGAGGGACCCGATACACGTTACAAAATTGGTGGCAGCGGTGGGATGTTGTTTGATATCACCATCATTCCCGTACCCTTAGTAGTTCGTTGCAAGTTCTCGATCATTGTTTCTGCTTTGTAGCAGTGTTAATAGTGACAGTAGTACCTTCTTGCATTGATAACTGCTCATGAATGTCTTAGTGACATTTGTGACTTCGGGACGAAGTCAAGAGGAAGATAGGAGAAATGTGACAGAATTAGGCTTTATCTATAATTACTACATCTACAGTCTCGATGGTTTTTATGGGTGATTTGGTAGAGTGGTTGGCTTTCTCTCGAAGTTAGGCAACGTACTAAGAGGTTAGTACCTGGATGGGTGACCCACAATGGCTTTACTCCGAGAGGGACCCGATACACGTTACACTTGGAAAAAATTCAAACCTATATATTTTGTTATTCCAGGCTCAAACAACAATGGTGGTAACCGTAAGTTAAACATGATTTTCTTTATAATCATTTTTTGTTTTTTCACTGTATACGTTTGCATAACATAACATAACATAAATTTTATTGTAAATAAAGGCCTCCAGCCCAGAATACACACAATGAATAGCATAGCAATCATGTTAAAATGAATTGATTAAACATACAACATTAATTTACAAACTAATACAAGTGCATTGATTTAGCAGATACTTTTTGCATATTCAATAAGCCGTACAGAACTAGCAGATGTACATGGATATGAATCGACGGCCCGGCGCAAGACCGGACAAAGTCATATTTTGCAAAATACGGCTCGGTCCAGTCATGCACACACCCATCGAAACCCATCGAAACACATCTGCAAGTGAGTAAATCAAATAAAACACGCACCTGTATTAGAAACAGTATCTGAATGATATTGGCTTGTCCAGTGTAATGAACGACCAATAAAGCAATAATATTAAAAATGAAAAAGTGTTAGCATCTATTTTTTCTCAATTGTTTTTAAGTACTCTTCTCTTAGAAGTGAAGCCCTGTATATATACGTAGACAATGATAGTATACTGCTCTCTCTGGGATCCGACATAATGGTATAAAATGCTTCCCTACAAATGGCATTAGTTATCCACGTTGTATTGAAGCATTCTAGTCTTATATCGCAATACAATTTACAGATAAAAAAGAAATGGAATTCGTCTTCAATAAGAAACAAATCATGATTAATTAAACAATAAGTACAGTATCGTATTTCTCGATCGATATGAAAATGCCGGCCTTTCTCTATCATTAGTTCGTGTCCTGAGCATCGGAAGTTCGAAAGCGCTCTTTTTTTAGGAAAGGGCATTTTTACAGATAAATATCGCTCTGTGTTTGAAAGAGTTTTATAGCACTTGTAATGTTCTGCCTTTGGAGAAGCGTTGATAGTCGATTGTAACTTTTGTATGGCACAGGCTTTGATGCGATCTGTAAACGCCGACATGAACATCCTGGCGTCACCCACGTCCTGGTTGATCCACACGTACCCGAAACCATTTTCAAAAAGTAGCTTTCTAATGTTTGTAGCCCATGTGTTTCGACCTGCGTCGTCTATGTGTTTTATCATAAGATAACACTGATGCGGGTATCTATTATTTGGTAACTGTAGAAGTTTTATCCAATACTTAACACACTTAGTCATATAATTAACGTAAATAGGTGTTCTACCACATTCACTCAGTGCAAGGAAACCTGGGACAAATTGTTTAAGACCACATATACGTTTACAAAAATTGACGTGAATTCGTTCTGTGCATTCATCTGGTAAACGTAAATTTCACCAAAGGGGACGCTTTCACGTAGTCATAAGCGATGATATATTTGTGTGTAAAGTTTGATTCTTGAAAACTGTTTCGTAAAAGGCAATTTTGCAAAAGGAGGAGATGGTATTACGTCTTTGTTCTTGAAAATCGCGCTAATTGCCGTTTCGAGCGCTAAAATGGAGTCACCATCTTTAGAAATGCGCATGCCCAAAATTTGCATCTGTACATTCTGCAATGGTTCAACCAAATAAGGCGCGCAGTGTAGACAAAAAGCAGTTTCGTGATAGGAACTTAAATAATAGAAAAAAGTATCATTATTAACTTTTTTGAAATGTTAAGATGATTAAGCACTCTTATAAAAACTATTGATGGTTCTATGTAAAAACCCTTTTTACAGCGACCAGAAATTGTGTTATGTAAAATACCCACATTAAAAAGGTAATTCAAGGAATAATCTTCATATAAGATAGATCAGTTTTGATTTCTTTCTTCTAAAGATGCTGGACACATGCGTTTTCATTGAATATTGTGAAAATTGTCAAACAAGTATTCGCACTTGTCCGTGCTTTGACGGAAAATGCCGGTTTATAAAAAGTAGTGATTGCTCTGTAATGCACTTTGTAAGTGTTAAGGAAGAATACCAATTAATCGCCATTTTGAAGCTCATTCTTTCGTCGGAATACTTCGGTCGTTCTCGGTATAAATCGGCAGGGGTCGGAACTATTCCCATTTAACCGAATAGGTCCGGCCCTGGTCGATGTTAACTGAGAACGACCGAGGTACTTCGACGAAAGAATTTCAGAGTTGAGAATCATGGGTATTTTACCGGAGGTACTAAGACTGTTCACATATTTCGCAGTCTCAATCTAAGACGCTTGCAATCATTTCGATGATTTCTCTGGACTGATGTAATAAATAGTTGTTTACAAAATAGATTGCTCTATCTGCAATACAGATACATTTACTAAACTGATGGCGTATCGTTAAGGAATAATACCCATGATCTGTCATTTTGAAACTAGTTCTCTAGTCGAAATATTTCGGTCGTTTCCGGTATGCATCGGTCCTGGCCGGAACTATTTTGTGTAAAGCGAATAGTTTCGGCACCGACCGATGTTTACCGAGAACGTTTGAACTAATCCGACGAAAGAAGAAGATTGAGAATGCAGGATAATGGGTTTTCTACTTCAATCTAGTTCTTAGTTAAATTTATGTTCTGTGTTGTAATTTTATCCTTGAAGTCATCTTATCTTAAAGAGTTAAGATTCCCAATCGATGAAATAGTCGCTTTAAAAGCATACTAGCGCTCAGAAAAACTGCAAAACTGGGTAATATGAGTTATAAATTATGATATAATATGTTGAAACATAGCGAACAACCCGAAATCATGACAATGTAACACGCGCAATATTTATGATCTATTTTTCAAAGCGCTATTTTCATAAATTTGGTGCCCACCAATTTAACTTCATTGTTTACATTCAAGTTACATCTAAAATAGCAAGGAGCGCTCGGATTAATGAGTGGCGATCATCTGGTTAGAAACATCACGTTAAACACAAAGAGAAATACTGTCATTAATTCAATATTAACAACGTGAACATTAAAAATGGAGAGTTTCTTGGGTTTTATTGGTTCTCAACGTTTCTCGGTTGACCTTGTTTTATCGCTTATTGTTATTTTTTAATTATAAAAGACCTTTTACAATTCAAGTGTTAATGAGCGCAAGAGGGCTTTAAGTTATAAATGGTGTATTTTGTTCTTTCAGCGATAGCAAGAACTGTTACCAGAGGTACGGTTTATATTGTAAAGTGGCTCTTTGTTGTTGTTGTTTTTCTTCTGTGGTTTTGGTTCGTTTTGATAAACAACTCAATGATACACAGACTTGGAAATGGTCCAAATTCAAAGCAACAAAGCATCAATGCAGTATGAATACAAAGTCAATTTATCTTCGTTTCACAGCATTAAGAAAAAGAAATACAATAAAAGGATATAAGACTTGATTAAACCCTTTCTCAAACACCACAATTTTTACGGTTCCAAATTAAAAGAGTTTGCAGACGACATTTCAAAATGTGATGAAATTGGAAAGTAATCTTCTGATAGAGTAGAAAACATTGTTGGAAAAGGATAAATTGCTCTTCACGAGCAATTTCTCCTTTTCCCACAAAGTTTTCTAGGGTCTTCTGCAACAAAGTTGTCACATATCGTTATTGTTTGGTAATTGGGTTAAACAATAAAAGCTTGTGTCACAGTTGGGAAAATATAAGCTACTGCGATACGTATGGTAATTACGATATGCTATGGATCAAATAATGTGTGAATCGTCCCTTTCAACGATAAGCATGAATAATATGGCAGTATGTTATTCAAAACTCTGTGGCCTATATCAAAACCTTTTACATAAACTATACATTGTCTACTAATAGGTTTTTGATTACGTAATAATAATATTCAAGTTGATATAGTTGCACTTTTCTTAACCCTTAGAATGCTGGAAATATGTTTTTGTGTCCTCTGCTTTCCAAAACCTTAACTATCTGCTTATTCTTTAGGAAAGTAGTAGCAAACAGGCTAGATCACAGACCTGTGGCTAATTTACTTGGCGGCTGGCCTGGATATTACCTGTTTGCATAAGCACGAAGTCGGTTTCAACACTATAAATGATTATATATGAGTGTATATGTATGTTTACATGTAAATATGTGAGCATATATCCTTTTGCATATATTTTGAATAAGCATGCTAATAGGATACATTATTATTATCACTATTCATTGTGCTTTTGCCATATTTGAATAAACTGTATTAGAATAAAAGCACATGTGCTCTGGCTTGTGTCATTAAGATGTAATTGCTTACGCAGGCGAACCAGTTGACTATTTATCATTGAGTATGATAATTTCCAAAGATTTCAAATGAACATGTAGATAATTAAGGATAATACAGAACAGAATTTTGTCTAGGCGTGTACAAAATACATCATTCAGACTACATCGCTGGATTATAAAAAACAATGTTATAATGACAAAAAATAAGCAAACAAGTACACACTGTAAATTTATTTAAATGTATTTTGTTTGTTTAAACATGTATGTATATGGGACGTTCGCTTTAAGTACAATAAAAGAATTTGACTGTAACCAAAAGTCCATCGCTTTTGTTATCCCAAGAGGTTAATTGATATTAAGTAGAATATCTATAGCCCGCCTTGTTGAAACTCATTCTTTCGTCGGATAACTTCGGTTGTTCTCGGTAGTCATCTATCTTGGCCGGAACACTTCGGTGTAATGCGAACAGTCTTGGCATAAAAAAGATCCGCCCCCATTTCCAGATGTGTTACCTTGATTTATTCGAATCCCTGTTTTATGTTGTTGATAATAAATGATGTGTTGACTTACCATGTATTAGCTAATTGGTCTTTAGTGTTAATCTAGCGATAATCTGCACTCCAATAGAGATAAGCGATTCTCTTGCCAGGCGACCTTCATCCCGGTCACATGGCAGGTGCGCGTGACGTCACACACAAACGTAGCTATTGTAACGTAGATATATCTAAGAAGTAAAATGTATAATTCCGTTCATTTCATGTTCACACAGACCCGAACCCTATTCTACAGCGACGAATGATGCCTCCGCAGACAAGTAAGTTTCACCATCACCCTGTAGATCATTCATCGAAGAGTGTCTTTCAAAAGACATCCCGTATGAAAAGTCCCCTCGAACTCTCAACAATAATCTCCCCTTGCTACGCTGCATCGATCACTGCCACAAGAAGATTTTCATTCAGATTTGGATGAAATTTAAATGACCTTTATCTTTGTTCAAGTTTTTACCGGATATAATTGTTCAACTAGTGTTTTCTTAAGTTGATTTCTGAGCAGCTGAATTTAGAAATCATTCGTATTCTTTACAAATAAAAGGACACATGTATAACTTTTTTTGTGTCGCATCCATCTTTATAATTATGTTATATTTGTTTCTAAGCAGATGGTCATGTGACGTTTGTGGTGGCAGTGTTCAATCCCATTAAAGGAGATCACTGTTAGGGATTTGAAGCCCATATAGCCAATGATTCATATGTTAACCAATTACGTGCCCCATGGTCAAAATAACTTTGTTCCATATAATTGAAGTGAGTGAATAATAACCGTTAACATACACTATCACCAAGTTTTAAGGTGCTTGCTCACATATGAGACAATAATCAAGGCAAAACAAAATGTTGTTCAAGCAATACAGTTTTTCTATTGCTGTATATTCATCAATGGAAAACAGCTTCTGAACGCAAAGTTGATTCAGACTGTGTCAATATTTCCGGGTGTGTACAGACATAATGTAATGGATTTCAAAACCGTTTCAACACTTTTAAATCTGGATACATATTTATTCATTGAATACAGGGTCTTAATACTTTGATACACACTGACCATACCTCCAATGGCTATTAACCAGTACGTCTTATACAACTATGGAGCTTCTATACAGTTTAAGATAAACACATGTTTGATATCCAAGTTTCTTCCCGTATGTTAACAAGCAACGTTAAAGCATGACATCCGAAATTATGACTTTGCATTGGCCACTAGTAAATTTCAGATCATATCGACTTTGTCAATTCTTTATAAAGTAGACTTTATTATTTTTGCCCATGTGAGATAATATAACAAATACATATACATCACTTGTAGTACTTTGTGACGGTTCATTGTCAGCTGCTTACTTCAAAAGTGTTGGACTACATAAAATGTTTGAGAACAAGTATTATATCTAATATCTTTCTCTTCATATCTCGTAGAAATCATTGTGACAAAAGGATAAATAACAAATTGTCAATCGCCTACTTTAAAAGTGTGGATACATGTTCATGGTTTAAGAAAAAGCATTAAATCTTATACATCTCTTTTCGCCTTTCGTAGAAATCATTGTGACAAAAGGATAAATAACTCATTGTCGGTCGCTTACTTTAAAAGTATTGATACACGTACATGGTTTGGAAAAAAGTATTATTTCTCCTATATCTCTTTTTATATTTCGTAGAAATCACTGTGACAAAAGAATGACTACTCTTTGTCAGACGCCTTCTTCAAAATCATTGAAAATGTACTCCACTGTTTGAGATAAAGCATTTTTCATGCTTTTATTTTTAATTTATATCAACAGCGACCACCACTACAAGGGCCCCAAGAAGTAAGTATACGTTTATTCAAACCATTTATAAGTGAAAGGTCCTGTGTAACCGAGTTGTTAAGTTTGCCGACCTTGAACTAGGCAGAGCTAGGCTCGTTTAAAAGCATACTAGCGCTCAGAAAACCTGCAAAACTGGGTAATATGAGTTATGAATTATGATAGAATATGTTGAATCATAGCGAAAAATCACAGAATCATGACAATATAACGCCTGCACTATTTATTATCTATTTTTCAAAGTGCCATTTTGACAAATGAGATGCCCACCTATCTAAAGTCATTGTTTACATTCGAGTAACATCTAAAATAGCAAGGAGCGCTCAGATTAATGAGCGTCTATCACCTGGATAGAAAAATCATGCGAAAAACATAAAAAACTGTCATTTATCGAATATTAACAACGTGAACATTCAAAATTGAGAATTTTTTGGGTTTTATTGGTTCCCAACGTGCCTCAGCTTACCTTGTTTTATCGCTAATTGTAAACAAACTTTATAATATTCTTTCTTTTCAAAGCATCATGTGAACGCGTTACAGTCTAAATTCCTCTGTAAAAGGGATTCTAAAGTACTTTTAAATTAATTTCAATTATTCTAGAACTTTCACAATTTTAAGTGTAAATGAGCGAAAGTATGGCTTTAAGTGTCACCCGTACTGATATTTTTGTTTGAGTGTCCTGCGGCAAGACACTTAAGGGCCCTGGCATAGTCCTGGGTACCGTTTTACTAAACGATTTACGGAAAATAATTGCGTAAGTCATAACTGATACACATTGATAGCATCTTCAGTGAAAGTACAATATTGCAATGTGACACGTCATTGGAAGCGTCTCGGGGAGACGATTCCAATGATGTGTTACTTTGCAATATTGCTTTGCCCAATATTGAAATACGAGGATTCGTGGATTTAGACTTACGCAAATCTTAAGCGTAAACTGTTTAGTAAAACAGTACCCTGGTGAATACTTAGAGAGCCGCACTATAAATGAACCCTTTTTGACACCGCGTTATATCCCCCGCCAACAATCAATCCCCTATAACTATATTCGAAGAATACTGAGAGCTATACTACTCGGCGTCTCTGTTGGCGTCACACCTTGGTTAACCCTTTCCCAAACAACACATTCTCGACTTTCACAAATTGAAAGAGTTGGCAGACGACATTTCAAAACGTGATGAAATTGACAAATAATCTCCTGATAGGGCAGAAAACATTGTGAAAAAGGAAGAAATTGCTCGTTACGAGCAATTACTCATTTTCCCACAATGTTTTCTAAAGTCGTTTGCAACAAAGCGGTCAAATGTCGTTATTGTTTGGGAGAGGGTTAAGTTCAAACGTGCAAATTTGTATCTCATTAACTACTGTATGTAATTTGTTGATATTTCACACGTGTGTTCAGGGTTATACTTTAAGGTCCCTGACCACGTTTCATATCTCTTATTTGAATTATTATTTAGCAAATAATGCAGCTTTTTGTACTTAGAAAATCTTGGTTTATTTTTTACAAGCAAGTTTGTATCTTATGAACAACTGTATTGTATGGGTTGATACTTCACACATGTGTTCAGGGTAATAATCTTAGGTCCCAGGCCAAGTTTAAATTTAAGAAATCATATGGCCTATTGTACTTAAGACAATCTTGGTTACGTTTTTGCGTGTCAGTTTGGATCTCATGAACTACTGTATGGAATGGGTTAATACTTTCTGCATGTGTTCAGAGTCATACTTATTTGACCTATACCTCTGTCCGACATTATGGAATAGTCGAGCATGCCGTCTTATGGACAGCTCTTGTTATCGCTGTATTTTTTTTTTCTGTAGCAACAATAAATGAATAATATTAAAAACAAAACTTTTATTATAATGAGAAGTTAAACGGATTGTTACGATGGTTAATGTTCAAACTTTGACATTAACACTCGTATTTATTCATCTTTTATGGGTTTACTTACGGTCTAAAGTATATCAGTTATTTATTTGATTAAAAACGACATAATTCGGCTCCCAGTAACTATTCTTCAGTGCGCATCACTATCATATAACAGTACAGTTGTTGTGCAGTTTTAAAGAAATTTATCTAACTACCTCTTTTTTCTCAGATATGTGTACTTTCACCTTTAACCCATTACCAAACAGTAACGACTTTTGACCAATTTGTTGCAGACGACTTTGGAAAACATTGTTGGAAAGGGAGAAATTGCTCGTGACGAGCAATTTCTCCTTGCCCACAATGTTTTCTGCCCTATCAGAAGATGTTTTTTTTTTCAATTTCGTCACATTTTGAAATGTCGTCTGCAAACTCTCTCAATATGGGACAGTCGAAAATATGGCGTTTGGTAAAGGGTTAAAGCTTATGATAAGCATCAGGTAGAGATCAGAGTTCAAACTGTTACTAATTTTCCGACGGTACTAGTACACTTTGCTTCGAAGAAAAAACAATGAGACGACTGGTGTGACCATTTAATAACACTTTTTGAGAGTCGTTTCAGCATATATTTAAGGATAGAAAACACTTTTCTTAATCAAGCACTAACTGATTTATAATTAGAGTCAATTGAGGCTGATTATCTGAAAAGTAACAGGCGTATGAACGAACATGAAAAATTACCGTTTTTGGATCATACAAGCGTCTACGCTTCTCACAAGAGACGACAAGCTTACTTTTAATATCTTGTACCGTGGCCTTGTGGTTAAAGCGTCCGCGAGCTAGTTCGACTTAATGGTTACCTACTTATATCCGCTTGGCGCCTGGCATAGTGATAGAAGTTGGGAGGTACTTGGTATAAACACTGAAGCGTGTTTCATAAGCCAAAACTGGCTGGCTCTTTCAGTAGTGGTGAAACTACAGTAAAATAACTGTAAACTTTTTTTGTATCCGCTTGGCGCCTGGCATAGTGATAAATGTGCGGAGGTACTTTGTATAATCAGTGAAAAGAGTCTCATAAGCCAAACTGACTGGCCCTTATAATAGGGGCGACACTAATAAACAAATCCTTTACCTTTACCTTTGTATGTTCTACTTTCAGTGGCATTGCGGGGATTGCAAAGAAGGATGCCACGTAAATATTTCCATAGTTGTATATAAACCCTTTACCAAACGCCAAATTTGTGACGGTCCCAAATTCAAAGAGTTCGTAGACAGCATTTCAAAATTTAACGAAATTGATAAGTAATCTTCTGAAAGGGGAGAAATCATTGTGGGAAAAGGAGAAAGTTCTTGTCAAGAGCAATTTCTCGTTTACCCACACTGTTATCCAGATCCGTCTTCAACCAATTGGTCAAATGTTGTTATTGTTTGGTAATGGGTTAATTGTTATGTGTTAACTGTGTGTTTGATTGGGGGTGTGGCGTTGTTTTCAACAATTCACCGTTTTATCGTTGTGACACATCGATTGTTCGTGATTCATGGGTAGCTTACCCGTGTAACACCAGAAAAGGGGGTATCTTGTGGAAACTAGGGTTTAGTGGTAGGGCATCGCCTTCGGGATCGGAGGGTCCCGTGTTCGAAGCCCGGCCAGATCATCGGAATGTTATTGACCAAGCAATGCATCCCATGTTGCTCCTCTCCTCCAAGGGGTCATGAATGGATAATTGTGAGGGAATAAACCAATATACCGTGTCTGCATTTGGGCCATATGTAAACGATCGGTTAATCAGCCAGTGATTGGGTAGGTAATTATAAGTGTCGCTTGAATTTGCCTAGCATAAATATGAGACTATAACATGTCGGCTTTGCTTGGATTCATAAGAGCTAGTTTATATCTCTAAATCTTCCTGCCTTAAGAACTTCAGCGAAATATTGGGCGCTGGTGGGTCTCTAACCTTGTTCCCCGAGATACTAGTCCACCACCTCAATTCCAAGAAATGAGAGTCTGCTGTATTTCAATATCGCATATCATTTTGGCTTGGCGCGTTGACGAACGAAAATGTAGAGTCAGAACGTAGGATCATGGCTTTCCCTTTTATTTTGAAATGAATTATAAATGGGAATATGCTGCTGCTGATGATGATGATAATGATGATGACGACGACAATGACGATGACGATGATGATGATGATGATGATGATGATGATGATATTGTATTCATATTATTTTACTATGACCTATTTTTCAGCGCCATCTGATACTGATGGAGATGCTGGAACACCTACAGGTTTGTAATTTACCTTTCCTCTGTTTCCAATCGTACTTTATTTTGTTCGCCTTTTGAAACACATGCAGGAAAAAAGAAAGAAAAAAAAACAACAATTAAAGTGTGGAAGAAAAGGAACGATGTTTTCATACTACACGTTTCTCCATCGAAGATTTCCCAACGTTTTACATGTATATGCTTCACCTTTATTTTCATCGAAGGTTATGAAATGTTTTATATGTACCAAATGTATTTTCATCGAAGAGTATGAATTGTTTAATATGCACTACATGTTTTTTCATTGAATAGAATTAAACGTTCTATATTGCCCGCATTTGCTCACTAATGTCGCTGAGTCGTAGCTTAAATCAAAAGCATTCTGCTTTTTGGGAAAACTCTTAGATTTGAAACTTAAATCCGATGAACGCTGCGATATGACTAAAACTGTCGGAACCGGTGCTAAACAAAAAGGATGAGTGTGTAATAATACATTGAAGTTTTCTTTCTTTATGATGCTTTTATTAATAGTGTTCTATATTAATATTTTATATGAATATGACAAATTGGTGCACTCATAAAGAAAAACATTTTCTCGCAGCTTGCCTTTTTTATTTTAGAAAGAAGATTGAGATATACTTTGAAACTATAAGCTTTATCCTCAAAATAGTGTCATTAGACAAAAGGTGATTTAGATATGGCCTTTGGATAATAATCATTTGATATTTTTGATAACATTAGCAAACTTTATACAACTGATAGGACAATTCATATAAACGTTTAATCTGGGTATAAGTTCTTTTGAAAAATACAACACAGACAAGATATTTGGCGAAAATTCGTATTTTTTCATGTATTTTTTTTTCATGATAGTCATCCAACAGTTCGTTGATTAAGTGGAGTTTTTGTAATCGTTTTCAAGCAGGAAAAAGCACAGTATAAACCTAACTGTTTACTACAGGAAGGGAATTACAAGTTTTATCAATATAAGGTTATATATAGTTTCCTTGTTTACCTTAATTGTTACAGTCGTTTTAGAGAAAAAAAGACGTGTATCGGATTTCAATATTACCATTTGAACTTACATAAGCCTTGAGCTGACATCGTAAGATGACCAAGAAATGGCAAATCTGAATAAAGTCTCATAATTCCAACATTACGATACGTATATGCTATAAGACGAAGGACATTCTTGAATAACTATATAGATATGTGACATTTGTAAAGGTATAGTCACCCCATAACGCGGCTCTGTCACTTTATTTCAGATACAGCGGGATCTGACGGAGCGACTGAAGCAAAGACAGGTAAGCGCAGAACATGTAGAGAGATTATTTTCCTCAATATCGCCTGAAAGATGCCTGTTCACAGATGAGAAAAATTTGAAAGACAAAAATAGATTTTTTTTTAAACAATACAGTTTTTATAATGTAATGTGATATACAATTAAACGTAGCTAATCAAAGTATAATCTTATCAGGAAGCGTGCATAAAACTAAGAGTGTGCCATCTATATGAGGTAGATTCTAAGCAATACAGTATGAATGAAAATTAGATTTATCTTCGTTTAACAGCATCAAGAAAAAGAAATACAATAAAAGGATCTATGACTTGCTTTAAACAATTGAAGCTTGTGTCACAGTGTAAATATAAAATATAAGCTTCTGCGATACATATGGCTATTACAATATGATATTGATTAGATAATGGGTATAACGACCCTTTCAATAATTATCATGAATAATATGGCAGTATGTTATTCAAAACCAATACTACCGCTCTATGGCCTATATCAAAACCTGCTTCATAAACTATACATTATCGACTAATAGGTTTTTGATTACGTAATGATAATATTCAAGTTGATATAATTACACTTTTCTTAACCCTTAGAATCCTGGAAATATATTTTTGTGTCGTCTGCTTTCCCAAACCTTAACTATCTGCTTATTTTTTTAAGGAAATATCCTCATAGTAGCAAACAGGCTAGATCACAGACCTGTGGCTAATTTACTTGGCGGCTGACCTGGATTTTACCTGTTTCCATAAGCCTGAAGTCGGTTTCAGCACAATAAGGGTTAAATTTGTCGATCATATGTAAGAGAATAAGTATGTTCACTTGTACTTACTGTATGTGTGCGTATATCCGTTTGCATATATTTTGAATAAGCATGAAGTCGGTCTCAGCACAATAAGGGTTAAATTTGCAGATCATATGTAAGAGAATGTGTATGTTCATTTGTACATATGTGTGCGTATATCCGTTTGCATATACTTTGAATAAGCATGAAGTCGGTTTCAGCACAATAAGGGTTAAATTTGCCGATCATATGTAAGAGAATAAGTATGTTCACTTGTACTTACTGTATGTGTGCGTATATCCGTTTGCATATATTTTGAATAAGCATGAAGTCGGTTTCAGCACAATAAGGGTTAAATTTGTCGATCATATGTAAGAGAATGTGTATGTTCACTTGTACATATGTGTGCGTATATCCGTTTGCATATACTTTGAATAAGCATGAAGTCGGTTTCAGCACAATAAGGGTTACATTTGTCGATCATATGTAAGAGAATAAGTATGTTCACTTGTACTTACTGTATGTGTGCGTATATCCGTTTGCATATATTTTGAATAAGCATGAAGTCGGTTTCAGCACAATAAGGGTTAAATTTGTCGATCATATGTAAGAGAATGTGTATGTTCACTTGTACATATGTGTGCGTATATCCGTTTGCATATACTTTGAATAAGCATGAAGTCGGTTTCAGCACAATAAGGGTTAAATTTGCCGATCATATGTAAGAGAATGTGTATGTTCACTTGTACATATGTGTGCGTATATCCGTTTGCATATACTTTGAATAAGCATGAAGTCGGTTTCAGCACAATAAGGGTTAACTTTGTCGATCATATGTAAGAGAATAAGTATGTTCACTTGTACTTACTGTATGTGTGCGTATATCCGTTTGCATATATTTTGAATAGGCATGAAGTCGGTTTCAGCACAATAAGGGTTAAATTTGCCGATCATATGTAAGAGAATGTGTATGTTCACTTGTACTTACTGTATGTGTGCGTATATCCGTTTGCATATACTTTGAATAAGCATGAAGTCGGTTTCAGCACAATAAGGGTTAAATTTGTCGATCATATGTAAGAGAATAAGTATGTTCACTTGTACTTACTGTATGTGTGCGTATATCCGTTTGCATATATTTTGAATAAGCATGAAGTCGGTTTCAGCACAATAAGGGTTAAATTTGCCGATCATATGTAAGAGAATGTGTATGTTCACTTGTACATATGTGTGCGTATATCCGTTTGCATATACTTTGAATAAGCATGAAGTCGGTTTCAGCACAATAAGGGTTAAATTTGTCGATCATATGTAAGAGAATAAGTATGTTCACTTGTACTTACTGTATGTGTGCGTATATCCGTTTGCATATATTTTGAATAAGCATGAAGTCGGTTTCAGCACAATAAGGGTTAAATTTGCCGATCATATGTAAGAGAATGTGTATGTTCACTTGTACTTATATGTGTGCGTATATCCGTTTGCATATACTTTGAATAAGCATGAAGTCGGTTTCAGCACAATAAGGGTTAACATTTGTCGATCATATGTAAGAGAATAAGTATGTTCACTTGTACTTACTGTATGTGTGCGTATATCCGTTTGCATATATTTTGAATAGGCATGAAGTCGGTTTCAGCACAATAAGGGTTAAATTTGCCGATCATATGTAAGAGAATGTGTATGTTCACTTGTACTTACTGTATGTGTGCGTATATCCGTTTGCATATACTTTGAATAAGCATGAAGTCGGTTTCAGCACAATAAGGGTTAAATTTGTCGATCATATGTAAGAGAATAAGTATGTTCACTTGTACTTACTGTATGTGTGCGTATATCCGTTTGCATATATTTTGAATAAGCATGAAGTCGGTTTCAGCACAATAAGGGTTAAATTTGTCGATCATATGTAAGAGAATGTGTATGTTCACTTGTACATATGTGTGCGTATATTCGTTTGCATATACTTTGAATAAGCATGAAGTCAGTTTCAGCACAATAAGGGTTAAATTTGCCGATCATATGTAAGAGAATAAGTATGTTCACTTGTACTTATTGTATGTGTGCGTATATCCGTTTGCATATATTTTGAATAAGCATGAAGTCGGTTTCAGCACAATAAGGGTTAAATTTGCCGATCATATGTAAGAGAATGTGTATGTTCACTTGTACATATATGTGCGTATATCCGTTTGCATATATTTTGAATAAGCATGAAGTCGGTTTCAGCACAATAAGGGTTAAATTTGTCGATCATATGTAAGAGAATGTGTATGTTCACTTGTACATATGTGTGCGTATATCCGTTTGCATATACTTTGAATAAGCATGCTGATAGATGAAATTATCATCGCTTTGCATTGTGCATTTGGCCATGGATAAATATTACGAATGAACTGTATTGCAATTAAGGCATATATACTCTGGCTCTTGTCATTAAGATGCAATTGCTTATGCAAGAGAGCAGTTGACTAGTTTTCGATTGAGTATGTTATTTTCCGAGAAAATCACGTAGATTGATACGAATCAAACAGAATAAACTTGTATCTAAGTTTGTACAAAGTACATCATCGAAGGACTACATCGCTAAGCAAAAACCAATGTTATAATGACAATAAATAAACAAACAAGTACATAGTGTAATTCAAAGTTCATTGCTTTACTTACATGTATATACTAAGAGATAAACTAATGTTAAGGTAGAATACCCATTATCCGCCATTTTGAAACTCATTCTTTCGGCGGATTATGACGGACGTTTCCGGTCTACATCGGTCTAGGTTTGAGCTATTTGAATTTAGCCGAATAGTTCGTGCCCCATTTTTAGATATGCAACCTTAAATTATTCGATTTCCTTTTTTTGTAATTGTTGATAAAAGATAATAATGTAATTAATAATATATTAAGTGACTGTCGTTTGATAGAAGTATAGCGATACTCTGCACTTCAATATAGATAAGCGATTCTCTTGTCAGCCGATCTTCACCCCGGACATTTGGCAAGTGCATGTGACGTCACACACAAACGTATCTATTTAAACGTACATGTATCTAAGATTTATATTGTATGTTTCCGTTTATTTCATATCACACAGACCCAAACCCGATTCTACAGCGACGAATGATGCCCCCACAGACAAGTAAGTTTCATCCACCCACTGTAGATGTTTTCCCAAAGAGTGTACATGTTTATCAAAAGCCCAGCATCTGTTTAAGTTAATTTGTCAAACACTTTAGTGTAAACATAGTTTTTTCATCGGGATATACATAATATACCTAAATACTAAGTTATACAACACATATGAAATGGATAAAAACGAAAGCAAAAGCTTATTAAATTCTTTTCCAATACCCTAGGTCTTAGCAGATACGCGACGTTGCATGCATTTGTGATGAAATAGGATAATACAATAAAGGAAATAACAAAAATTACACATTGATTCAAAAGCTTTGAATTACGTCTACCGTTTTATATTGTAAAATTATCATAATGTACCATCTGAAGTACAAATGAAGACCTATTTTTAAGTAATTATTTTAAAAGGGAATGACCAAATCTAATGTTGGGTGAACTTGTGGCCAGGCCCTTTTGTCATAACTTGTATATTTTGTGTTTTAATTCGCCGTAAAAGGATTTTTGGCAATAGAATATGTTAAAAGTAAAAAAGTAAATTCTGATAATAAAATTGATGTTTAACTCTAGAAGCACCATAATAATAATAATAATAATAATAATAATAATAATAAAGACTTTATTTAACGAGGAAACTCATTTGACAATTTAAACTGACAATCTTCCATAAGATCCTCAACAATGAACAAGTGAACAATAAAACTAAAAGACTAAGGACAATTAAGGTAGTTTGGCCCATATGTCGTCTGCGTTGTACCGCATGACATCAGAAATTAGAATATCGCGTGGAGCAATAGTAAATTTCAGATTATATCGACTTTGAAAAAATAGTAGATTTGATGAATTTTTACTTTATAAATAATATAGGCGGCAATAACGGTACACCACATTATAATGATATTTAGTCAAAACTAAAGGTAGCGACAAACACTACTGACGAAATGTCGGGAAATGTTTTTTCTTTCTTTCCATAGTTCGTTAAAGTCATTGTGACAAACAGATAGATAATTCATTGCTAGTCTCCTACTTCAAAAGTTTTGAAATACGTAAATCATGTGAAAAAACGTATTTCATCTTTTTTCATGTTTCGTAGAAATCATTTGTAACAAAAGGATAGATAACTCATCGTGGGTTGCTCACTTCAAATGTGTTGATACAAGACGTACACGGTTTGAGAAAAAGTATCATATCTTAAATCTTTCCTTTCATATTTCGTAGAATATAGAAATCACTGTGACGCAAAAATAATATAACTAATTGTGAGTCGCCTTCTAGAAATACGTACATGGTCTGAGAAAAAGTGTTACATCTTTCAATTCATATTTCGTAGAAATCCCTGTGACAAAATTATAGATAACTCATTGTGGGTCGCCTACTTTAAAAGTGTTGATACACGTACATGGTTTTAAGACAAGTATTATATCTTATATCTTTCTTCTCAAATTTCGTAGAAATCATGGTGACACAAGGGTGAATATAGAGAACAGATGGTTGGTGTCGGGAATCGGAAATGTTATCGGGCAAGGCTTAGGAATATTATCCGGTGAGCCGAAGGCGAAACGGATAATAATCCGAAGCCGAGCCCGATAACATTTCCCATTCAAAGACACCAACTAACTATTCTATTTATCATGTTACCTTTATGTATTCGTTCAAACAAACAAGATGTAAATAAAACACGAGAAAAAAGGAAAAAAATAAGTAGAGAATGATGTAAACATGACGTCATGTCGTTCTTATGACGTCATGATTTGTCGCGTTGATGTGTTTTATGGTTAGTGCCGGATATCACAAATGTTATACGGCACCTTGTTATCGGTCCCAAAACGACACTAGTGACAGGATAAAATCCATTATGAGTCGCCTACTTCAAAAGTGTTGATACACATACATGGATTGGAAAAAAGTTTTATATCTCCTATATCTCTTTTCATATTTCGTAGAAATCACTGTGACAAAAGGATGATTACCCTTTGTCAGTCGCCTTCTCCAAAAGAATTAAAAAAACGTACACCACTGTTTGAGATAAAGCATGTTTCATGATTTCATTTTTATTTCATTTTAACAGCGACCACCACTACAAGTGCCCCAAGAAGTAAGTATTAGTACATTCAAACCATTTACAATTGAGAGGTCTTTTGTTACCGAGTTGTTTATTTTGCCGACATGGGGCTAGGCGGTCCCAGGCTTGTTTAAGTGTCACCCGTACTGATAGTGTCATTTGAGTGTCCTTCGCCAAGACACTTCAGGGCCCAAGCCTAGTACTGGTGAATACCTGGAAAGCCGCAATATAAATAATCCGGGCGTCGGCGTCACTGTCGGCGTCACACCTTGGTTAAGTTTTTACGTACAAGTTTGTATCTTATGAACTACTGTATGGTATGGATTGATACTTCACACATGACTGTGTTCATGGTAATGATCTAAGGTCCTAGGCCAAGTTTCAAATATCTTGTATTGAATTTAAGAAATCATAAAAGTGTCTTATAAGCCTAACTGGCTGTCTAATTCAATGGGAATAACACTTTAATAAAATCATCTTTACCTTTTATTATATCCGCTTGGCGCCTGGCATTGTGATATATGTTCGGAGGTACTTGGTATAATCAGTGAAAAGTGTCTCATAAGCCAAACTGGATTGCCCTTTCAATTGGAATGACATTATAATAAACAAATCCTTTACCTTTACCTTTGTTTGTTCTACTTTCAGTGGCATTGAGAGGATTGCAAAGAAGGATGCCACGTAAATATTTCCATAGTTGTGTGTTAACCCTTTACCAAAAACCAAATTTTTGACTGCCCAAAATTGAAAGAGTTCGTAGACAGCATTTCAAAATGTAACGAAATTGAAAAAAAACCTTCTGAAAGGGGAGAAAAACATTGTTGGAAAAGGAGAAATTGCTCGTAAAGAGCAATTATTCGTTTTCCCATAATGTTTTCAAGAGTCGGCTTCAAAAAAGTGGTTATATGTTGTTATTGTTTGGTATTGGGTTACTTGTTATGTCCCAATTGCGTGTTTAATTGGGGGTATTGCGTGGTTTACAACAATGCCTCAGTTTTATCTGTGTGAAAGATCGATTATTCGTGATTCATGGGTAGCCTTCCCGTGTACATGTAACGCCAGAAAGATGGGGGAATCTTGTGAAAACCGTGGTTCAGTAGTAGGGCGTCGGCTTCGTGATCGGAGGGTCCCGGGTCAAACCCGGCCAGATTATCAGACTCTTACCACCAAAACCCCAAAAGCTCAGAGTCTTTGCTGTATTTCAATGCCAAATTTAATTCAATAATGGCATGTTCAAGTTAAGTCAAAGCAGAGTCAGATCATAGATGATGATGATGATGATGGTACTGATGATGATGATGATGATGCTGCCGTCGCTGCTGCTGCTGCTGATGTTGATGTTGATGATGATGATGATGATTATGATGATGATGATGATGATGATGATAATGATCATCATCATCAGCAGCAGCAGCAGCAGCAATAGCAGCAGCAGCAATAGCAGCAGATGCATAATCATCACCACCTTTATGATTACTTTTTTTTTCATCATTTTCATTATTTCAATTCTTTCTTTAACATTATTATTTTCATATTTATGTCATTATTATAGTTATTTTCTAGCTTTTATTTTTTTTATTCATATCATTTTACTATGACCTATTTTACAGCGCCATCTGATACTGATGGGGAGACCGGAACACCTACAGGTTTGTGATCACTTTCTCCGTTTCTAACCAAACTTCATTTGTTCGCTTTTTGAAACACATGCGGGGAAAGGAAAGAAGAAAAAAAAAACAAAGTGTGGAAGAAAATAAACGATATTTATATACAACAACTTTTTTTTACGATGATTACTGAACGTTTTACATGTATATGCTTTACATGTATTTTCATCGAAGGTAATGAAATGTTTTATATAACCTACATGTATTTTCATCGAAGAGTATGAATCGTTTTATATGCACTACATGTATTTTCATTGAATAGAATTAAACGTTCTATATTGCCCGCATCGGCTCAATACTGACTCTGAGTCGTAGCTTTCATTAAAGCATTCTGCTTTTTGGGAAAACTCTTAAACTTGAAACGCAGTTCAAAGTCATTCGATGTTATTGAAATCCGGTGAACGCTGCGATATGACTAAAAATGTCCGAACCGATGCTAAACAAAAGACATTAGGACGAAAATTCGTATTTTTTCACGTATTTTTTCTCATGATTGTCATCCAACAGTTCGTTGATTAAGTGAGTTTTTGTTATCGTTTTCAAGCAGGAAACAATACAAACCTAATTGTTTACTACAAGAAGGGAATAACAAGTTTTATCAATATAAGGTTAGATATTGTTTCCTTGTTTACCTTAATTGTTACAGACGTTTTAGAGAAAAAAAGACGTGTATCGGATTTCAATATAACCATTTGAACCTACAAAAGCCTTGAGCTGATATTGTAAGATGACCAAGAAATGGCAAATCTGAATAAAGTATCATTATTCCAACATTACGAGTCTATGCTATAAGACGAAGGGCACTCTTGAATAACTATATATATATGTGACATTTGTAAAGGTAAAGTCACCTCATAACGCGGCTCTGTCACTTTATTTTAGATACAGTGGGATCTGACGGAGCGACTGAAGCAAAGACAGGTAAGCACAGAACATGTAGAGAGGTTATTTTCCTCAATATCGTATGAAAGATGCCTGTTCACAGACGAGGAAAATTTGAAAGACAAACATGGATTTTTTTTTAACAATACAGTTTTGATAATGTAATATGATAAATAGTTAAACGTAGTTATTGGACACATAACTTAATCAGACAACGTGTATGAACATAAGTATGTGCAGTCTATGTGAGGTAGATTTTAAACCCGTTACAACGCTTTTGAATTTAAATGCATATAATCATACTGTATACAGGCTCTTTAAAGGCGCATAAAAGGAGATAAGTACAAATAAATTATTGAAAAGATATATGGATTTCTTTTACGATGTTCATAAAAGTCATGAGAATTAATTTAAAAATGCATTTAGACCCTATTAAAATGATTCCTTTAACATGAGTTATTTTGTGCTTGAAATATAGTTGTCTCCAATTCAATCATGTTTATCAACAACCTGTTTGTTTACATATTCAAAATAAAGAATTCAGATCGGTCGGTTCAAATATTTTTGTATCAACTGTCAGAGGTGAAAAATGAGACAATCTAAATTATTAAACTTGCTAATCTAGGTTATTTCTGGTAGACATTCACGTTCATGTTTTGCTGATGGTTTTTTTTTTGGTGATAACTAACTTAATCTGATCAAAAGTTTACCAAATGAAATAGTTTGATATAGTATTAATCTCCTCTATGTGCCTTTAAACTTAAGAACTAATTCTTCTTCCGATGGTTATCCTAAAATGATTTTTACACAACAGAATGACTGTTGCCAAGTTTAAAGGAGATCCACTCTCAATCTCCAATTTTCGTGTTGGGACCTGCGTTGCCCAGTGCCTAACCCTTTACCAAACAAAAACGACAGTTGACCACTTTGTTGCAGACGACTCTGGAAAACATTGTGGGAAAAGGAGAAACTGCTCTTACAATCAATTTCTCTTTTTCCCACAATGAATTCTGCCCTATCAGGAGATTATTTTTCAATTTCATCACATTTTGAAATGTTGTCTGCAACCTCTTTCAATTTTGGAAAGTCGAAAATTTTGCGTTTGGTAAAGGGTTAAGGTAGCGAATTCTCCTGATAAAGAATTTGTTCTATTGTCAAAGTGGTTTATACCCAATATCATAAGAACAATATCACGATTCAAACTGTATGTTTGTTGTCTGTTGTTGCTTTTAATAAGGCAACGTCAAAACTTTCCATATAAAATAGTTGTATTAAACCCTTTTTCAAAAACAACTTCAATATACATGACCTTTCATTACCTTTTCTGTAAAAAACATACAGTTTATAGCAATGTACATATGGTAAGATTATTTCATGACAAAGAACAAATACATGTGAGAGCAAATAATGCTGAAATGTGTATTTCTGTCTTCCTTTTTTCTTTCAAAACATGATTTTCCATTTTTGAAAATAAATAACTATGTAATCATATCTCGTTGCATTATTAATTACAGAACCAGCTGTCAAAACTACCATCGCAAGCCCAACAAATGATGCAGGAAGTCAGAGTATGTGCTCTTTCTTATATTGATCATTGCTTCTGGGCATTGGACTAGGGAGAAACATACCTATCACAAGCTGCGAGCATTTTTTCCATGTGAACTATTTGAACAAAGCTATAATGAAAAAAAAAGCCTTTGTTCAAGTGATATGGTCCAAGTAGGATATTTGAACATAGCTGTAGATGATGTTCTTTGTACAAGTCTGTCCTGTTCTGTTCTTAAATGAACAAAACATACTTATTCCAAGCAAGTATGTCCATGTCTTATATTTGAACAATGGTAAATGAATAAAAAATAAACCTATTGCAAGAGAAGAATCCATGAATCGATAATATAGTTTGCTGTACATATATTTATTGAATTACATTTTAAGATATCTACTGCAGATAAAAGGTTTACAAGTTTATCGCTAACAACATCTTAAAGCGTATGTAAGAAATTCATTTCATGAATTTTTATTCATTGAATGTTTGTTTAATCTCATGGTATATTTTGGGATTACATTTATATACTGGCAGTTTGGGTTTTGAGGTAGCACTGACGCAATGCCTCCACAACATCACAGACCAAGAGCGTCGGTCTCAGGACACGATGGTCGTGGGTTCGAATCCCATGAGTAGTGGGATCTGCCTTGCGACTTTTTATTAATCCACATACGGCTCCAGTACTGGTTATATATATCCAGGAAGCGCAATTGAGAGTAATTCATCTAAGTTGTAAGTCATTGTTTCACAAACGACGTAAACATTCCTACAACGTTTTGGACGTAACATCGCCTACAAAGTTTGCAGAGGTGTCCGAATTCAGTTCGGACACCTCTGCCATCTTCGTCAGCGATGAATGATCCGAAATGCTGCGGAATCATGTCACGGGTATTGTACTAAATCCTTATTTTAATATGATAACGTTCATTGCAGGAGAACTAAGAATACTGACTAGAGGTGGACCAATAATGACTGGTAATAGCGCACAAGGTAAAGAACATTTTGTATGTTTAAGGTAGAATGCCCATAGTATACCATTTGAAACATATTTTTTCGTCGAATAACCTCGGTAATCTCGTTAAACATCGGTCTGAGACGGAACTATTTGGTAAAATACGAATATCTATTTTGACTTCGGATGCATTTTTCTGCTATTGAGGTAGAACATCCATAATCCACCATTTTAAGTCTCACTCTTTCGTCGGATTACTTTGGTCGTTCTCGGTATACCTCGGTCAGGGCCGGATCTATTCGCATTCAATCGAATAGTACCGGACACCGACCGAGATTAAACGAGAACTACCGAAGTAATCCGATTTAAAATACATGATATAACATGCAAATAAGCGTGGATTAGTAACAAAAAAGTCACGGGTTTATGACCACTTAGTATACAATGTATCAAAAGGTGCTTTATTTAAACAATAGTATTACACTGTCAATTGCAGGGGGAGATGACAAATCTTCAACCCAAAGCCCAGACAACGATGGTGGTGATGGTGGTCAAGGTAGGTACCACGATTTCGCTAGTCTGAGGTTTAATACCGTGTCGACAGTATTTGCCTGATCCTGTGCGACCCAGTGGTTAAGTTGGTGAACTTAGAACTCGGAGGTCCCGGGTTTGAATACCATCAACACCTCTGGTTTCGTGGGAGTAACCTTTGGGAAACCACTTCAGAGCCGCCCTAGTCTAGTACTGGTGGATCCATGAAAGCTTCAACATAACTGAATATCTGTTGAAACGGTGTCAAACGCCATACAAGAATAGTATTTGCTACGGTTTATTCTATGGGTTTTAACATTTACCGTCTTTTATACGTTTGCTCAGTCGAGTTTTGCGAAAACGTTAAAGATCTGCTGTTGCTTTGTTAGATAAAGCGTTAATCAGTCAACGAGCGTTCGGTTCACCAATTTTCTACCTATTTGTTAAGTTAAAAGCATACTAGCGCTCAGAAAAAACTGCAAAATAGGGTAAATGAGTTATGAATTATGACAGAATATCTTGAAACATAGCGAAAAACCACAGGGTCATAACGCCTGAATTATTTATCATCTATTTTTCAAAGTGCTTTGTTCACAAATTTGGTGCCCACCAATTAAACTTCATTGTTTAAACTCGAATAATATCTAAATGCAATGAGCGCTCGGATTAATGAGTGGCGACCTGGTGAGAAAAAGTATGTGAAACACATAAAAATACTGTCATTTATACAAAATTAACAACGCAAACATTCAAAAAGGAGAATTTCCTGGGTTTTATTGGTTCCCCACGTTTCTCGGCTGAACTTGTTTTATGTATTCTGAACAAACCTCATGGTTTTCAATCTTTTGAAAGCATCATGTGACTGTGTTACAGACTCAATTCCTCTGTAAAAGGGAAATAAAAAGTACTTTTTAGTTAATTGTCAATTATTTTAGAGTTTTTCACAATTTAAGTGTAAATTAGCGCTAGTATGGCTTTAAGTCAAGTTAAGGTTTGTTTCTGGCAAAGCTCCCATATGGGTTCTCTTCGCCAAAGCCGTATCAACATTTTTTTCAGTTTTATAACGGCTAAGCTATCAGCAATTGTATCGTTGATTTAAACTTAGAAGTAGGCAATCTATAAAAACGTATTTGACTCTGAGTGAATAATGATTTACTTCGAAGATATCCACATATCTCAGAAATAGAGTACATTTGGTCAATAACATTATCTGATAAGGTATCTGGAAGTGATTTTGGTTAGGGTTGTGTTTTTGACAAATAGTTTGTTGGTGTCTTGCATCGGAAATAAGAATAGAAAACAAACAGTGAAAAAAAGGAAACCAATAGAAATATCAATACCGACAGGTGGGCGCATAGATCACGTGATTTAGTGACGGATAAAAAAGTATTATACCGCACCCTTTTGTCGGTCCGAAAACTGATCTGGTGAAAACGTAAATAATTTTTTACAACACCAATACAAGCGACATGATATACCATACAGTTTTAATGTGTTTTTACTATAACTTACGCTTCAGGGGCAGTTTCAGGAAGTACTGGCGGGGGACAGACAGCTGTCGGTGCCAGTGGGCAAGGTAATCTCTCTTTATAACGTTGGAATTGTTGACAATAACTCGCAAGACTTTTTTTATTTTGTCTGCTATCTGGGCTATAATGCGACGTTCATTGCATTAAAACCAGAAAATTGTTGCTTCTCATGGGATTTGGCTTACCAAGTCATAATATATAAAGTATGGCTTATAACATTTACCTTTTGACATCTCTAGTCAAATAGAAACGCAGTGACAAATTTGAAATATGTCTTTTTTTTAAATCTTACGTAATGCATGCAAGTTTCAAATAGACGTGAAAATATTTCAGGACGGAGTAGGGGATATAAGGGCTATCAGATTGTCAAAAATCGTACAAGACGACCAAATAACACCTTGCTCATGTCCAGCCAACATAAGATTTGGCCGCTTATCGAAAAAGAATGGACATCGTGCTGTTTAAAAAGTATATATCAAAATATCCATTTGTGTAAAACCTTTCTTACACGTAGGTCTCTATTTCTCTTCAGAAACGGGTGCTTAGACTTGCATCAGAACTACATCGTATGTATACCCATCTTTTTGAAGTAAGTATGATTGACAGATTATCTTTTTTAGCTATATATGATCAAATACTACATCCATATAGGTTAATATGATTAAATATCCCCGCTGTTCATGCCATAAATGATCAAATATCCCATTTTTTAAGGAAATACACTAAGATTTTCCTTTCGTGTACATGTAAGTAAATAGATAAATCATCCCACCTTTCTGATCTAATATCTCAGCCTTTCGAGCTAAATATGACCTTCAGTTAAATTTGATCATACATCATATCTTCATAAGCTATTTATATGTCATCAAATATCCCAAACATGATCAAATATCCTATCTTTTTTAGCTATACAAAATCAAATAACCCAGCCTTATAGCTAAACATGATCATTTCTTCAACCTTTTTTAGAATATGATTTCATTACCAATCTTTCTGATGTAAATATCACAAGGCATTGATGTCTCTAGCCTGACACAAATGTCTATATGAGGATATTCTTAGTCCATCCCCTCTATCGACATTCAACATTCACCCATTTATGAAATCGTTTAAAAGTAGTGTTTTCCTTTCCCATTATACTAGATTATCAAGTTGGTACAATTTACTTTTTAACTTGTACTGAAGTTGACACGTTCAACGTTCAGATCTCATATTGCTATATCTTAACCTTTATTTTGCTGGGTAATTTTCTAAAAATCTTTTTTTTTTTTTGTGTCTTCTGCTTTTCAAAATTGTTGATGTCTGCTTAGCTTTGACGACGAAAGATTCTCAGAGTAGCAAACATGTTAGATCACAGGCCAGCCGCAAATTTACTTGGCGGCTGGCCTGGATCTAATCTGTTTGCATAAGCATGAAGTCGGTTACAGCATTATAAGGGTTAAAGACAGACCTAAATGTTTGACAAGCAATTACAAAAACATGTCTTGTACCAGGCAGTTATAACACGTTTGGGAAAAAACTACAGGGTCATCTTGTAAACTATGAATGTGTCGCTCGTCAAATGAGACATCGTTTACAAGCAGTGTCAAACAACTCCTCACAGTAATCTCCCCTTGCTACGCTGCATCGATCACTGCCACCACAAGAATTTTCATCCAGATTTGGATGAAATTCATAAGATGCTGTTTTGTTAAGAGATTACCGGATATCTTAGTTAATTTAGTGACACTATCTTGTATTGATTTCTGACCAGTTAAGTTGAAAAAAAAAATTGGTTTTGTTTATAAATAAAGCACAAATGGATTACATTTTTTAAGTTTCCCCGCAATCTTTTAACGCCATTTTCGTTTCTAAGTATGTGGTCATGTGACATTTGTGATGGCAGTGATCAACCCCATATAGGGAGATCAGTGTGAGGAGTTGTGCGAAACAAGTTTATTGTGATACTACATGTACGCATATTTTTTTCTAACAATTGTAGAAGTAGATGCATGAAATTCTTTATTTTCAAGCGTATATCATGCATAACGTATATTCTGCCCTTGTTTTTTTTCTACGGTACAGCTATCGTCCTTAGTTGTTATCGAATGCATTCCCTTATAGAGGTGACTGCGAAACAAAGTAATGCCAATGTTGCTTTTATTTCGTAAGATAGTAAAAACTATGAACTCTTTTAGACTATCAACTCAATGTGGTGTGTTAATCTTAACTATGCATGGTGTAACAATTTCTAATTTAAACCTTTGTGGTTTAGAGTTAACATTTGCGTGACAATATGGTGCACAATGGTTTCGATTCATACTTGAATGAACAATAAACTAACCCACTATATTTTCATAAAATGAAAGCCAAATGAAGTGATGTTGAAAACCTATACATTGCATTACAATATATTATTTTGCAAAAGAACAGTCACGTTTTATAGCAATACTTATTTAATATGATTAGTTCATGACTAAGGGCATATAAGAGCATATTCGTTAGCTGATGATGTCATGTTGTGTATTTCTAATACTTTACTCATTTTCAAAATATTTTATCTTCTTTTGAAAATGATCTGCTAGTTCTAGTTATTTTGCTTATCTACAGATAAATTTAGCTAAACCATCTTTAAAGGATAGCTTTCGATTTCAGGTTCCTGCATGATACTACCCCAGAAGAATGAACGTTTCTACTTACCAATCGACACGTGGATACTCAACATCAACAAATCAAGAGCTAATATTCTAGTTATTTTACATTGCACATGAATATTTTATATGGGCATCACTGGAAACCATCAAATTGTGATACCTACAGGCGTCAATTTTAACGCATTTTTTTATTAGACGGATGAAGAGTAAACACATAATGAAAATGACAAGGAGAAATACGAACAATGATTATATCAACAAGAGAATTCAGCTGAGATTTAATTTGATACCATAAAAAGACTCTTGGATGGATTTAACATTCGATGTTTGTTGTTCTGTGTTTCTTTTTGATTTCATATTTTAGCTCGTCTGAAATCCTTTTAGGTTGTTAACCATTTTAAAGTTGAAAGAAGTACATTTTTGAAAACGTCAGACCATTCAAAACCAGTAAGAGAAACTGGTGAAACATCACAGGAAAAAGACTAATCATCTTTGTCAAAAACCAAGGAAAAACATTATTTCGAAACTAGAATGTTTAGTCTCTATATAACATACAAATAGCCGTCATATCTTTAATCTTGTTTACTTTTTTATTATATTGTTTATTGTTATCATTGTTTTGTTAAGTTGTTGCAGTTTTCTTTCCCTTTTTAATTTTTATCATATATCTAAAGCCTTACGTTAAATGTGTTTATTGTCCCGCATTTATGCTAAACCCAAACTGTGTCTAAAAGAAAGAGCCGTTTGCTTTTTTTTGTTTCCTACATAGAAATGAATCATCAAACAGCCAGCGAACGCATGCAGTCTGAGAGATAAACATTAATCGTCCTTGGAAAGAAAGCAATGCATTTTTTTCGATTGAGGTTTTGTGTCTAAAGTGTGCGCGACTACATTGATTACAAATTCAGACTACGAGAAAGTTAGGCAATGATATTGGACCAATAAAATGTGATACAGAGTTTCAGACTGGTCATTTACCAAAACTTATTTCTCAATGACTTATACAAATGAATAAGTCTGACAGTATTTGCTTTAATGAATAAGATAAAAGAAGTTGTTCTGTTTGAGTTAGAGGAGTGCAAGGAGAAGAATTGAATTCCTGCGTCTTTCTTTTGATATTTGAACTATCTGTGTACTATTGTTTTGTAAAGTTTAGTATTGTGGCAACATAACAATGAAAGAAAACCAGGTCAACCCGACGGAGGAAACAAGCCAGGTGCAAGAATAAGAGGACAGTCCTGATTCACCACTAAATGATTTGAATGATTCGAAATGATTTAAATAGTTCTTTTTGGCAATATTTGTCCTTTTTTTCTATTTTTTTGGTTTTTTATTTTGTTACAATTGAAGTTGTGTAAATTCTTGAAATCCTAAAAGTCTATGAACAGTTAACCGTCCAAAATTGGCTTCTTCGACTTAGCCACATTTTGCCAGGTTTTCTCGCATTTCAATTTATCAGCATTATCAATGCCATGCTCATTATCATTTTTTGCTTTATCATTACCCAAATCATCACTTAGGTTTACTGGTAAACTTATGTCTTCTCAGGATATTAACAAACCTCTTTTCATCTAACCCTTTCATTCCAAATGCCTGAATATTTACATTTCATATGTATGCCTTTCGGGGTAGCTACTGCACCGCTATACTATTAAAATGCCTTTTTCATTTAACAATCTATCTTTAAGCTTCTGTTCAAACAAAGTTTCCGAAACCCCCTACAAAACGAACAGGGTTTTGATGTACGAGTAGATAAGGAAAAATAAGTATTTCAACACGAAGGTTTATGTTACTATTGCACAGACTTATCGTCATCTCAATGTCATAAGTGCCTTTTGTCCAATCACAGCACGTGGTGTTGCTTTGTTGTAAATCTTCTTAGGCGTCGAAGATAGATTATATCATTTTCAGAACTATGTTATCCTCTTTTTTTTTGCATTTTACACTCTTATACTTTAGAAATGTATCTTTTGTTGTTAAAAAAACTCAAGTGCATCTTTTGGTCTGCTAAAATTGTGTTTTAAGATTTTCTTTTGGCGATGATCTTTCATGCGTTTTCGATCATAATCTGTTATTCACTGGTTAACATTATTTCCTCATGGTTTAAACATGGGAGTGGCTGTCGTATTTTGTTATGGTGGAGTTCAGACTTTTCATAAATTATACTGGCCTTTATAAAGATAGGACTCAGTCGATGAACCCATTGAAAATTGTTTCTCTTGAAATCTGAATTTTCTTCTTTGATTATGCCTTATTTTCTTTCTATAACCAAAAATAAATTTTTCATAAAAAATATTGAGCTTGGATTACTCCATTTCGTACGATGATTTTTTTTGTATTATTAGTTGAAAAATGCATTGACAATCCTACAAGCCGACACCGAGCAGAAGTTTTTATTTGTATCAAATTACCCAATTCTTCTTTGTACTTTATTTTGTATTCATAACTTTAGTGCTTCTTTTTAAAATTCATTTGTTTTGAAATTCCTTTCATAGAAACGTTTTACTGTAAAAAGGTCAAGCTAGCTATCTGTCATTATCCTTTCAAGTTGTCTGAAGATTTCATCCGTTATGCCTTTGTGATCAAAGACGACGTTTTACGATCTGTTTTATTTTATGTTTTTAATGTATCATATTCTATATTAGGCGTTTCCAAACGGTTCTTCGTTCAGGTTTAAACATGTTGGTTGGTTTTGCTTCTTCTAAAATATGACTTTAGCTTCGTGTGTAGTTGTAGATTTCAAACGTTCAAATTTGTCAATGTTTTAGATTAGTTGACTTCTTTTTCATTTAGATAAGTTTTGTGTCATAGTTTTATTTTCTTTCAAAAGATACCCCTTACATGCTACAATGTTCTTGTTTTCATTGTGTTCGTATATCCACCACCATCGTGCATTTGTGTTTCATTGTAAGTGTTTAGCAACATGAGTCCTGTTTGGAAGGATCCCCCGTTGTCTAATTGGTGTATCACAGCACTTGCACTCACTGAGCCACTCTACCCGTTGGTCCATATTCCATTGACGGCATTTATATTTTTATGAGAATTGGTCTCCAGTTTGGCTTACAGAATGTTGATGGTTCTTTATGCCCATAATTGCCTTTTCCAACAGCCAGGATGGGGGGTCTTTCTCAACGATTATGAGTAGGGTCATCGCAGCATGACTTAAATCATGTTGTCGCGATGTTAATCCCTAACTAAAATAATAGAAACAGAGATGCCAATTGACATATAATGATTATTTCCTTTTTGTCTGTAACCTTGCTCCGGTTAATCATGGTACCAAACCAAACAGACTGGTCCTCAACCTAAATACGAAACCCAAATCCTATGTTATTTTGGTATTCTATGAAAAGTCGAGAATAATATTTTGTATTTTTAGTTAAACACTTACATACATATGCCGTTTGGTGAAATACAAAATTGCTCGTTTAGAACGATTCTCTCTTTTTTGCCTGCTATAACGTAATCTATAGAGTATTTTGCGTAAACTTGATTTTTAGCTTTTGACTTTTCTGTATTATCGCTCCTGTCATTACTGACCCTTCCATACTGTTTATGATATGCATGCTTTAGATATATGTCTTCATATAAATGTCAATAAAGACGAATGTTGTTAGTCGACTACATCCATTTTCATTAAACCATTTAGAGTAATAAATGTTGTGAAAAAAAGAAACAGTCTTCATACTTTGTAAATTCCATTTAAAAAGAAATCCCACCATTTTCTGAAGTATTATTATTATTATTCTCTATTTATAAGAAGATTGGCATAGTACATAAAGACAGAGTATATAAGGCATACAATGTGAAAATGATAATAAACAATGTGCAAAATGATCAAATCCAGATTCAGATAACTCGAGCATTCACATACGAACTTGCTCACATGTGAACATTTGTTCACGCAATATGAAAACAAGCTAGCAAAATCGCACTCACACAGCAGACACACCCCGACAGACAAAGACACATACATACACACAAACCATGCACACACACCCTGCACACATACGCACTAACACTCTCTTCGACACACACAAACACACAGAAATATGCAGACAGGTGCATGTAGGCACGTTCCAAACCCCCTATGTAAAACGCTTGACCGAAACGAAACGAAAAGCGTATGCTAAGGGAGAGAAACGTGCATCGAAATACAAACGATATACATGTATGACATTGACATTTTATGCATAAGCATACTGCATGTAGTTCTATATTACATGATAATCCACAAAAACAGGAAATATTTACCCAATCATGAAAGGCTTGACCAAATGAAATGAAAAGCGTATACTCAGACATTGTTATACATGTACATCTTCTCTCTCTCTCTCTCTCTCTCTCTCTCTCTCTCTCTCTCTCTCTCTCTCTCTCTCTCTCTCTCTCTCTCTCTCTCTCTCTCTCTCTCTCTCTCTCCCTCTCCTCTCTCTCTCTCTCTCTCTCTCTCTCTCTCTCTCTCTCTCTCTCTCTCTCTCCTCTCCCTCCTCCCTCCCTCCCTCCCTCCCCCCCCCCTCCTCCCTCCTCCTCCCTCTCTCTCTCTCTCTCTCTCTCTCTCTCTCTCTCTCTCTCTCTCTCTCTCTCTCTCTCTCTCTCTCTCTCTCTCTCTCTCTCTCTCCTCCCTCCTCCCGCCTCCCCTCCCTCCCTCCCTCCTCCCCTCCTCCTCCTCCTCCTCCTCCCTCCTCCCTCCCTCTCTCTCTCTCTCTCTCTCTCTCTCTCTCTCTCTCTCTCTCTCTCTCTCTCTCCTCCTCTCTCTCTCTCTCTCTCTCTCTCTCTCTCTCTCTCTCTCTCTCTCTCTCTCTCTCCCCTCTCTCTCTCACCTCTCTCTCTCTCTCTCTCTTTCTCTCTCTCTCCCTCTCTCTCTCTCTCTCTCTCTCTCTCTCTCTCCTCCACTCGGCCCCTCCCCTCCCTCCCTCCCTCCTCCCTCCCTCCCTCCTCCTCCCTCCTCCCTCCCTCCCTCCCTCCCTCCTCCTCCCTCCTCCTCCCCCTCCTCCTCCCTCCCTCCCTCCCTCCCTCCCTCTCTCTCTCTCTCTCTCTCTCTCTCTCTCTCTCTCTCTCTCTCTCTCTCTCTCTCTCTCTCTCTCTCTCTCTCTCTCTCTCTCTCTCTCTCTCTCTCTCTCTCTCTCTCTCTCTCTCTCTCTCTCTCTCTCTCTCTCTCTCTCTCTCTCTCTCTCTCTCTCTCTCTCTCTCTCTCTCTCTCTCTCTCTCTCTCTCTTTTGAGTCATGCTGAGTATAATAGTCGGATTATCATTGGTCAGCTTATCTAATGATAATCTAAGCGTAGCAGTGATAAAGCCTTCAAGTGCAACCTTTGTCCAAATCTAGACGCATAGGGTGTATCCAATGACAACACATCTGACAAATTATGGTAGCTGCCATATTTTTTCTGCTCGGATTGCTTTCGCCATGTACGTCTGTTTTAAATAGAAGATATCGAGTGCAATATCGAATTAGTCATTTAATTTGACTGATAACCATAACATTATCATAACGTATATTAGATTCTACCTTCGGTTATGAGAGTTAAGGACCCAAACACAGACTTAAAACGACCATTGCTTCCATACCTATGTAGACGTACCTACTTAAAATGGACGCTCACAGGAAACGTTTAAATATTAGCCAGAGCACACGACCCAAGACTTGCTTCCCTTACATTGTTTGTGATATGTATTTCCGAAAATACTTATTCGTATTACGGGAATGCAAGAGAAGGAACAATTGCCGCCAACCTTCAATTAAACATGTGCCAAAGTAAGAAAATATTGATTTTGATGCATTGCATCATAGTGTGTCAGGAGTGGCAAATCAAGTGTCTGTGTTGTCCGGCTTGTGAAGAAAACCTTAACGGACAAGTGATTTATAACTGATGGAACATGATAACCATTAAACGGACAAGTGCATATAAGGCTTTGGGATTCACATAATTAAAAAGTAAATAACAATCTGATTTGCTACCCTTGAGTATAATACGCTAAAGTATGGCTATTCCATATGACATTGTGTCCAGATTCACTTGTGGGCAATTATTAGGGCTTATAAGTCAAGGATACGTTAATGAAGTCTTTTAGACGCTATGTACTGTCCTAATTACTAAGATAACATGAGTGCACGATCTTTCACCATAATATCAAAGAAAACAATTCCAAAACTGCTTAAAGTTCAAAACAATAGTACAAGCTTTAGGCACGATTCAAAACCGGTGACGTTATGGCTTGATGGACGATATCTTTGACCATTTTTCTAGCCCGTATATGTAAGAGCAGACAAACCACACGTTGTTGGTACTCAAAACTATTATTTCAGAGGCGCTTTTCCCTGATGTATACCCTAATCGCTCTTCTCTACCCTTTATTCGGAGAACTGAATGAAATCGTCTCATTGTTCATGCTGCTATCATCTTACGTCTGTTCTTTTTTATATGGATTTAAACGCCGTGTGAACAATTTAAGCTATATATGTATTACAGCTTTCCTCGTATCAAACCAGTACAAATCTACGGCTCTTAAAATGTCTCACCAAAAGATACCCCCGCGAAAACTCTGGTGCCGGTGGATATTGAACCTGGGACTACAGAGATTCAAGTATGCCACCGTAACCACTGAGCTACGCTGGATATCTACATTTTACTCGATTCTAATGATAGTTTTCAATAAAAGATGAATCAAACACTTTGAAAAAAGGATATAGAATACTTGATATAGAATACTTTTTGTCTTGACCATTACTGATCCTTGAAAATGGTAGTGAAGTATTGTTATATGCAATCTCACGTATGCATGTTAATTCACTGTATACCTACTTTAGATAATTAGCAACGATCTCATGACCATGACTATTCTTGGGTGTGTATCATAAATCAGAACAGCTGTTGTGCAGTTCTAAAGAAATAACTTTTCTAATTTCTTAAATTTCCTCACTTTTGTGAACAAGCACCTTTAAAGCACGGTTAAGCGTACCCATTATCTTATCAGCTCTTTTATCTTGTACACTGTTAGACAAATAGTTCTTACATACGCGGCATGAGCAACCGCGTTTTAACCCTTTACCAAACGCCAAATCTTCGACTGTCCCAAACTGAAAGAGTTTGCAAACGACATTTCGACATTTCAAAATGTGGCGAAACTGATAAATAATCTTCTGAGAGGGTATAAAACATTATGGGAAAAGGATAAATTGCTCGGTACGAGCAATTTATCCTTTTCTCACAATGTTTTCTGTAGTCGTCGGCAACAAAGTGGTTAGCTGTTGTTATTGTTTGGTAATGGGTTAACCAAGTTCTATATACATAACATTTGGCTAGTGTCTCACGATTGAAGCGGGCCGGTGACTGCCTATATGTTAGGGTTTTACATCGGCTCCACACAATTTCAGTAGAATTGCGATGCCCGGCTCAAACATGTTATGCCTTACTCCTTATAGATGGTAGATCTAATGATCCAGACGTTGATTTTTCACCACAATTCTTTTTTGCTTGTTTTAATGAAGCATAGACTTCTTTTGCTATATTCTATTTACATATCTATGAATACAAGAAAAGCAAACACACCACAGCTACAACTTGGATCATCCGACTAAAATCGATGGAGAATAACGCCACGTTTTACTTGCAATGAATGCTCTTATCTTCCTTTTCTTTTCGTTTTTCCCCGTCTTTTATTAAAGGATCACTTTTTATACAACATTTCGAGGTCGTTAAATCTATCATTAACGGTCCTTGCAAAATCGGGTATTATTCCGTTTTATCTAGATATCTAGGCTTCAACTAATAATGAGTCGTGCCAGTGCGTTAGGGTCGCTCTTCTAAAATAAAACACAGACAAAAACTATTGAGACAAAGGCGTGACACTAATTACAGTAGTTGATTAGTAGTAGGTAATTCGCACATTAAGAAAAATCCACAGACCCCGGAGTTGACGGCATTTCAAAACGATCCAAGGTCAACCCTTAGAATGCAGGGTAATTTTAAAAAGAAAAGATCTTCAAAACCTTGAATACGAGTATAAACTAATTTGTGTTGAAGAAAGATACTCAGAGTAGCAAACAGGTAAAATCCTGGATCTAACTTGTTTGCATAAGCATAAAGTCGGTTCATCTAGACAACTTCGTACTGTTAAATACGCATCATTGCGATTTTGAAAGAAACAGTGTGATAAAAGAATAACTAATTCTTTATTAGCAACATGCTCCGTTTGTATCAGTAGTTACTGTACGCTTCTATAGCAGGGACGTTTAAAAATGCGTATTCGATAAGTATATTACAATGATATATTGTCAGTCATTTTACAAAGTTACTTTAATGAACACGTCAAGAAGAGCTAAAACCTACAACATGCATGTCGTTGGCTAATTGTTCAAATATGTTTGGGTTGTACTCAATTTGCAATTTCAGAACCCGGCGTAGGCATTAGGATTTTGATGAGAGACAGTCTTTCCACTGATTTACGGATTGCCGATGGTTCTACCTGGCTTGACCAGCCCTTTTGGGCAGTTGAGTATGGGATCTTTCTCATCCATTGAGGTTTGGGCCGTGCAACATAACGGAAATAATACTAAAGCGATGAAAAACCCCATATAAACAAGTAAATCAATCCACACTTGAAATGTTTATTTGCCAAATTGACAACACAGCATGGACTATACTCTTTTAATGGGTTTAACAATGTGCACATTTATTTCAGTCTACTTATTTCCAGATTTTCTGTATATGCGTCTTTATCATGCAACGTAACGGAAATAATGTTGACGAGATGTAAAACCCCATATGAAGTTTATTTACAATTGAAATATATGTATTTTCCAAATCGACAACACAGCATGGCGTAGACTCTATTAATGAGTTTAACAATGTGCACATTTGTTTCAGTCTACTTATTTCAAGACTATCTGTACATGCGTCTTTATTCTCTATTTGCAACAAAGACAAGATGGTGGACGATAACATTATGTGTTTGACGCTGTTTAAAACCCGGACTTGTCGTCAAGGATCAGTCCGCTTTGTCGGACGCGTCTGATCTGGAACAAAGATAAAACAGTCTACAATGTCTTGCTCGAGTTTTTTTTATATTATGATCTTCAATGTACAGTTCGAAGATAATAAAATGGCCGTATTTGGCCCGGTCTAGGTCCTGCCTGACAACGATTTGTACGATAGATTCCTAGACGTATACTACAATATATGAAATGAAGAGAGTACATGTAACTTAGAAAAGTGAAAACTTAGATATGAACACAGTACAAAGGTCTACCTGTGAAATATGTAGAAGACTTTTATCGCATGTCTTAACTTCATTCAGAAACACAAAGTGAGATACAAGGGTTATAACAGTCTTTTAGACTTAGATGTAAAATTGAGAGACAGACCACCGAATGGTGTCAAAAAGATTCGTTACTTTGTACCCGTTCATTATACTCGTATTCCATTGATTGTTGAGCAATTTCTTACAAATAATATCAATCACTCTCGATTCTGCTTACTTATTACACAACTAGTAGTCGTGCCGAATGTGGATTTACGAAAGATATCGAAGCAGATCTCGCTTTTCTCGAGATTCGAAACGACGGCCGACGTGTCCATTGACCGACGCTCTACCCTTGGATTATCGTCATTTACAAAACCAACTGATGAGCAATTGCCCCTTCAAGAGGCAATCGGCATGGTAATGAGCAATACTAAATCCAATGGTTGACGTGTGGTGCCGCTGCCAATTTGAACGGACCAAGGATCTCTTTACAAGCAAACAGAATATGGAAGTGCCTCTGGAATTTTCTTAAGGTAGAATACCCATAATCCGCAATTTTGTACTAATTGTTTCGTCGGTAAACGGCGGTCGTTCCCGACATACATCGGTCGTGGCCGGAACTATTCGGTGTAAAGCGAATACTTCCGGCACCGACCAATATAAAGCGAGAACGACGGAAGTAATCCAACGAAAGAAAGAGTTTCAAAACGGCGGATTAGGGGTATTCTACCTTAAAGTCAAGGTCTATCACCAATCCATTATTTGATTTACAATTAACAAATTCAATCAATCAGTTCATTAGGAGGTCAATCATACTTATCTCACATGTATCATACTACAGGACTTTGCCATATTTCGCCCAAACGAGCATAATTATGTACAGTGAACCCTCGTTTATCCGGACACCGATTATCCGGTTGTCTCGCAATCCGAACAAAATTGTAAGGGAACGGAATCATTGGACCAGTTTATTGCAGACGACTTTTGAATACATTGTGGGAAAAGGAGAAATTGCTCGTGACTAGCAATTTCTCCTTTTCCCACAATGTTTTCTGCCATATCAGAAGATTATCTTTGAATTTAATCACGTTTTGATATGTCTTCTGCAAACTCTTTCAATTTGGGACGGTCGACAATTTGGCGTTTGCTAAAGGGTTATGACTATACACCGCTCATACAGACCGTTGATGTCTTAATGTGAATAAGAACATGCTCTGCTTCATTAGTCCGGATTATTCCGTAAACCGGACATTTTGTTGGGAACGGACGTGTTCGGATAAACGAGGGTTCACTGTATATACAATTACTTATATGCACCAAGCTTCTTCATAGTCCTGCATGCAGCCTAGCACTGGGGAGTCATTTCCAGGAAGGCTGTAAGATAAATAAACAATTGTTGACACTGCGCTCAACTGCATGCAAACAAATAACCAAATGTGCATACATATTTGTTAGAAATCCTCAATTGGCTAACAACAAAGATCCGTAAACGTTTGCGAAGAAAAATGCTTAAAAGTGTATAGATAACATTTTCGGAGATAGTTGCGATTCTTTGTGTGTTAACCTTTGGAGCTATGTGTTCATGAGTGCCAAAATATCGTTAACGGACAATACTGTGCGTAAATCCTATGCTGTCCTTAAAGAATTGATTGCAAACAAATGGTGTGTTTGGATAAAATATAATTAGGTATTCTTTATTTCATTTGAGTCATATTAAGTTACTTTCAGTTGTCACTTGTCAATAATTGAAAGTGTCTGTGTCTTTTATAGTTATGAAACCTTTATCTAGGAAAGTTGTTTGTAAAGCAGATATTTGTGTAATAGAAATTATACCGCATTGACGTTTTGTTTTTACATGTGTAGGCAAATATTATCGATTAGGAAACAATTTATTACTAATCAATTACTCTCGATTCTGCTCCCTGAATACATACAAAGTACTTGTGCCGAAGATAAATGAAATATTGCAATAAGGACCCTGACACTCACTGGACTAGAATCACGGCCCAAAGGTCTTAGCTATACCCCTTGAACACTGCTATAAGGCATCTCATTATGAATTACGAGAAAGTTGATTAATGTCGGTGGTGTGGTTTGGACATTTCATTTGAAATTACAAGGTCCATCTCTTTGAACGTGTTCAGATAAGATAAAGGCTAGTGGTAAATCTGAATTTGATAAGACATGCAAATGACGATTAATGAACATAAGACAAATGCTGGAAGTAGAGCCAAAGTTGTTCAAACTGAGCATAAAGCTATGATCGAATTAGTTTAAAAAAACGTATTAAAATAGGTCCGAATGAACTTTTAAAAGGAAAACAATACCAGCGACTTAATACGGCCGTTAGTCATAAAAAAGTTCTGTTGCTTAATAACCTTTCAGGATATGTTAAAAAGTGGTCGCTTAAAAACAAGATTGACTGTATACACACTACACGGTTATTTCTAGGTCTTCAATGTAAAGAGAAGCTACGACAAAGTATTTTACCACTGGCACAACAAAGATGGCTGAAAAAGACGAACGACCAGAACTCGCCGATGAAGATATAGAAGGTATTAACTTTGTTAATATATTTCACGACTCAAACTTAATAAAAAGAAAGATATAAAAGAAAAGAAAGTAAGTATTCATAAGCTTCAAGTGCTGCAATAGAGTATGACGATGAGGCCTCAATTCATGCAAGGGACAGAAAAAATGTGTGTACCTTTTCAAGGCACACTTATTGGTTTAGTTGATTGGTAGTTTGGTTAATTGGTTGGTTGGTGGATGGATGAGTGCTTTACGCCTTTTCAGCATTCTATCAATCCTATCTTAAAAGTCAATGCTTCTAACAGATTTCCTGGTATGACCTTTAAGTATAATTTCTAACTCATGCCGATTGCCTACATGTAGCTAGCTAGCGATATCAGTCTGTCGTATTGTCATTTGACATATATAATATATTCTTAATGTTGTTTCTAAAACCATGTCTTGAATTCAAACAAAAGACAGACGTGTTTTTTTATTGTCATTAGGTGAAAGGGTTCGAGGATTTTCTCAATCAGTTATATTTTCACGTTTCGAAAAACAAGTACGTTGTTCAATTATGTCCATATATAGTTTAGTTAAGGTAATTTTCTGACACTGGTCCCATAGGGGTCCTCTTCGCCAGTGCCGTGCCAACACTTTTTCAGTTTTGTAACGGCTTTCATGTTTCCACGACTTAAAAAAACCACTTCCACGAAATCAGAGGTCTCTTTTAGACTCGAACCCGGTTCCTGCTAGATCTGGGTACACCATCTTAATAACTGACCCACGCAAGACCAATATATTCTTAGGAACGCCACCAACACCCAACCTTCTCTTTTGTTTTCATTGTATAATCCAGAAATGTTGGAATGGTTCGACATGTTTGATAAAGACAGCAGCGGCACCATAGACAAAGACGAGATGAAGAAGGTTGCGCAGGCGCTTGGTTGGAATTTAACAGACGAAGAGATTGAGGAGCAAATCAAAAAGTTCGATTTTAACAGTAAGTCATTTTAATGCCATACTAGCGCCCATTTACACTAACGTTGTGTAAGTTGAAGAGTAATTAACAATTACCTTAAAAGTACTTTAAATTCCCTTTAACAGAGGAACTGAGACGGTTACAGGTTCACTTGATGATTTGGAAAGAGTGAAAACGATATGGTTTACATAAGATTAGCGATAAAACCAGGTCAGCTGAATGACGTCGGGAACCAATGAAATCTAAAAAAAATCTTCTTTTTGAATACTTGTCTGCAATAATCGCCATAAAACAATATAATGATATGCGGAAAACAGTGTTAACATTCAACAAATTAATCGTTGTTATGCCTATTTCACATTGTGTGTATGCTAAGTATTTATAAGTATGGTTTCTCAATCCAGCAACTAAAGTATCAACTGCTACCAAGAAAAAAGGGCAAGAACTGGTACCTATCCCCTTCATTAAAAGAAAAAAAGACGACCTGAATGCATATTTATCTAGATACCTATTTTCTTTTACCTTATTTCATAACTTTGATTTCAGAAGACGACGTTTTAGATAAGCAGGAGTATCTGGCTCTGCTGGAAAGCTTACGGAAAGACCCGGAGGAGGCGAAGCTCGAACTCATACAAGCCTTCTCGTAAGTCATTTGACAATGTACATTTACCACTGATCACTGACTGTTTGTGTAAGGGAAGGTTTATTTATACACCAACTCCAACAGTTTTTCTTCAGGTAAGTAGGTCATAATAGTTAGAGGAAATGAGGCCACCGGTCCATATTTCACGCATTATTAGAAGTAACACGCCTCAATAACATGTTATCTCTATCAATCCACAGATTCGTTGATAAAAACAAAAATAGTACATACTCCCAGTTACAATGGGTATATGATGGGTTTTAGGTGTCCTTCACTCGATTACTATTTTTTATTTATAGGTATTTCGACAAGGAGAAGAAAGGATACCTGTCGTTAGAACGATTGCGGCGAGTGTTAGCTGCCACAGGTGTTGTGTTCGTTAATCGAGACACAACGGAACTGAAAAAGATGTTTAGCGAAATCGATAAAAACGGGGACGGAAATATATCGGTGGACGGTAATTTGATTGATTGATTGATTGATTTGTTGATTGATCTTGGTATGTTTCCTTTAGTAAACAACTTTGAAGTTCACGATTTTCATTCTGTGACTTCTCATGCACCCATTGAATTGTCTATAAAAACAAATTTTATGCTCACTTCAGAGACAGCCAAAACGTTTGATAAAATAGTATGGGATCACGCTAGGTCACATGAATTCAATGAACTTGTCGATTATCATTTATCGTTTTTTAATGATGTCACAGATCAAATAATCCAGGGAAATTTAGATATTAATCCGGGAACAGAGCAGCATTCAAAATGTTTATATGATTCGGGGTTGTCTATTTTTGGAAAAACAATAAATGGTCATTAGAAAAAGATTTATAAAACTCCATGGTTTGACAAACAATGTCTTAATGCTAGAAAGCAGTATTGTTTAGCGAATAGAGCGTATCGTAGAAACAAATCACAGGCGAATGCAAACATTTTATTAACAAAGAAACGATTTTATAACTCTATAAAGATAAAAGCCTATGGCTCTTATAGCTCAAACTTTAGGAAGAAAATGACTAAACTAGCTAAGTCATACCCAAAAGAATTCTGGTTTGAAGTTAATAAGGTCAGGAAGAAAGATAATGAAAAAAGTAGCATATCTAACCTCGAATTTTTTAACCATTTTAAAGAAACTTTTTCAAACGAAAATGCATTTTTTGATGTAAATATTGAAAATGATGCCCTACCAAACGAATCAAATATTTCATTTGTAGACTGTCTCGATCGAGATTTTGAAATCGACGAGGTTATGAAATCAATCAGTTCATTGAAGCATGGTAAAAGCGGTGGTGCCGATCTGTTAATACCTGAAATGTTTTTAGAATGTAAACACTCATTGTCACCGATGTTATGTAAACTGTTTAACTATATGTATCACAATAGCATTTACCCAAGTAGTTGGTCGTTGGGAGTTATTGTCCCAGTTCCGAAAAAGGGAGATAAATCTGATGTTAACAATTATCGCGGAATTACTCTTACAAGTATTTTTTCAAAGATTTTATCTATTTTATTAGAAAAACGCCTCAGAGATTGGGTAGAGAATAACAATCTAATAAATGATTATCAATTCGGTTTTCGGAGCGGTAAAAGTACTATCGATTGTGTATTTGTTTTAAACTCAATCATTCAAAGAGTTTTAAATCATGAGAAGAAAAAGCTATATTGCGCATTTATCGATTTTCGTAAAGCGTTTTACACTGTTTATCGTAACGGTTTATGGTTCAAATTATTGAGTAACGGTACTTCAACCAAGATGGTTAATATGTTAAAATCAGTGTACAGAGATGTTAGAGCTAGTATTAGGTCTAATGGAACTGTTAGTGAAAGTTTTTTAAGTACAAATGGCTTGAAGCAGGGAGAATCGATGTCACCCCTTTTATATATTTTGTTTATCAATGATATGTATGAAAATCTTTCATCAGAGAACGATGATTACATCACTATAGACAATCTTAAACTTTTTCTATTACTTTTTGCTGATGATGCAGTTCTATTTTCTTATTTTAAAGAGGGATTACAAGAGTTGTTGAACAATTTAAAGTCTTACTGTACCAGATGGGGTATTACAGTAAATGCAGATAAAACGGTGGTTATGGTACGTCAAAATGGGCGTCCTAGCCAAGACCCTAAATTAATGTATGATGATCTTAACCTTATTAATGTTACAAGTTTTAACTATCTCGGAGTTACATTGTCATATAATGGCAAATTTCATATAACACAGAAACGCTTATCTGAACAAGCTTCTATAGCTCTTTTTGCATTAAATTCTGGTTTAAGTCAATTATCACTTAATACCACCGAAAAACTTAAATTGTTTGACACACTTGTACAGCCCATCCTTATGTATGGAGCTAATGTATGGGGTTTTCATAGAGCAGACGACGTCGAAAAAATTCATTTAAAGTTCATGAAGCAAATCTTGTCTGTTAGAAAGCAAACGCCAACAGTATCCATTTATGGCGAATTCGGAAGAAATCCACTCATTGTTTTACGAAAGATTTCAATCGTTAAGTATTGGTTTAGACTTTGTAAATCAACAACTTCTCTTATGTATAAAGTCTTTATCATGAAAGACAGTCATGGTAACCCTATTAATTACCTATATAAGGAAATCGAAAGTATGTTAGATAGTCTTGGTTTAAGCTATTTTATCAATTTAGATGTTTTTGAAATAGACATTGATCAAGTAATTAATCGTATAAAAGACTGTTACATACAAAACTTGTTCTCGGAAATAGAGTGTTCCGGAAAGCTTCAATGCTATTTATCTTTTAAATGTTGTTTTGAACCTGAAACTTATCTTAATTGTATTGATAACAACAAACATATAATTGCACTGTCGAGATTAAAATGTTCTTCACTTCATTTAGAAATAGAATCAGGTAGGTTCAATAATACACCAAAAGAAAACAGGCTATGCAAAATGTGCTCTCACAATACCATAGAAAATGAATTCTACTTCTTAATGATTTGTCCAAAATAACGTGATCTTAGAAAAACTTTAATACCAAAATTTTACTATACATGGCCAACTTATAACAAATTTAAACTTTTAATGAACAGCCAAAAAAAGAATGTTTTATGCAAACTTGCAAAATTTATTTACTTAGCTAATACTATACGTGACTCAGAATATAGCGATGTCACACAAGCCTCCACAATTGTATGATTATTAATAAAATTAACTTACTTAATTTTAATCATGTTAATAATAATAATAATAAAAATGATAATTATAATAATAATTATAGATTGTATGTGTATGTTTATGTAAATATATGTATGTATGTATGTATGTATGTATGTATGTAGCAACGACATGTAAATGTTATGCTAATAAATGTTTGAGAGATCAAGTGATTGTTTGTTTGATAATTTAATGTTTTATTTGTTGTCTAGTTGATGCAATGGTTTATCGATTTTTTGAAGTCTTGGAAGTTTACATAATTAATCGATTTTTTTTTTAATAAGTTAAATTCATGGATGTATTGTTCGTTCTTTCTAACATATAATTTTTTTAAGTACGTTTTTTCAAAGCATTTGATTTATTTTGATACTTTTCGCATATTTCAATATTCATTTTGAACCGAAATCAGTTATTTCAGGGTTCCCGACAGAAAAGAATCACTCACGAAAAAATGACTTCTAAATTATAATGTAGACCTACTTTGTAATCTTATTCCAAGACACTCGTACTCATTTATTTACATCGTTACGCTGGATGGAATACATTGACTATTGTTTACAAAACAAACCGTTGAAACAGTTTACTATAAATAAAAGATAAATGTCCCACACTTTTACTTATGGGCTATGAAAGGATTTGAGAAGCAATTAAAAAATATAGTGCAATCAAACTATGTATATCTGTATTGCAGATTTAACTGTAGAAAACATTTCACTTTAAAATCAATCAAAATCTCGATTTATGAAATAGTCACCTTACTGGTCATTTATTAATTGTTTGTAATAAATCGTTTTACAGAATACGTGGACCTTATGATGGACAAGAAGCGGCTAAACGAACTACAAAGGAAATCACAGAAAATGAAGATTAGAAAAGATTAACGGAAACTTTCTACTTTTTCTTCCAGACTAACAATATCACATACTAATCGCTAAACTCGTTTCATGTTATCGTTGAAAACAACTGTCATGTTAAAGAAACAAAACTTTGCTAAGAAAGAGTCAATGTTTACCCGTTTTTATGTATGAGTGACTAGTTATTATATAAAGGAAGTGTAATATTTCCATTTGCCAATGACAATTACTTTATTGGACATTTAGAAATGATAAGACAGTTACGATAACACTAACGAACCAAATCAGACGAATTTCTTTATATCCTTATTGTAGGGATATGATTTAAAGATTAAACTTATCTATTCACATCGATTGTGAAGTTCTTACAACTTAGATTAATCACCCTCGATTCTTTGCATTGGATACATAACACGTACTCGCGCCGAATGTGGATTAACTAAAGATCGCAGGGCAGATCCTGCTACTCACGGGATTCGAACCAATATGTAACTAAGAAGTCGTAGTATTGGTCTTTTTTTTATGGACCCCCATTCGTTGATTTGATGTCCCTGCTAGATCGTGATTAAATGGTTGTTATTTGATATGTATGGGGTTAAACGCCGTATCAACAGTTTTTGAATATCGTAACGGGTTTCATGGTTTAACCAGTACTAAGCTAGAACCCTAAAGTGTATTGCCAATGTTAACCCTTCGGAAACCAGAGGGAGTGGTTGACCTAAAATTTAGGACCTACTACCTTAATCAATGAGCCAAGGGGGACTCAAGTTGCTTATTCAAAATGGATGTGAGATGTGTTTGGTGCGAATACACCAATGGCAACCATTTGTTGAAAGTTACAATAAAAGAAATCGGTTCCATAACAAACGATAACCTGGCCTGTCGGTAATTGCCGAAGAGTTCCGAATGACAGAAAGTGTTTACTTGAATCATTTCGTGCAAAATCTGTCGGATTCGTTATTCTTTAATTTAGAATAACCATAATACGCCATTTTGAAACTCTTTCTTTCGTCGGAATACGTCTGTCGTTTTCGATAAACATCGATCGGGGCCTAAACTATTCGTTTCATTGCGAATAGGTTCGGCCTGACCGATGTATACATGACCTGAGAACGACCGAAATCTTCCATCGAGAGAATGAGTTTCAAAATGGCGAATCATAGGTATTGTATCTTAGAATGATGTTTCAACAATCGTTTTAGATTGTGATTTCTTTTTATTATACATGGACGTTATGTGTATACTTTGAATGTGCTACAGAGACCGAATGACAAGATCTGCAAAGTATATTTGAAGTTGTAAAAAAGCCTTTGTGATATCGATATCATTATACTCAATATGGGACTTGTTTTTGTAAAGTAGCTGAGAGGGATATGGATTTTCGTGAGAGGCAGTCTCCCGACTGACTTACGGAATGCCGATGGTTCTACCCGCCTTGACAAGCCCTTATGGGCAGTTGAGTATGGGGTCTTCCTCCATCATTAATAGTCGGGCATCGCTACATAACTGAAATAATGTTGATGTGATGTAAAACCCATATAAAAATGAACTTGAATTGTGTTTGCTGTATGTGATAAGTTAGGCATACTGCCCTTTTTCCCCGAATATAGTTACATGTATATCATCATATGCATGAAATTAAAAAAAAAAAAGATATATATATATATGGGCCACGTCACGCGAAAAGGGGCACTCGGACATATAAAAAAAAGCGCTAACTCAGCTCTATCTTAGCGCTATTATTCCAGCATCGAGTCACGAAAGTTATTATTTGTATCTATTTAAAGGTATAACTGGATGTCCTCTAAGATGGCAAACAGTGTAGCTGACGTCAGTGACGTGGCGGCTGGTCTGGGGCTACACTGTTTGCTGGGGCTACACTGTTTGCTATGTCCGAGTGCCCCTTTTCGCGTGACGTGGCCCATATGTCGTTTGTGTAGGTGTTTTTGATGATTATACTGTTTAATCGTGGAAAAACGTTTGTTAACTATCACTTTTCTATCACTTTATCACGTTTTACTTCATTTAATATACAGAAAGAGCAATTTAACTTTAATAACGCTCACATGAAGACGGGAAACAGTCGAATGTTTTCTTTGCTTAAAACGACGAAAACACAGTATTTTAGTTATGTGTTGTATTCTTATTTTTAATAAACGTAAAGTTGTTATAAAGCATGGGTTAATATACACACGATTTATTTTCTTCAAAACTGGACAACAAGAAAGACATGATTAGCTTGTTTTTGGAAACCAAATGACCGAAACACAATTAGTTCTCATCTTTGTTGTTGTAATTGTTTTGTTATTGTTGTTGTTTTGTAATTTGAATTGAAACAGTCGCCGTGGTCTCAATTCTAAATTGTTCCTTACAAAGGGAGGCAACTTGGGAATATAAGTATAACCCTGTACAAATGGTGATAATACAGTGGAATACATGAAGCTGTCATTATAAAATAAAGACCGATTGCATACCTATTAATAATTATTTTATTTTGCTTTAGATAACCCGCATTTTTTAACGAGACACATATCGATTATTTTGTCGGTAGCAAGAATATATTTTTTTTATTCATCTTGTTCTTGTTCTTTTTCTATTTCTTGCTCTTGTTGATGTTCTTGTTCTTCTTGACTATCTTTTTGTTCTTACTCTTGATCTTCCTCTCGTTCTTGTTGTTTTTGTTTTTCTTCTTCTTCTAATTCTTCTTCTTCTTCTTCTCTTGTTGATGTTCTTGTTCTTCTTGATCTTACTCTCATTCTTGTTCTTCTTGATCTTACTCTCATTCTTGTTCTTCTTGATCTTACTCTCGTTCTTGTTGTTTTTGTTCTTACTCTTGTTCTTGGTGTTCTTGTTATTCCTCCTCCTCCTCCTCCTCCTCCTCCTCCTCCTCCTCCTCCTCCTCCTTCTCCTCCTCCTTCTTCTTCTTCTTCTTCTTCTCTTCTTCTTCTTCTTCTTCTCTCTTCTTCTTCTTCTTCTTCTTCTCTTCTTCTTCTTCTTCTTCTTCTTCTTCTTCATTCTTCTTCTTCTTCTTCTTCTTCTTCTTCTTCTTCTTCTTCTTCTTCTTCTTCTTCTTCTTCTTCTTCTTCTTCTTCTTCTTCTTCTTCTTCTTCTTCCTCCTTCTTCTTCTTCTTCTTCTTCTTCTTCTTCTTCTTCTTCTTCTTCTTCTTCTTCTTCTTCTTCTTCTTCTTCTTCTTCTTCTTCTTCTTCTTCTTCTTCTTCTTCCTTCTTCTTCTTCTTCTTCTTCTTCTTCTTCTTCTTCTTCTTCTTCTTCTTCTTCTTCTTCTTCTTCTTCTTCTTCTTCTTCTTCTTCTTCTTCTTCTTCTTCTTCTTCATCTCCTTCATCTCCTTTCCTTCCCCTCCTCATCATTCATATTCCTCTTCTTCATATTCACCTTGCTCCTCCACATTACCTGATCTACTTCTACATTTTTCTCCTTCGTCGATTTTTTCATCTTCTGTATCTACAGTCCTTCATTCGTCTCTACACCTGAGCAAGTTGAAGCTAAGACTTATTGTACATCGAAAAAACAATACCATATATCATTTAAATGCTCTTTACACGGATGGATCTAAGTCGAGACTTTATGCAGCGATACCATACATCAGATTTTCCCACAAAGCAGCCAACGTGTAATTGTGCATCCACTGATATCCATATCTTTATTCATTTCGTGACGGCTCATTAGTTGCTTCCCCCAAAATACCACAGTTCAACGTATTGTATACAGACGTCTTACAGTAAATGTATTAAACCTCTGTGATAGTAAGATAAACAGATCTTAATGATCAAGTTGTCCTTCAGCCATTATTGATTTTACCTAGAAGCATTAAATACTGTGTTTTCCATGTAATTATGGTATCCTATTTGTATTTCGTTCATCAGCTGTTGCTTTCAATTTTGATCTGTCAAAAGTTCCCATATGCGGGAAACGGGTTAAGACGTTCTAATTGATTTAAAAGACCCGCCTGCCATAATTTTGCATTCAAGCATTTCTTTTGTATCTATAAATCGGAAACAATAGACTAATACAGTATAATTTATCCTTAATGTCGTAGAAAAACGTACCTTAAATGTGCTCGTTCATACATGAGACAATTTGCATGTCAAAATAAAATGGCACATGTTTTATCAAGCGGTTTACCATTTAATGAAAATTAGCTACTGAACGGAACATTGATTCAGAATATACCAGTATACTTAAGTATGTACGATCTTAAAGCGTTAGATCTTAAAACCATTGCAACGCTTTTGGATTTAAACTAATTGACTGTTTGCAGGCTCTACAAACATAACCACGGTATTATTTCACTTCCATTTGCTATTTGTCCCAGTGCATATAATGCAAAAGGACAGCAGTTGGACAGTTTTAAAGAAATGTTCAACATCTTTAATAACTTTTGATTTGAAATCACGTGCTTTTTCTAGTGCTAAGGACATTGGGATTTCATCGCAGGTGCTTTTAACCTCACTACATAACACAGGTCAAATACCTATTGATTCAAAGCAGGTGCTTTAGACCTGACTTTATAACACTGACCAAGAACCTTGTAATTTCACATCGAGTGCTCTAACTCTAATTACACCACATTGGCTCTGACCATTCTTTCACCACCAAGACACCCCCTTTAGTGAGTGACCGGCTGATCGATTAATTAAAGTCCCCCGCTCGGTGTCGAATGGCGGGAGCTTCTCGTATGAATACGAAAGATTCCTCATGCAGATAATGCCCGAGTCCGGGTTACGATAACCTACATCTACAATGGGACTGCAATTTGATATGTCATAGTACCAATTCTTTGCTTTTGACCCTTCATACTCAATTATGCAGGCGTATTCTTTTCAAATTAGTCTTTGGTTGTTTCTATAAACCTTATTTTGTTGGTACTTATGTGATTTGTCTAGACAACTTTGATACATCACGATACTAAATATTTGTTTTTGTTCTTTCATGTTTAGTTTTGCATGCATATTTCTCCAAATTGGTTGTTTCTCTAAACCTTATACAGTCAAACTTGTCTACAGCAGCCACTCTTAAACATAGAATACATATGACTGCATAGCAGCATTGAAGCTCAATACAGAAGGCAAGACATGCAGAAAGCTCCTGCAGGAGCTTTCTTCATGTTTTGCCTGCTGTATTAAGCTGTCAACAGTCTCAAAAATCGGATCTGATGGCATTTTTGTTGGCTGCTTAAGACAGGTTTTACTGTAATGTGGGTCCTCAATGCAATTGTGAACGTTGATTGCCTACAGCCTTGATACATCACAATACAAGATCTTCGAATATGCCCTTATAGATTCAGTTATGATGACCTTTTTTCTCTAGACAACCCTTTTGATGTTTCTCTAGCAACTATTTTGTTGGTACGTATTATAAAAATGTACGCCAATTAACTACACCTTTGATACATCACGGTACTTGTCCCTTGCTTTGTCCCTGAATGTTTAGATATACAGGCGAATTTCTCTAGATTACTCTTTTATTTCTTCTTTAAATCCTTTATTGTAGGTATTCATTAGACTCGACTCGACGATACCCTACATAATTATATGACACACCGAGGTACTTACCCTTGGCTTTTGTTCCTAGGGGTTGATAAATGCTGGCGTTTTCCTGAAGATTACTAGTTTATTTCTTCTTTAAATCCTTTATTGTAGGTATTCATTAGACTCGACTCGACGATACCCTACATAATTATATGACACACCGAGGTACTTACCCTTTGCTTTTGTTCCTAGGGGTTGATAAATGCTGGCGTTTTCCTGAAGATTACTCTTTTATTTCTTCTTTAAATCCTTTATTGTAGGTATTCATTAGACTCGACTCGACGATACCCTACATAATTATATGACACACCGAGGTACTTACCCTTGGCTTTTGTTCCTAGGGGTTGATAAATGCTGGCGTTTTCCTGAAGATTACTAGTTTATTTCTTCTTTAAATCCTTTATTGTAGGTATTCATTAGACTCGACTCGACGATACCCTACATAATTATATGACACACCGAGGTACTTACCCTTTGCTTTTGTTCCTAGGGGTTGATAAATGCTGGCGTTTTCCTGAAGATTACTCTTTATTTCTTCTTTAAATCCTTTATTGTAGGTATTCATTAGAATCGGCTCGACGATACCCTACATAATTATATGACACACCGAGGTACTTACCCTTTGCTTTTGTTCCTAGGGGTTGATAAATGCTGGCGTTTTCCTGAAGATTACTCTTTTATTTCTTCTTTAAATCCTTTATTGTAGGTATTCATTAGACTCGACTCGACGATACCCTACATAATTATATGACACACCGAGGTACTTACCCTTGGCTTTTGTTCCTTGGGGTTGATAAATGTTGGCGTATTCCTGAAGCTTACTCTTTTATTTCTTCTCCAAACCATATATTCTTGGTACTTGTTACAATCGTCTCGCCGAAAGACTACATCTTTGATACATCTCAATACAGGATCTTCAATTCTGTTCCTGCAGGTTGATACAGTGAAGCCTCGTTTATCCGAACCCATATTATCTGGATGTCTCGCATTCCGAACTAAATTGTAAGGGAACGGAATTATTGTGCAGTAATTTTATTGACCAATTACCAAACAATAGCGATATTTGACCAGTTTGTTGCAGACGACTTTTGAAAACATTGTGGATAAAGGAGAAATTGCTCGTTACGAGCAACCTCTCCTTTTCCCACAATGTTTTCTACCATATCAGACGATTATTTTTGAATTTCATCACGTTTTGATATTTGTCGTTTGGTAAAGGGTTATAAGCATACCGTTCATGTCTCAATGTGTATATGACCAGGTCCTGCTTCATTAGTCCAGATGATTCGGTAATCCGGAAATTCTGTAGGGAACGGGCGTGTTCGGATTGACGAGAGATCACTGTATATACAGGCGTATTCATTAAGCAGACGATTTTATTGTTTCTCTAAATCCTATATTGTTGGTACTCATTCGAATCGACCTAAAGATTACCTACATCATTGATTCATCACGATACAAACTATTTCTCTCGGCAGGTTAAGTAATGTTGGCCCATATCTTTAGATAACCATTTAGATGTTTTCTAAACCCTTTAGTGTTGGCACTCGTTTGAATCCTTTGTCCCTACAGATTTAGACATACGGTTGTATTTCTCTACCTACTACTTTTATCGTGTTTCCCTATATTCTTGGCACCCCTTAGAATCGACTCGACGATTACCCACAACATTGATACACCATACATGTAGTAGCCCCTGGCTTATCCCTGTATGTTAATATACAGGCGGATTTCTCTAGATTTTTCTTTTATTTTCTTCTTTAAATCCTTTGTTGTAGGTACTTTTCAGGATCGGCTGACTCGACGATTACCTACAGTTTTGATACATCATAGTAGCCCCTGGCTTTATGTATGCATGTTAAGATACGTGAGTGTATTCCTCTATATACCTTCTTTATACAGTCCAACTTGTGTTAAGCAACCATCCTTTGAAGCAGCCAACCTGCCTTAAACAACCACTACAGAAAGTCACATTGTTGAATTCTTGGTGTACATCAATTTGTGTTAAGCAGCCAACCTGTCTGAAACAGCCAATTTTCTCAAGTCCATATACTGGCTTCTTAACACAAGTTAGACTGTACCTATTAGAACCGAATAAACCTTAACGTACATTTTAGATAGGTAGTTTTCCTTTCTTTTGTACACGTACCTTCGGTTACACTAATGTACCTTTGTTGACACAGCTTTACTTGCTTTTAGATGGTCCACAGATTCGACATAACCTTGAACACTAAACTGTGTCATGAATATACCAGACTTATATTTCACATTGTGTATTGTGCAACTCGTTTAAATAGCATGTTTTTGCACTTGTCTTTGATGTTCGAAATGGGTGCACATTAAATACTGATAAACACACGTAAGGTTACGCGATAATTGGAATGGATTTCGTGCATCCATTTAAATCTACGTTATCTAATCGCGTAATGGAAAAACGTTCGTCGTAGTAGGACTCGAAGACCATATTTTCTGCTTTGAATTAAACGATAGCCAGTTTTCTTGTTCGACTGAGAAGTCAAATATCTTGTTCAATATATAATCCATGCCAAAGATGCAATGATTAATCTTCTCATTAGTTAAGAATGCAGCCCACAATACATCTCATAATGCAAATTATTTTTGACAAAGATGCATTTTCCGTTTAATAGAAATTATAAAGAAAACACTTTTACAATATGATACATATTTCATTAACGTACACTTATGATTTATTGTCGTTTAAGTTCCAAAGTCATGGGAATGAAATTTGCAATTTCGATAACAGGGCTTTCGTTGCAAAAAGATATAATCGTCAAAAGACTAAAAGACGGCACCTGTCCATTTTCTTTTCTTCTTTTTTGCTAATTTATCAAATGTTTCGAAGGAAATGCTTAATTCTTAGAAGCTTTATGAATCAAAATGCATTTAAAAGGAAAACATCGTAACATATGTAATGGTTTTTAATTGCTTCGACGCGTAGCATTACATTGTACAGTACACTGTTACGCATGTAAGAAGGGGCACGTTTTCTCATATAACGGTTTGGGACACAAAGTCATTATTTCTATCAACAATAGCTTATTAGTCTATCTTAATAGTTCAGTATAATACCCCGGTCATTATAACTGACTCTTGGATTGAGATATATTCAACTACTAATCAAGGTACGATTATGCTTTTAAATATGTTTTTGTATTCAATTTAATTTGTGATGTAAATTTGGCAATAGTCATCGATTGCATTGATAGCATAATTTGATTTAAATGTTGTATTTGATTTATCTCGACAGAACTAGAATTTGAAATAAATAAAAGCACTTGTAACGAGTAGATCAAAATAAAATCTTTGATTGGAATGCTTTAATTGATATATAAACTAAATAGTTTGATATCGAAAACATACAGTCAATTTTTCTTGTAAGCGACCAAAGTACATTCAGACCGAATAATGTTATAACAGACAAACAAGGGTTTCGTACAAATATAAGTCATTTAGAAAGCTGCGGCTGGGGCTTTCGGAATGCTGGCCGTGTCAAGAAATCCTACGATTAATAATCTTTCACGTACTAGATAATAATGGTCGCTCAAAACAAGACTGGTTGTACATTATTCAAAAAGGGTCACGGTCCTAACGTCTATAGCAATACTTTGTTATTGATGTTACATGTATTTCCTCAAAGTTTTCTAAAAAATCAAAATATTTGTTTACCTAATAAATACACTAATCGACGAGCAGCAACGGAAAACCTACAAAACAATATTGACAGAAGGTAAAATTGTTCGTCACTAGCAGTCTTTTCTATTCAAAAATTGATTTTACTTGACCAAGTACATTTTTAACATCTCAAAACATTAAATTCGAAATCGATATATCAAGCTTGTGATATTTAAGACGGCTAATACGCTTTCGATGTTGTTGTTGTTGTTGTTGTCGTCGTCGTCGTCGTCGTTTGTTGTTGCAACACTTCAATGCATTCGATCTATCTTGGCATATATGAACTGCCACGCTCATTGCATTCACTTGCTCATAATCTTAAATGTCCTTGTTCACAGAAAAGAACATTTGAAAGTCTATGTAAAATACCGTTGAAGTAAAACAGTTGTGTAGTTTTGACCTAGCCATGTTAGGCTATCCATATTTTGGCATGCCACGCTAGCCATGTCACGGTACCCGTTTTTGACATGCCACTCTAGCCATGTCACGCTACCCTTTTTTGACATGCCACGCTAGCCATATCACGCTATCCTTTTTTGACATGCCACGCTAGCCATGTCACGCTAACCTTTTTTGACATGCCACCCAAGCCATGTCACGCTACCCGTTTTTGACATGCCACGCTAGCCATGTCACGTTACCCGTTTCTGACATGCAACTCTTGCCATGTCACGCTACCCTTTTTTTGACATGCCACGTTAGCCATGTCACGTTACCCGTTTTTTGCCATGTGACGAAAGCAATATCTCGCTACCAATCTTTTGACATGCCATCCTAGCCATGTCACGCTACCCTTTTTTGACATGCCACGCTAGCCATGTAACGCTACCTGTTTTACATGCAACTCTAGTAATGTCACGCTACCCATCTTTTGACATGCCACCCTAGCCATATCACGCTACCCGTTTTTGACATGCCAGTCTAGCCATGTCACGCAACCATCTTTTGACATGCCACTCTAGCCATGTCACGCTACCCATACTCTGACATGCCAAGCTAGCCATGTCACGCTACCCATCTTGTAAAAGGTCAATCTATCCATGTTTCGCTCTCAATTTTATGACATGCCACGCTACCCATCTTTTGACATGCCACGCTAGCCATGTAACGCTACCTGTTTTACATGCAACTCTAGTAATGTCACGCTACCCATCTTTTGACATGCCACCCTAGCCATATCACGCTACCCGTTTTTGACATGCCAGTCTAGTAATGTCACGCAACCATTTTTTGACATGCCACTCTAGCCATGTCACGCTACCCATACTCTGACATGCCAAGCTAGCCATGTCACGCTACCCATCTTGTAAAAGGTCAATCTATCCATGTTTCGCTCTCAATTTTATGACATGCCACGCTACCCATCTTTTGACATGCCAAACTAGTCATGCCACGCTACCAATCTTTTGACATGCCACGCTAGACATGCCACGCTGCCCATTTTTTGACATGCCACTCTAGCCATGTCACGCTACCCATACTCTGACATGCCAAGCTAGCCATGTCAGGCTACCCATCTTGTAAAAGGTCAATCTATCCATGTTTCGCTCCCAATTTTATGACATGCCACGCTACCCATCTTTTGACATGCCAAACTAGTCATGCCACGCTACCAATCTTTTGACATGCCACGCAAGACATGCCACGCTACCCATTTTTTGACATGCCTCGCTACCCATTTTTGACATGCCACGCTTCCAATATTCCGACATGCCACGCTTGACATGCCACGCTGCCCATCTTTTGACATGCCACACTAGCCATGCTTGGCTACCCATTTGTTTACATGCCACTCTAGATATGCTTGGCTACCCATTTGTTGACATGTCAATCTAGCCATGCTTTGTTACAAATATTCTGACATGCCACGCTAGCCATGTCACGCTTCCCGTTTTTGACATGCCACTCTAGCCATGTTACGCTACCCATATTCTGACATGCCACGCTAGCCTTGTCACACAGCCCATCTTTTGACATGCCACTCTAGCCATGTCAACCTACCAATACTCTGACATGCCACGCTAGTCATGTCACGCTACAAATTGTTTGACATGACAAGCTAGCCATTTCACGCAACCCATCTTTTGACTTGTCACGCTAGCCATGTCACGCTACCCATTTTTTGACATGCGACGCTACCCATCTTTTGACGTGCAACGCTAGACATGCCACGCTACCCATCTTTTGATATGCCACGCTACCCATTTCTGACATGCCACGCTACCCATATTCTGACATGTCATGCTAGCCATGTCACGCTTCCCATCTTTTGACATGTCAACCTAGCCATGTCACGCTACTCATCTTTTGACATGCCACGCTAGCCATGTCACGCTTCCCATCTTTTGACATGCCACGCTAGCCATGCCACGCTACTCATCGTTTGACATGCCACGCTAGCCATGTCACGCTACCCATTAATTGAGCTGACAATCTAGCCTTGCTTTGCTACCCATGTTCTAACATGCCACGCAGGCCATATCACGCTTTCAATCTTTTGACATGTCACTCTAGCCATGTCACGCTTCCCATCTTTTCACATGTCAACTGAGCCATGTCACGCTACCCATTTTTTGACATGTCACGCTTCCCATCTTTTGACATGCCACGCTTGACATGTCATGCTACACATCTTTTGACATGCTACGCTAGACATGCCACGCTACGCATTTTGTTTTTGACATGTCATGCTAGCCATGTCACGCTTCCCATCTTTTGACATGTCAACCTAGCCATGTCACGCTGACCATTTATTGACATGCCACATTACCCATCTTTTGACATGTCACGCTAGTCATGTCACACTACCCATTTTTTGAAATGCCAAGCTTCCCGTCTTTTGACATGTCACTCTAGTCATGTCACGCTTCCCATCTTTTGACACATCACGCTAGCAATGTCACTCTACCCATTGTTTGACATGCCACGTTAGCCATGCCACACTAACCATCTTTTGACATGTTAAGCTAGTTATGCCACTCTACCAACTTCTCTTGACATGTCAATGTATGCCTTTCTTTGGTTCTCAGTGAGACTCGAACTCACAACCTTTGATTCTTGAGAACATTGCTCTTACCTCTAAGCTGGGGAGGCAGATGCCAATTTCCTCGTTGACTTTGATACAAGAGTTGTTATATGTAATACTTAGTAATATTCAATGTTTCGAAGAAAAATATCATTTCCACCAGTGAGAATCAAACCCACAACCCCCATCTTGATAACGCATTGCTTTAACCACTGAGCTATCGGGGCAGATGTAGAATTGCGTAGAAGGGTAAAATACATTAAAGAATAGTAATAATAACGTCTAGAACAAAAATTCGTTTTCCTATTATCATTATTCAGTGCACGTCATTTAAATGTACAGATGTCGTACAGATATGAGGAAATTAGTTTCTAACTTCTTAATTTCCACAAGTCTTTGAAATATTCCATTGAATATCTTAAAAGGTAGTTTATGTTATATAACATTTTACTTAAGAATAATTGCAAAATAAAACCTTTATTCATTTTGTTATACAGAGAAACCACCCTTAGCCTGTCGAAAAGCAGAGCAGCATCATCAACAGTAACAGAATGGCTTCAAAGAAACCTGAATTGTCGGCTTCAGACGTCGAAGGTTTTGTTTTCTTTATATTATGTAGGGCGTTGTGGTGCATGTAAAAATGCTCATCTTGAAACCACACAGCATCCTCGTGTCATTTGCATCGTCTTGATGAGATGGTTATTATAAGGACCTACAAAAAAAGTCTTATAAGCTTTTGCTTTCGTTCTTATTGTTTCATCTATATTGTAAAACTTAAAAAATATCGTGTATATTTCGATGAATTAACTATGTTTTAACTAAAAAAAGGTCTCATGGAGCAAATTGTAAAAAAGTGATATCCTAATACGTCCCTTATCAAGTCCTATGTTATGTCAACAACTGAGGGTAGAAATAATAGATTGTTTACATAAGATAACCCGTTTAAGCACTGTATCTGCAAGGTATATATGCTATTTCTTTATCAATCGGTTATAACCCGAGCTTACAACCGATCGATCGTTTAGTTGTATAGATCTGTATAGATCTGATTTGTTATTTCATGTGTACAACACATTTCATTTTATTGAGATAAAACTTTCAGTTTTCGAGAAAGTCATTTAAAGGGCTTCTGGGCAAAGCTTTATTTACAACCCGTTTTGCAATAAAACTCGTTTTGCAATAAGTTAATTGCAGAATTGATTGGGATTTTTCATTGAATTTGAAATGTTATAACAATATGTTTCGTAATAAATATCCGTTTTGCAATTAACTTCCCAAACGCGAATAAATTTACTATGACCAAATCCGTATCTTTTATCTATATTTCATGCATTTATCTGTTTGTGTCTGTTTATTTTCTCTTTCTCCAGAAATAAGTGAGTGGTTCAAGTTCTTTGATAGAAATGACGACAAGAAACTCGATAAAGATGAACTGTCGAAGGTTTTCACGGCTCTTGGTTGGAATCTCTCGGAGGAAGAAAGGGATAAACTTTTTAAAGAAACCGATTTAGACAGTAAGTGCACATTGATATATAAAGGGTTCGTTCCTTATAACGACGATTTCTCTAGTTCAATTGTCATTAAGGAAATACCTGGGTAATGGAAAACTGACAATTGCTTTGGTTGAAAACAAAGTTGAAATGTAATTCACAAAATATCTATCATTTCAAAGGAATTCACCGAGCCAATTTTCAAAATTTGTCTGATTTTGAAAATTTATATTTATAAAATGAATATCAACAATTTTATTCTTTATTTCATATAAATTACCTCCCTTTAATTTTCAATTTTTGGATTGAAGCTAAAATTACATGAATGAAGTTGGCAAATAAGAATTCCAACCCAGGAAAGATTCTAATGATATGAAACTTGACTTTAAAACGGCATTTGTTCAATAAATCTTCAATTTTGTTTTCCTGACCTTTCTCCATTACCCAGGTCCTACCTTTAGTTTTGTAGGTCTGAATCAAGTGTGTGTTAAGACGGAAGAATTACGTCCTAGAAACCGCGTAGTGTTACACTCAAACAACTAGTTTTAGGTTAAGCGTAAGACTTACGTACGCCTCTTTTTTTCTAGAATATCATTTTTTCTGAATGAATATGCTTAAACATAGAGTTAAACAAGAACTTTGTGCATAAGGAAAACTTTCGCACTTAACCCTTTACCAAACTCCAAAATTTCGACTTTACCAAGTTGAAAGAGTTTGCAGACGACTTTTCAAAATGTGATGAAATTGAAAAAAATAATTTTCTGACAGGGCAGATAACATTGTGGGAAAAAAATAGTAATTGCTCGTTTAGAGATATTTCCACTCTTCCCACAATGTTACCATAGACGTCGGCAACACACTGGTCAAACGTCGTTGTTTGGTTATAGGTTAAGTAGGTTAGAAAAACACGGGGCCAGCGTTCTCCCTTTCGGAGTGTATCATTGTCTTTGGTTCGTTCTCAGGTTTTTCGGGTTTATTTATGATCATTATGTGGATTTCACCTTGATAACAATGTAATGATATGCTTGGGCAGACCAAAACAATCCAGTGATTGTCGTTTAACCCTTTCCCAAACAATAACGACATTTGAACGCTTTGTTGCAGACGACTTTAGAAAACATTGTGAGATAAGGAGAAATTGCTCGTTACGAGCAATTTTTCCTTTTCCCACACTGTTTTCTGTCCTATCAGAAGATTATTCTTCAATTCCATCATGTTTTGAAATTTCGTCTGCAAACTCTTTTAATTTGGGACAGTCGAAAATGTGTTGTTTTGGAAAGGGTTAAGTGATTTGCAAAGAGCATGGGAAGCTAGTTTAAAATTATAAATCGGGTATCATTTGAATCAGGAAACATAACTTTTTTATGTTTTTAACAACTAATAAATTCGATTTAACTCCCCTGTTTCAATATTGCACGGATTTAAAGCCGATTTGACAATTTACCTAATCTACTTTTTGTTTTTGTCTATTTCTACCATCATGTTATGATATGGACTTGATCACAAAGATATGTGTCCCTTTTCTATTCTGTGTTACAGATAGCGGCTTTATTGAATACCAGGAATATATTCTTCTCATTAAGAGCTTACAGAAAGACGTCTCCTTTGATCGGATGGAGTTGCTGGATAAATTCAGGTACAGTCCAACTTGTGTTAAGCAACCACCCTTTTAAGCAGCCAACCTGCCTTAAAAACCACTTCAGAAAGTCCTATTGTTGGATTTATAATGTACATCAATTTGTGTTAAGCAGCCAACCTGTCTTAATCAGCCAATTTTCTCAGTTCCACACAAGTTTGGCTGTACTGTCAAACTTGTATAGGTGACTTCAAAAAAAGTTAAAAAGGAAAGACTCAATGTGTGCATGTACACGACAATTGACGATTTCATTCGAGCGCTAGTCATTCAGAAAGCTCGAGTAGGCGGTTTCTCAATGACTTTGGTCTTGTTATAAGATTAATACTTTTTGACGAACTGTTTAAGAGTGACTACATGTACTTGATACAATATTGTCTGCTGTGTTGAATCATCGAATGTAGTTGTAAATCATTCAATTTACTGTAAGAACATGTGTCGACGTGTCTCAAAAATCAACAACTAAACAATACTAGCATAATACATAGACAGAAACGATTGTATATGATCTTTTGCGTTAATATTAGTGAGTTCACTCTTCCTTCAATACCATGAGCTTTAGAAGTCAAATTAATCGAACTAATATATCGACACCCATTTCTGCTTACGACATTGACTCGCCATTTTATCTTAACGTCATTCCACAAGTCTCATTTACGTTACAGGAAGATCGACACGGACCATAGCGGTAATATTACGGACAAGGAGATGAAGGAGTTCATAAACCGGAAAGATCTGAACTTCTCCGAGAAAGACAAGGCGGCGCTGTTAGCCATTATGAAAGAGGCAGATGCGAATGGGGATGGGACTTTGGATATTGCAGGTATGGGAGCGTGTATAATTATAGAACGTAAAAGAGTCAGACTTTAACTTAGCAACAACTTTTATACATTGTATCAAAGGTTTAAGAACTTGAGGTCGTATAATAAACGGTCGTAAACTAAATAGGTCGTATATCAAAACAAGATGCAAATTATGCACAAAGCTCAATAGTAGTATTGTCCAAAGGCAATTTAATTATGATTTTTGCCAAATGATGAATTAGAAAGATGTATAAGTATCCAATTTTATCCTATTTCTCATGGATTCATTCATTAGTTAATTCATTTATCTATACAATCGTTTATTTAATTATGTAGCAATGCCTTATACAATATTTTCTTTTTGTTTTGCAGAATTTGTCGACCTGATGCTGAAGAAACCCGACCTTGAAGCGTTGAAACTTTTGAAGTAGTGTTTTCGGAAAAACTAGAACAAATTTTTGTGTTTTTGTTTTAATGCGAAACCTTATGGATATTAGGAAAAATACAATAACCTAACACGAGCTTGAATAATACAATGAGATATGAGCAAAATTGATTACAAAGCCAGTGTTCTTTTAGGAGACCATTCCAAAGCTGACTTCCGATTCAGCACAAAAATAATTATCTTATTTGACTATATCAAAGACAAAGTCAACAAAATACTACATATTTAGTTCCGTATGATGAGTCACTGTTTTTTTTTTTTTTTTTTAAAGTAGAATTCCCATTGTTTGCCATTTGAAAAGTTATTATTTCGCCGAGTTACTTCGGTCGTTCTCGGTAAACATAGGTCGGGGTCGGAACTTTTCGCATTTAAGGGCATGTTCTACAGTTTTATAAGAAAATAATCCTTTAATAGAACTTTCTAAATTTTCGATATGGTATTTAAAATTCTATTATGAATTCAAATGCGAAAAGAAAAATGCAGGTCGACGAGTTAGTTTTTTCGTAAAATGACAGTTTCGACGGTAACAGTTTGGGGCAAAAAGGTCAAAATGACCATACCATCTTCAAAGGTAATAAAATAATTTCTGGAATGTTTGTTACCACAAAGAATATGAATTCATATATTCGACACTTTATTAATCAATGTTTTTTTGCAAATGTTTACAAACTGAACAATTTTTGTTATCCAAATCAGTTTTTAAAACTTTTGTATTCGTCAAAAAACAATGAAAATTGATATGTATATTACAAATATATGCAGATATCTAAAAATTCCTTTCATAGAATTTTCTTATTTTTCAGTATGTGAAGTAAAATTTCATCTTGAAATACAAAATGCCAAAAAAAGTATATGTTGACGAGTTAGTTTTTCTGTAAAATGACAGTTTCCATAGTAACCATATTTGAAAAACCATTTTTAAAAACGATTCAAATAACTTTAAACTTGAAAAATAGAAGCTGAGGGCTTAACTTGCATGAGAAATATATAATAATGTTAATAAGCATTTGAAGTTGTATGGATTATATGATTAATCTTTGAAAAAAAATTGCATTCAGTAAAATTTATCCGAATAAAAAGTTATCCGACTACTATGTAAGTACCTCTTCGGTAACAGATTATTATCTCCCTTGGATGCGCAGATGCTGTGTGCATTCGGAACACCTCGGCCATTTCTTAAAATGAATAATAAATATATCTACCGACTTGTTACGGGGATTGCCGAGTAGATACGATTGATGCTGTGTGCAGATAAAACTACCGAAAACGTCCATAACTGAATAGTTCCAGCCCCGATCGATGTATACCGATAACGACCGAAGTACTCCGACGAAAAACCACTTTTCAAAATGGTGGATTATGGGTATTCTACCGTACTCATGTAAAAATCAATATATATGAAACCATAAAATTTATCCATAATTATGATTTAAGAAAACTGTCATATAGCAAGCTCTATTGGTACAATTCTGTGTTGAATTCGTCTTGTATTACGCAAATAGTTTCCTTTAAAGTATTTCTTATGAGATTTTTCGATTTAGATATTTACCATGTTCTATAAGGGTGTTTGTTTCATAGCAAGTTGAACTCTACTTTTAGTTGACTGCAACGCATGGTTCGGAATATTTGATAGTATGAACACTAACCTTTGTCATTCAACTAAACTATACATTACAAACAGAAAAAAAGAGAAAACACATAAAGAAGAGAAAAACAACACCTACCATACGCAATTCTTAGGTTGTTCGTAGCCTTTCGTTTTGACGATGAAAATAGTGTATGGTGTGTCGCTTGTGCTTAGCGGCGTCTGTTGAGTTTTGTTATACGAATGTTACTCATTATTTACTCCCTGTATTTAAACACTTTAAATGACACTTGTCAGTCTGTCCCATCACTTGCAAATAATTTTGAACTAAAGCCATGTTTATCAAAGGCCATCTTGAAGAGGTTTTTTACTTTTTTTTGTAAAAATGAGAAAGGTCCAAAAGCATGAACATCTTCAACAACCGTATAACCCTTTAAAGTATATTTTCACAACCGTCCGTCTGTCTGTCCGTCCGTCTGGCTGGCTGGCTGGCTGGCTGGCTGGCCGGCTATCTGGCCGGCTGGTTAACCGGCTTGCTTTCTGGCTTTCTGGCTTTCTGGCTTTCTGGCTTTCTGGCTTTCTGTCTGTCTGTCTGTCTGTCTGTCTGTCTGTCTGTCTGTCTGTCTGTCTGTCTGTCTGTCTGTCTGTCTGTCTGTCTGTCTGTCTGTCTGTCTGTCTGTCTGTCTGTCTGTCTGTCTGTCTGTCTGTCTGTCTGTCTGTCTGTCTGTCTGTCTGTCTGTCTGTCTGTCTGTCTGTCTGTCTGTCTGTCTGTCTGTCTGTCTGTCTGTCTGTCTGTCTGTCTGTCTGTCTGTCTGTCTGTCTCTTTCTCTCTGTCTCTGTCTCTCTCTGTCTCTCTCTCTCTCTGTCTCTCTGTCTCTCTCCCCTCTCTCTCTCTCTCTCTCTCTCTCTCTCTCTCTCTCTCTCTCCTCTCTCTCTCTCTCTCTCTCTCTCTCTCTCTCTCTCTCTCTCTCTCTCTCTCTCTCTCTCTCTCTCTCTCTCTGTCTCTCTGTCTCTGTCTCTGTCTCTCTGTCTCTCTGTCTCTCTGTCTCTCTGTCTCTCTGTCTCTGTCTCTCTCTCTCTCTCTCTCTCTCTCTCTCTCTCTCTCTCTCTCTCTCTCTCTCTCTCTCTCTCTCTCTGTCTCTCTCTCTCTCTCTCTCTGTCTCTCTCTCTCTCTCTCTCTCTCTCTCTCTCTCTCTCTCTCTCTCTCTCTCTCTCTCTCTCTCTCTCTCTCTCTCTCTCTCTCTCTCTCTCTCTCTCTCTCTCTCTCTCTCTCTCTCTCTCCCCTCTATCCCTCTCTATCCCTCTCTAGCCCTCTCTCTCAGTTCTAATTTCTTCAAATTTCACTCTTTCTTTATCCCTTTCTCTTCCATTTAGTCTCCTTTTCTCCTTTTCTCCCTTCCCTATTTGTCTATCGTCAACACCACACGGAAATCACCCAAGTATCAGTCGCCGTAATTATAGTAATAACTCATGAGAGTTTGTACCTATACCGACTGTATTTCTCTTCCGCTTTCCGCTTCGATAGTCTTGGATTGTAGACCGACAGTATGTAAATTGTTTTATATGCACTTATTTCGAGGTTAGCTCTTTTGAAGAGGTCGAAACTCGATTACCCGCGATACAAGCATGTCGGTATATCGGTGTCACACGCTTTGTTTACGAAATTGGACTTTGGTATAGGCAGGTAAAATAAATTCATTTATCAACTTTCCTGTTAAACACTTACCTTAGATAGTTCGTTTCTTGAATACTTTTCGACACCCGATTTAAGAATGATCAACATGTATCTAGATAAAGTAGTCGTTGCTAATCATTGGTATGTTCACTTCAGTGTTTGCTTCATTTTATATATCATTTAGTACATGTTCATAGCTAAATGGGTCCATTTGAAAGAATGAATCGATGTAAATATATAAATCAATTGTTGTCAAGGATCATCCCTTACGTTTAATCATTATCTACAAACGTATGCGATGACCTCCATGGCCTGGTGGTTAATTGAAGTACATAACTTGAAATCACATGAACCCTCTCTCCGAAAGTTGAAATCCCAGCGAAGGCACTCTCCCTTCTGGCTTATGGAGTGTTGATTGTTCATTCCCGCTTTACAAACACTTATTGATAGCTGAGTATAGGATCTTCCTCAATCATGATGAGTCGGACCATGCAGAGTAACAGAAATAATGTTGTTGAGATGTAAACCCCAAATTAACAAATGAACAAACACATGCGTGCAGTTATTGTTCTAGTCTCATGACAGCATGCACATGTCGTTTATTAATTGTACTTTTCGAACATACCAATTATGTTAACATTAGGAGTTATCGTACCAATTGAAGAAATAACCTGTGACGAGTAATAAGTCACCCTTTTTATCACAATGATCTTTACTTAAACATACCCATCAAACTTTCGTAATTATTCTTTTGTGCTTGACAGAACTTGCATAAAATAAAACAAGGTTATAGAAAACAAAACAGAGAAAGAAAACATTAATAATAAAAACGAAAATTATAATTTGTCACATAATAAGCAAACATTGTCTCCTAACCCTTAGAGTGCTGGGTAATTTTGTAAGAATAGATTTTTGTGTCGCCTACTTTCCAAAACCTTAAATATCTGTTTCATTTTGACAAGGAAAGATACTCAGAGTAGCAAACAGGTAAGACAACAGGCAAGCCGCCAATTTACTTGGCGGCTGGCCAGGATCTAGCATTTTTATATAAGCATGAAGTCGGTTTCAGCACTATTAGTGTTGAAACACAAGTTACAATTTGAATTTGTCAGAATGGTAACTGTTCGTAATAAGATATGATTCGGGTTTTTTTCTGGGTTTTTTTCATGAATTATCTGATATAAAATGCTTCAGTCATGTCCGCTTTAACTATACACTTTTACACATCCGTCGCTGATAAGTAATAAACCGCCCTAACTCCTTATATGAATTAGAGAGGTGCGGTATTTGTCTTCGATATTGACACTATCTCTAGTGAGAATCTTAATGTTTTATTGTAATTAACAATCGCGTCTACAGTGTTATAGTTATAATGTATTGTGTCATTCAAAATCACAAAGAAAAGTTGTCTTGAATAAGGGCTGGCTTATACTGGCCCTTAGAATGCTGGTTAATTTTCTAAAAATAGATTTTTGTGTTGTCTACTTTCCAAAACCTTAAATATCTATTTAATTTGTATGGGAATGATACTCAGAGTAGTAAACAGGTTCGATCACAAGCCAGCTGCTGGCCTGGATCTTACCTGTTTGCATAAGCATGGTTTCGGTTCCAACACTAAAAGGGTTAAAATACAAGTTACAATTAAAATTTGTCACAATAAATATGCTTCGTGTTTTTATTCTTGTTTTTTTTTTTATGAATTGTCTGACTTAAGATTGTAAAATGATTTAGCCATTTTCGCTGTAACTATACACTTTTTCACAATCGGATATTTAACAAATTCTTACAAACTATTTCATTCACTCAAACTTCTATTTTCAAAATACATATAGAATATTCACATGTAATATGAAATAGTAAAGAACGCAAAATAGAGCCTGAATCTCACAAAGGTTCGAACCAAGAACTTCTGGATATTTCCACATTTATATGACAAGTTTTAGCCCCGAACAATCAAGCCGTTTGCTCTACTCCTGGACCTGGCTCCTCCACAAATTACTACTAAACAGACAAATAGTCTGGTCATGTTCTCTAACATTTGACCAGTGTCATCTGCAAATAACTGTTTACATTCAAGATGCAATAATTCCGACTGCTTGATCGACCCGCCAACCATTGTCTTCAAGAAATTAGTGTGAAAACCTCTAGCTGCCTACGTTACCCCTTGGCCAAGAACCTCTACAAATATTGTTCAACATTTCAGCTGCAAATATTACAGTTCAATCCCTAGACCGCAGGCCTCTATAAATAAATGTTTACATTCAAGATGAAAATATTCCGACTGTTTGCTCTACCAACTAACCATTAACCTCGAGAAATAAGTGCGAAAACCTTGGCTGCCTACGTTACCCCTTGGCCGAGAACCTCTACAAAGGACTGTTTACCAAACGGCAAATTTTCGACTTTCCCAAATTGAACGGGTTTGCAGACATTATTTCAAAATGTGACGAAATTGAATAACAATCTCCTTAGAGGGTAGACAACATTACGAGAAAAGGAGAAATTGCTCGTTAAGAGCAATTTCTCCTTGTCCCGCAATGTTTTCCAGAGTCGCCTACAACAAAGTGATCAAATGTCGCTATAGTTTGGTAATGAGTTAACATTTCAGCTGCGAAAATTTCAGCTCTATCCCTCGACCACAGGCCTTTACAAATAACTGTATTTCATTCCAACCGCAAACATTTCGACTGCCTGATCTACCCCCTTAACCACAGTCCTTCACAAACAACTAGTAGACATTCCAGTCTCAACAACTTCAGATGTCTGCTCTTTCCATGGACCATGGTCCTCAACAAATAACTGATTGTTTCAGCAAAGATAACAACACATGCTTGCTTTACCTTTGGATAATTGCCCTCCACAAGATATTACCTTTTATATCTTATCGACGATTTAACTTCAGGTGTTTGCTCTCCCCCTGGACAATGATACTCAACAAATAATTGATTGACATCTGAGCCACGAAAACAACATCTGCTTGCCTTACCCTTGGGCCACGTTTCTCTATAGATAACTGTCAAACATTTCAGTCAAGAAAACTACGGCTGCTTATTCTACCGCTGGAACACAATCCTCTACAAATAACTCTTACATATTTTAGTCAAAAAAAAAACTATGGCTGCTTGCCCTTCCCATAGACAACGGTTCTCCACAAATCACTGTTATTCATTTAGCCAAGAAAACTTCGGATTGCTTCTTTTTACCCTTGGTCCTCTGTCCCTATATTGACAGTTTACTCATTAATCGTATAGGCTCCGGCTTCTTACATTTCGTCTGGATCACGCTCCTCAGCAAATTACTCTTATACATTTCAAATGCGAAAATTAGTAATGCTTACTCTTCCTTTAGACCAAAAATGTTCAACATTGTATTTAGCCGCAAAAAATGACGGCTTGCTCTAGCAAATAAACCATTGTTAACAAATAACTCTTACATATTTTAGTCAAAAAAAAATTAATTGTTATACATTTCAGTGGCAGAAGTTCCGTCCGCTTCCATATACATGTACATACGTCATGGGCTTCGTTACCGACGAGACGGACCTAAGCGTTCGAGAGTTTTACCACACGTATCGCAAACAGCTTCCCAAGATCGTGATGGTGAACCAGGGATTCTACGACGACACCGGAAACGACACATTCTCCATGGAACAGGTAAGGAACTTCCGGATTTTAATTTCCGTTTTCGCACTTCCGGTGAGGCACTTCCGGTGAGGTACGACCGGTATCAACCTTTCACGGTTATCATTAACTAGGACGATTCAAGGTGTAACTGTTAGGCTTCATCATATTTTATTGTATTATGCCTACATACCTTGTAAGACATATGTGCAACAAACAGATACACATGTATCGAAAGAGACATTGAAGGCAAAACAATAATTGCACTTGGATTGGGCCACAAGTTAAAACAACATTAGCGATTGGCCCTCTCCTAGGGTCATACGCCTGCTCATTCTGATTTCTTAAATACATTCTAATTGACTTCATAGTCAAAATCTGTATTTTTAAGACTTTTTAATTGTGTTCTGTTTCCTCAGCTATATGCTGAAACTCCACGTTTGCCAATTAAACTCTCAAATATTGTAATAAGATGGACAGCTCAATCGTCCCGATTTCTTTCCACGGTTCATACTGTATTCGTACCGTACGGAAATCAGTCCACTTAGTAGCTGTGAAATCTGCATGAAATCTGTCGAGGCACCTGCATTCGTATTCAAACACCTCAAAGAAACAGTCCTGTAATTGGCAATTAAAACAAGCTGTAGATTATTGCAGGTCTTTTTTTTAAATAGGGAACAGATCCGTGTTCAACCAGCTCATCATTTACTAGCAAAACTAGTGGTGGTTCTACTCGGCTTGACTAGGCATTATTGGTAGTTGAGTATGGGATCTTCCTCATTCATTATGAGCTGGGCGTTGCAACATAGCTGAAATAATGTTCACCCGAAATAAAATCCAATAAAACTGTAAATGCGTTTGTAAAAATATCTAGGGATATATCCGGTGTTCATAAAAAGCCGACATGTAATTCAACGCTTGGACATGTTAGATGTTAAGATTTTGCGATGTGTAACATGGGTACTTCCCGGTTGAAGAATCTAAGGTGTGCAATTTGTGCCAACGCCTATGTATGTGGTTATATATACCACGATACACAAGCATGCGATAATACGAAATAACGATAAATTACGGAGTGCAATTCGTGCCATTATCTATGATTGTGCTTATCCAAAACATTATACACAAAAATGCGATAGCATGAAACAACTATGATTTGCGGAGTGCAATTTGCGTCATCACCTATATATGTGCTTATCCACAACATCATACACAACGATGCGATAACACGGAATAACTATAAATTGCGGAAAACACTTTGCACAATTGCCTATGTATGTGCTTATCCACAACATGATATACAAACATGCGATAACACGAAATAACGATAAATGTATAGGGTACAATTAACTCGGCTGTAACTGCGTCCCTAGGGTGCACTTAGCATCATCACTAATGTATGTGTTTATCTATAACATGACACACAACAGTGCGTTGGCGATAACACGAAATAACGACAATACGGTGTCGATTGCGCAATAGTACGACAACAATTACACAAGACCAAGACGGTTCCAACATTGCAGCAATTCGATATTCTAATAAAGATTAAGTCTTACAGTTCAACTACCTCTGTAAGCAATATTGATACAGTTCACGACGGCTATAATTTATAAATGTCAGGTAAACATAAACCCGTCAGAATGGGTTGGTTTAAACAGAGACATAGATCTCTGGTTTAAAGATAGGTACCTAATTCCATTAACTAACATTTACCACTCTTTATATTACCTACAAACATACGAAGGAAAGGGATCCAATAAACTCAAAGCTTCCGTCCCAATCCAAGTGTAAACGATATTTTAGAATAAGATATGTTTAAATCAAAACCTTAAAACACTACCTAAGCATGTACCTACCTACTTCCGCTCAATGATGGACTCACCCACTTATCGTAGATATGTAAAGAACAGTAGGTAATGGGCCTACGCGTATTCCTTTAAAGAACCGTCTCACAGATTGGGAGAATTTCCTCTCTTTTATAACAAAATATCTCTTACCAATAAAATGACATCATACCACTCATCTATTTTCATAACCGAGCAGTGGAAACGTAGCTCAATTTGTTTCAGTTTAGCAATCCGTTTAAACGGTTTATTTAGTGAAACGTATTCTTTTATCTATCGTGCGAAGTATTTGAAATGGGTGATATTGTTTTGGTTCCAGATTATAAAATTGGTCGACACTTCAATCACAAGCTACTAGCAAGGTACTACCGAGAATAGCACATTACTATTATTTTTTATTAAAGCACTGAAGGCCTTTATGCTCGTTTCACAATTATTCACACAAGAAACTCTGGTTTTCAGCATCTCTGAAATGTACATATTGAAAATGATCATGTTTTCTGCGGTGAGAATTGTTCAAAACATATGCTTAACATTTGATTCTTACACAACACTTTCTGTGGGATAGCCCCTTTAACCCTTTACCAAACGCAATATTCTGGACTGTCCCAAATTGTAAGAGTTTGCAGACGTCATTTCAAAATGGGATGGAATTGGAAAATAATCTTCTGATAGGACGGAAAACATTGTGGAAAAAGGAGAAATTGCTCGTCAAGAGCAATTTCTCCTTTTCCCACAATGTTTTCCAAATTGGTTTGCAACACAACGAATCATGCATAAGGACCACGTATATAATTTTGTTGGCATAACATAGGACACCACTAAACTGCACTAAGGCGGGTCTTCACATTCGCAGATGAGTAAGAGAACACACGAGTATGTGGAGTGGGGAATCAAAAGTTATATGGCCGGGCAAACAAAAAGTAAGATTAAAGTAAATAACATTATGAGCGGTTTGCCAACCAAACAATATTCAAGTAAATAAGAGCAGCAACTCACTCCCTGAATATGAATTTTTCGACTTGGCAAATCGAAGTGAAATCAACAAAGGGCGACAATAACTACATGTATATAAAAGAACGTTTTTCTGTAGCATACATTTGGATAGAAAAATATTGTGACATGAGGATAAATTGCTCTTAAAGAGATGCATTCGAAATTCCTCTGAAGGAGATGCGTTCAAGTAAGGTATTGTTAGAGTAAGTGAATTGCAAACCTGACAAAATTAATATGTATAAAACGCTTTACTATACAGAGACTCGTAATATATCTGTTTGTACACTTGAAATAAAGCAAACAAGTTTATGATGGATATGAACTATGTCCATATTGAGTTATAACATGATAAACACATGCTTCTGCGATGTTTAGGTCTGTCCTTTTACTGACAACAAGATGTTTGTTAACACATAAGGCAATTTGAAAGTCAATATAGAAATAAATTCATCTTCGCATACATTTGTAGGAATGAATGGTCAACACACATACGCACACACTCACCCCCTCACACACCCACCCCCTCACGCCCTCACATAAACCAACATACACACCCCAACATACACACCCCAACATACACACACCAACATACACACCCCAACATACACACACCAACATACACACACCAACATACACACACCAACATACACACACCAACATACACACACCAACATACACACACCAACATACACACACCAACATACACGCACCAACATACACACACCAACATACACACACCAACATACACACACCAACATACACACACCAACATACACCAACATACACACACCAACATACACACACCAACATACACACACCAACATACACACACCAACACACACATACACACCAACATACACACACGCACACCAACATACACACACGCACACCAACATACACACACGCACACCAACATACACACACGCACACCAACATACACACACGCACACCAACATACACACACCAACATACACACACCAACATACACACACCAACATACACACACCAACATACACACACATACACACACACCAACAACATACACACACGCCACCAACATACACACACACTGCACAACCACACACCAACATACACACACCACACACCATACACACACACACACACATACACACCCCAACATACACACACCCAACATACACACACGCAACATACACACACCAACATACACACACCAACATACACACACCAACATACACACACCAACATACACACACCAACATACACACACCAACATACACACACCACACATACACACACACAACACATACACACACCAACATACACACACCAACATACACACACCAACATACACACACCAACATACACACACCAACATACACACACCAACATACACACACCAACATACACACATACACACACAACATACACACACCAACATACACACACCAACATACACACACGCACACCAACATACACACACGCACACCAACATACACACACGCACACCAACATACACACACGCACACCAACATACACACACGCACACCAACATACACACACACCAACATACACACACGCACACCAACATACACACACGCACACCAACATACACACACGCACACCAACACACGCACACCAACATACACACACCAACATACACACACCAACATACACACACCAACATACACACACCAACATACACACACCAACATACACACACCAACATACACACACCAACATACACACACGCACACCAACATACACACACCAACATACACACACCAACATACACACACCAACATACACACACCACACGCACACCAACATACACACACCAACATACACACACCAACATACACACACCAACATACACACACCAACATACACACACCAACATATACACACCAATACTTAAGGTACCAATGTGGCAAAAAATGTCTTAATGAAAGTTTCAAATTTTTATTCATATATCCCGTTTCAGGTTTTTCGACTCCATAAAACCACCAGCCGGAAGAGGGTTCTAGTACAGAGTTTTGTGGGAAAATTGAGGAAGACGTACAGTATGTCAATTAACTTCCCGGGGAAATTCTGTGTCGAAACAAATGACGGACAAGGTTAGAATTATAAAGCGCTTCGTCTCTTATCCCTAAGAATGCTGGGTAATTTAACTAATTTTTTTAAAAAATGATTTTTGTGCCGTCTGCTTTCCAAAATACATGCATCTGATTATTTGTGTTGAGGAAAGATATACAGAGTAGCAAACAGGTCAGATCACAGGCCAGCCGCCAATTTACTTAGATCTAACCTGTTTGCATAAGCATGCTGTCGGTTCCAGCACTATAGGGGTTAGGCGACCATATTTTGAAAGACATTACCGTTGTATATATTTCTCTAGTACGTTTTAAGGAGCGTAATACTATATATTCATTAAATGAATACAATATCCTTATATTGTTCCTTCATAATTGCAACAAAGTATGCGCATTTACATGTGCCTATTGAAACTCACGGCCAAAGATCTAATTCTGAAAGCAGATAAAAAGTAGGGAAACAAACCTGTTTGTTATTGTGTCAAAAACAGTGCTTTCTTGAATCATAGGCGTAGGAGCCGGGGGGGCAGGGGGGGGGGGCAGGGGCCTATCGAACTGGGGGGCCAGAGTATATTTTGGCCCCCCCAATATTCACAATGGAAGATGACGATTTTTGGAAAGAAAAAATGAAAGAAATGAAATTTAACAGAAGAATTAATATAAAAGTGTAGTTTGTGCTTTATTTAATACCAATTCGCCTTTTGTTACGAACAATAACCAAAACATTTTGACGTCATCATCGCAAATGGCAATCTGAATACATTGGGTTTATCCAATGAAATCTCAGCTCACGGAAAGTAGTTTCGACTAACAAAAACAGTGATGCAAAACGTACTCTAAGCAGTCAGACCCTATATTGTATTTAAATAAAAGCTCATTTTTTGTTCGAAGCCGTAGACGATTTCGTGGCTGTGACAGCATGGTGGATGACACTTTTAGTTAATATCAATACAATATGCTTTCCGCGCGAGTTCGAATCTTGGCCAACCCTATTTTCTTTTTCTTTCGGTTATTTTGTCTTAACTAAGATACACACTTTCATACGCTTTCTTTTTATTCATTTAATGATATTGAATTTGTAGACGCATGATTAGTCATGAGAAAGTTTAGGAACATTTATTCTTAGACCGGTCCTCATCTGAAGTTGGCCCCCCCAATGTTGAAAACGCTCCTACGCCTATGTGAATTTGTTCTTTACTAGTATAACAGGCGCAATTGATAAATTGTGTTACAAATATTCAAGTAAAGGTATTGTGTTTGGCGACAGTGGTGCAGAGATAGAGCTTCGACCTCTTGTACCAAGAGCCCCGGGTTCGAATTCCCGTTAGGCGAGGTTAAAAATTCCGATACTCACTCACTATTCGCACCAGTACTGGTGTAGAATCAAGGAAGCAGTTATAGAGAGTGAATTTGAACAAGTTTTAAACTCCCTTCACAATCGATGTAAAACAAATAAGGTAAAGAATAAATATGAAGTGGTTAAAGAATTGTGCTTATGGAGCGAGAGATAAAGAAAAACTATAGTTAACTTACAATTTATATTTGCTTATCAATAAATAAAGAGGTAGGCGTCGGCCTCTTGTGCCGAGGGTCCTGGGTTTGATCCCCGTTAGGCGAGGTGAAGTTTACCGGGACCAGCCCTCCGATCGTTTAAGTATCCAATAAGAAGTCATCGAGAGGAAATTCAATACTATTAAAGCTCCAATCACAATTGATGTAAAAAAGATAAGTTCAAACTTATAAATAAATTAGCCAAAACCTTCGTCCAAATTTCAGTCAAAATCGATATAAAATTTCAAGCCATTGAATTAATAAAACGAAACTTTCGTCGAAATTTCAGTCTTCTACGACAAAACGCTTTTAGAAGTCGTCCGTGACCACGCCCTTCCGGTCAAAGTGAGGTTGTCACGGGATCAAGGTGTCAAGATGTACCCGGATATGAACGTCAAACAGACGTTTGATGAGATCAGTTTCCTTTGCAACGACGTTCATCAAGGTAAGCGTATAACATTATTATACACATGCCTTGTCGTTTCCTACAATAAAAAATATGCCTTTTACTTCCCTACTTAACAAAATAGCTTTGTAGTATTTTACTGAAACAATTACACCTCGTAGTTCCCTACTCGTCCACATATGCCTCGCAGTTCATTACTCTAAGAAACTAGTTCCCTACTCGTCCACATATGCCTCGCAGTTCATTACTCTAAGAAACTAGTTCCCTACTCGTCCACATATGCCTCGCAGTTCATTACTCTAAGAAACTAGTTCCCTACTCGTCCACATATGCCTCGCAGTTCATTACTCTGAGAAACTAGTTCCCTACTCGTCCACATATGCCTCGCACTCGTCCACATATGCCTCGCAGTTCATTACTCTAAGAAACTAGTTCCCTACTCGTCCACATATGCCTCGCAGTTCATTACTCTAAGAAACTAGTTCCCTACTCGTCCACATATGCCTCGCAGTTCATTACTCTGAGAAACTAGTTCCCTACTCGTCCACATATGCCTCGCAGTTCATTACTCTAAGAAACTAGTTCCCTACTCGTCCACATATGCCTCGCAGTTCATTACTCTAAGAAACTAGTTCCCTACTCGTCCACATATGCCTCGCAGTTCATTACTCTGAGAAACTAGTTCCCTACTCGTCCACATATGCCTCGCAGTTCATTACTCTGAGAAACTAGTTCCCTACTCGTCCACATATGCCTCGCAGTTCATTACTCTAAGAAACTAGTTCCCTACTCGTCCACATATGCCTCGCAGTTCATTACTCTAAGAAACTCTGCTCGGGAAATTATGCACGGCAATATAAAGGCAACGACAACCTGGTTCAATTGTAACGACAAAATAAGCTGTAAGTGTATGGCTAAATATTTCTTCTGACAAGTATTACCAAGTGAACAGTCGACAGAATCCTACCAAAATGTTTGTCTGCGATTACTTCACAATGGAAGCTGCTACAGAAATATCCATGAACATTTGTTTGCTGGTTTGTACAAAAGTGCACACGTTTGAACACTTATATTTGCAACGATGTAGGCAAAAGTTCGAAACTAAGCGAAATTCACTCTCGGTGACTGGTTCCTGTATACATGACCAATATTCGTGCCAATTCTCATCGGTTAAATCATCACAAATATTGATTCCGATACGATTTGTCGACCTGTCGAGATTTCGTTCCAGGTGTTATGTCGAGATTTCGTTCCAGGTGTTATGTCGAGATTTCGTTCCAGGTGTTATGTCGAGATTTCGTTCCAGGTGTTATGTCCAGTGAGGTGATCAAGATACCACTCTCTGACAAGGTCCGGTTCACAGTTGTCATGGGAATAGAGGGCCAATCACAACGCAGGTGGGAGGAGTTTGCAGCCAAGCTGACCAAAGAGACCAAAGGCATTGATTACAGTCAGGAGCAGGGGTTAGAGGGTAATTTATCTTTTTTTTTTCGTTCAAGTTTAGACGTAAGTACTTAACATCGATTGGGACGGAGGCTTGAAGCCTATTTCATTTCCTCACAATGACCGCTTCCTGGATAATACACAAGAACTCGCGCCTATTTGTTGGTTAGTCACGGCAAATTTCACCTCACCTCACGGGATTCTGAACCCGGGACCCCCAGTACAAGAGACCGACGCTCCACCACTGGACCACTGACGCCAACTATTTATTTCTTCACAAGAGTTTTATGGCCTCAGTGTTTAGCCACTGACTTCTCCCTGTATTAACCCTTTACGAAATATTTGACTGTCCCAAATTGAAAGAGTTTGCAGACGACATATCAAAATGTGATGAAATAGGTAAATAATGTCCTTAAAGTCGAGAAAACATTGTGGAAAAAAGGAGAAATTGCTCGTCACGAGTAATTTCTCCTTTTTCCACCATGTTTTCTAGAGTCGTCTGCAACAAACTGGATAAATGTATTTATTCGTTTTGTAATGGGTTAAGATGATTTATCAATGATGAGAGATAGAAAAATATATCATATCGTCTAGGTGTGGATAAATATGGCAGCGACCTTAAAACATCCAGAACTTGATATTCAAAAAATAAAATTGAAAGTAAAGGGAAAGCAATGTATTCATTTGACTTGCTCACAGATAACCTATATGTAGACAGTTATCGAGCCCTGATGAATATATATTCAAAGTAACTTCTTTTCCAGACATCGCACAATATAACGAGGAGGAGGTGACTCCAGACACCAAAATCGAAACGTTGGAACCAGTCATTTACACCAACTTACTGTTATTGATGCCCGGCAACAACACTTTTCCGCTCACGGCGCCGAAACCGTTGGCGGCTGGGTACCACGAGGATGTTTACGAAGACTGCGGTAATTATCTGAAAGAAACAACAAGAAGGAAATCTCTGATAAAGAGTATCACTGATGAAATAGCTTTCACCTTTGAAAAGAGAGCAAACCCCAAACCGTCTGTTGGTGAGCGTGCTGTTGTCCAAAAGCCATTGCCAACCGAAACCTCTACAGTTAAGCCAAAGATAGCACCAAAACCATTCCCAAAGCCAGCGGTAGCAAAAAAGAAATCGACAAGAACAAAAGAAATACCAAAGGATCCAACGTCTGCTAATGGCGGCCAAGACGCAGCACAGGTAGCTATGACTACAAAACCGAATAATCCCGCCAAAGCAAAATCAAAGCGTCCAAAATCACATTCAGCGAGGAAGGTTTACGATCCGAAAGAAGATTATGACGTAGTTCTATCTGACACCCGTAGAAAAACGTGTACCCCTGACGTTAAAGGTAACACAGCGGACTACTACGATCTGAACCCTGTTGACATAATTGATTACACTGAACCCCATCTTGAACCCCATGTTGAAAACCCCAACGGAAGTCAAACAAGTAACATCTACGCCAACACGTCACAAATGGCGATCATATCTCCACTTGATACAGATGAAAGCGTTTATATGAACCAGGTGCAGCTTGAGCAATCTAGAAAACGAAGCGGCAACAGTGCCACCAATGCTCAAGCAGTAACCACACTGGTGGAGCCTCAGACCGCACCAATGACAATGAAAGATAATGCTGTAAATAATCTCAGCAAGGAGGAGCTAACTCAACTTACTGTTGATGAGGTCGGTGAATATCTGAGGTTGCTCCATATTGACGGAGCGGTCCAGGCTTTCAGGAAGGAGCGGGTAGACGGACGGATGCTTCAGCAGCTTGATGCTGATCTTTTAAAGCAGGAGTTTAACTTGACCACGCTGCAGATTCTAAGACTGCTGGAGTTTGTCAAGGATGGCCATATTCCTCAATGAATTCGATGTGGACTTGGAATTATCAAGGACCACTAAGTTTTAAGTGGACAGGAATCTTGAAGACATTTAAGACAGCTCCTTGTGCACTCTTAATATTATCAAGTTGCAAATCTTAATTGTATTTCGTATTATTAGACTGAAAAACTTTGCAAGGAATAGACTCGTTTCTCGTTGGATTTTAGGCGGATCTGAAAAATATAGAGCACAATGTCCGGTAAAAGAGCGGCTTTATATGTTCATATTTTGTGGGTTATATGTAGTTTATGTTGAACTTGACCACACTGAAATTTTAATACCACAGAAACTCGTCAAGGATGGGAATATTCCTCAGTAAACGCGATGTGGACTTGGACTCAGGTATGACTACTTAGTTAAAAGTGGACAGTTCTCCTGAAGAAAGTTTAGACAGTTCATTGAGCTCAACATGTGCAACATATATTATGATGTTAAACAACTTAATTGCATTTAGTATTACATATAATAGGCTTCAAAACTTTGTCAAGAATGACATTTCGCGGGAAATTTAATGCGGACTTCGACTATGTAAACAATATCATTCTCGAACAGAACGTTCTTCTGAAGATAGCTGAGAAAGTGACTTAGGCACACTTAATAAGGTTACATCGCAGAATATTGTCAAGGATTGTTACATTAAACTCAGACTGAGATTTTTTTAGGCATAAGTCTGAAAATGAAGGTTTTTTTCTTGCAAAAAATTCAAAACGTGTCTTGATCCTACTACATGTATGTATATTATCAGGCCTAAAAACTTTATCCAGTGTTGATATCATAAGGCGGATTTGGACGGCATAGTTTGAAAGCAAGGTTTATTTTAAGAAAGCGATCATCTTATAAACTATCATGATATAGACCTCTGTTATGGATGGGAACACCATGAGTTAATTTAGTATTCATTAACAAGATATATATTTATATACACTCGTACAATAGCAATCGTTATAAAGTTTGAATATTGTGTTACCTAGTTGTGAACGTCATTGTTTCTACACAATTTTATGTGTTGTTATTCCTTTTCATAGGAAGACTGATCTTTTATTCAGTAACGTAAACTTTAACTTTCTAGTTACGTACAGAAATGAACATATTTACCATTCTAAAGGTCAGATAGAATGTATATACGCAGTTACAAACATGTCAAGTTACACTTATAGAGGACATTTAGTCATTTATACCCGGAACGGTTTTAAACCTTTCCCAAACAACACATTTTCGACTGTCCCAATTTGAAAGGGTTTGCAGACGACATTTTAAAATGTGATTCAATTGGAAAATGATCTTCTGATAGGGCAGAAAACATTTTTGGGAAAAGGAGAAATTGCTCGTTACGAGCAATTTCTTCTTTTCCCACAATGTTTTCTAAAGTCGTCTGCAACAAAGTGGTCAAATGTCGTTATTGTTTGGAAAAGGGTTAAAGAAGTAGCGGTCTTTTAAAAAGAAGTTGAACACCGTTTTCATCATTCTGTTCTCATTTCTATACGGCTGACTGGGTTATTAAATCCATCAATAATTCATAAGCACCAAGCCAAGAAACATAATTTCCGCTGCAAGAAACTTCAATGTAACATTTATGACCGCTTTAAGCGAAAAAAAAGTTCGGTCTTTCGTTGGTCTAAATGAGGACTTTGTAGAATGTTTTGTTTGTCTGATAATTACAATTGATAACCCCAAAGGGGCATATTTCTAAAGAATTACTTCTTCATTGCTAACCAAATTTTTCCTGTTTGTGTATTCATTTGACTCGTCTAAAATACTCATTAAACATACATAATCCAATACAGTCAAACTTGTGGTAAGAGGCCAGCCTATGGGACAGACTAAATTGGCTGTTGAAGACAGGTTGGCTGCTTAACGCAAATTGATGTACACTATAAATCTAACAATGGGACTTTCTGTAGTGGCTGTTTAAGGCAGGTTGGCTGATTAAAAGGGTGGCAGCTTAACACAAGTTAGACTGTAGTTTTGTAAATCATCATATGTTAACTACTTTTCTACCCTCACAACTAGACTATGAATGATAATCAAGAAAATATATAAAATTAAAAATAAATTTCTCATGCAAAGAAAACGTTGTCCTTGCTCTATCACGTGTTTTATTATGATATTTTTTAGAATTCGCCGAACGCTCGGCTTAGAGAGGAATGAATTCAGTTCGAGACCAAGGCCTATCAATTAATGAAAACAATACCGATATGAACAATGGCTTTCCTCATGGATTATTTGCAAACGCTTCTGGAAACCTTTGTTTAGTAACCTGTGGAGGTCGTTATTCAATAAGAAGTTGTCCTTCAACATTTACAATACTTCATTGTTTGCTTAGCCTTGCCAAATAAGATGCAAGAAGATCCACCGGTGAAAGGTTATGATAGTACGGGATATATGTATAAGCCAAACGTTTGAAGCTTTACTTTGTTGGTTATTTTGGAACTACTTTCGCTAGAGGTTGGACGAAAGACGTTGGTTAATCACGATGATCTTTGCTTAACATGTTAACCTACTTTTACCGTGTCTACTTGTTCACTCCTACCTTCCTTTCGTTTTTAGTGTCCTGAACTTTCGACAAGGAAAACGTTTTCTTTACCAATAATGGACTAGTTGGTATTTTCCTGTCCTGTCTTGAGCCAGAAACATTCCGGAAGGGGGATGCACCATATCCCGCTAAAACTATTGAAGTTAATTGATGGAATCTGAACCTAAATACGTAAACTGTTATTTTGATACAAGTGAATACAATTTTGAAAAGGGCGTTAAACCAAAAGGAATTTGAAATTTATAAAATCTGAAAGCATGGGTATTTGATCAGTTATTGCGAAGTGGATGGGTCAAATGTTGAGAAAAACGTTTGACCAAACGAATTGAGAAAATGGGGAGGAAATCTAAAAGCATGTAGATGAACTCAGTTCTTGTACTCAGTTCTTGCAATGAAATCGAAAAATATGTTGAGAAGATTGTTAAAGCAAATGAATAAAGATAATGGATGACATCTAAAAGCCGGGGTAAGTAATCTGTTATTGCGATAAAAACTAAACATAATGTTTAAAAACCAAAAAAAAACATGAAAAAAAGAATTGGGTAAACGGGTATGAATCTACGAGCAGAGGTGTGTAAACTGTTATTGTGGTAAAACTGAACAAACAATGTTGAGAAATGTCCTTTAACGCATAAATTCAGCTAAAATATGAAACAACAAAACATTTGTTTGGAATGTGTTATTGCGATAAAACTTAGTTAAAATGTTGAAACGGTCGTTAAACCAAACGAGATTTGATAACATTACCCTAAAAGCCTTGGTATGTAAACAGTTTTAGCGATAAAGGTGAACAAAAGAATTAGAAAATGCGTAAAAACCTTGTTAACCGAACTAGGAAGTATGCTGCAAAATGATTTCAATGGGTTTCGTGACTGACATGTCTGTACACATGACTGATAATGAATTCAATGACGTTTGCATGTTTGTTGGCTGTAAGGTTATGAAAGCATGTTTGTTTTTAACCCTTTCCCTTCATTCATTTTCCCATTTACATCACCTGTATAGCAAAAACCTGTTTTTACCCTTAGAATGCTTGGCAATTTTCTAAAAATATATATCTGTGTCGGCTGCTTTCCGTTACCTTGAATAACTGCATAATTTTGATCAGGAAAGATGCTCAGAGTAGCAAACATGTTAGATCACAGGCCAGCCGCCAATAACTTGGCGGCTGGCCTGGATCCAACCTGTATGCATAAGCATGAAGTCGGTTCCAGCACCACTATAAAGGTTAAAACATGACAAAATAAAATGACCAATGGTGAAAAATATGTCCTTTTGTCGGAATGCTTTCCTCAAAATATCATTAATTCAAATGGAGACAGAAATTTGTCGCTCTTCAGCAATACGGACTCATGGTTATTTTACATTGTACAGGTAAACAAAATTACGTTCAAAAGAGTGTGTCTATTGAGAAACCGCGCGTGCAAATCTTAAACATAAAGCGTTTCTTCACACATGTTGCATAATGTTTCTTTCAATTTCGACAGGTAGACCAAAAGCTTATACTGTACCAGAGTATTGGTTAACAGTTAGTCATTAATGCATTCTTTTAGCCGAAACTTCTACGTAAGGCTTTAGAAACTTCTATAACAAAAAAGAGAAAATGCTCCTACATGTAACGAGTAATTTCACCTTTTTAAACAACTGTTTATATCCATTGCCAGAAATCAAATGTTGTTACTTTCCTTGCTATCATTTCATGTCTGATTTTTTTTCTTCCAATTTGGATCTGTCACAAATAACCATATTTAGGGAGATTGGGTGAACCCTTTACCAAACTGCAAATTTTCGGCAGTCCAAAATTGCAAGAGTTTGCAGACGACATTTCAAAATGTGATGAGATTGAAAAATAATCTTCTGATAGGGCAGGAAACATCGTTGGCAAAGGAGAAATTGCTCGTTAAGAGCAATTTCTCCTTTTCCCACAATGTTTTTCAGATTCCTCTGCAACAAACTGGTCAAATGTCGTTATTGTTTGGCAATGGGTTAACCGAAACAAGTACGCATGCGTCTGAGAACCAGGAAGTTCGATCGATCCGTAACCCGAGACTTCAGACCAAATAAACATGATAACATTTTTTTTAAACGGTGTCCGTGTTTAAGATAAGGTGCGCACACACGCGTTCGACTTTTGCTTTGTTTGCGTGTTCGGCTATTGGTTTTAACATCGCAACAACAGTTTTTCAATTATATCACAATTCCCGGCTGTAACCACATTAACCGTTTATCATACGTCATAAACATAAATCGGTTTGTAGTACATTGGCCGTAGGTCTCGTAAATGGGAAGTTTCCAGGGTATGAAACTTGAAATCATATCGCCCAATTCCACTTGGATTAAACTCCAGGTGACGACATTCGGGTTTTGAATGTGGGTTAGTTTCATGAAGAACTGATTGAAAGTTGATGGCTTTGATTGCCTTGTCCAACCCTTATTAGCTTAAAGCATCAATCTGAACTCATCGGGTTTATCCAATAGAAAACACCTCTGAAATAATAGGGATGACGCCATATTGTTTCCCGCGAGAATGACGTCACTTTCTTTAGTTTCTAAAAATAGATCTTGAACGTAAAATCCAAAAAGTCGTTAAATTTGATTGAGGAAACAAGGACACATGTCACAACAACAAGTTCGCCATTTGGTATGAGTTACTGATCAAAAGTGATTAAAAAGGTTGTCCAACACTTCCATACACATTGAACTACTTAACATGCACGCTTAGAAAAGGTGTTCATCGGCGGATGCCGATTTACCCAAAAAATTGTAACCCTACACTTATATCCGAGGTGTATTTCACAGCTCACGGAAATACCCGAGTAGTTCCGATTGTTAAAGCATAAGACGTTAAATCATGATTTCGAGTGGTATCCTATCTCGGTGACAGCGTTTGGGCTTTCATTAGATTGTTAATTGGTAAACAAAAGAAATGCCTTGCCGGCGGACCTACTTGGCTGGTCCAACCATAATTGGATACAAGTATTAAATTTGAAATCACATACCCATCCTTGACATTGGATCAAAACAATAATACAGCATTTGGATTTTTATTAGAGATAGTTATTTTATCTGTTGAGTCACGAAATATCCATGGATCTACCTGACTTGCTCAGCCTTTGTTGAAAGTCAAGTTTGTGGTTTATCCCGTCACTAGTGTCATTTTGGGACCGATAACAAGGTGCCGTATAACATTTGTGATATCCGGCACTAACCATATAACACATCCACGCGACAAATCATGACGTCATAAGAACGACATGACGTCATGTTTACATCATTCTCTACTTATTTTTTCCTTTTTTTCTCGTGTTTTATTTACATCTTGTTTGTTTGAAAGAATACATAAAGGTACAGGATAAATAGAATAGATAGTTGGTGTCTTTGAATGGGAAATGTTATCGGGCCTTCGGCTCACCGGATAATATTCCTAGGCCTTGCCCGATAACATTTCCGATTCACGACACAAACTATCTATTCTCTATATCCCTCCTGCGGTATGAGTCAAACATCGTAAGATGACTGAAATGATGTCGACACGATGAAAAACAAAATAGATATATCTGCTGGTAACTGTGTTGGGTACCAAAAAAGCGAGCGCTCGGGTGTACGTCGTGTCTTGAACATGGATCTCATACATGTATACATTTATCTTCCAATGATAACGAATAATATCCCATGAGTTAGGTAACGCTTAACAGTCGTTGGCCATCGAAACAACCCACAATCCAATTCAATCTGATTTATTGATGAATGCAGTTTAGATAATGAGTTAAACCCATAACAGAAGATTTGCATGTTTACGAGGCGCTTTGTCAATGCCTCAGTTGTTTTAAGGCTTTCCTGAATCCACCGGTACTAGGCTCGAACTCTGAAGTGTCGCGCCAAATTACCATGATACAAGAGGTAAAGGTTTGGCTCTAAACAGGCCCTCAGAGTGTTAAGACCATCATCTTAACCAGTGTGCAACGCAGGACCCTTGATCTCGGATAAGTGCACTTAACATATATGTGACATGCAGTCTTCATATCATTCGAACAATGCCATTAGACAGTTGTGAATCAGAAAGAAACGTCGTCCAACCAGTATTTTCTTTTTGTATTTACCGACTACAACCAATTATGAAAAAAAATATTCTTAAGAACAATATCCCCTTAGATCGATTTCGAATAAAATCACACAATTAATGATTTTAAGGGACAACTTGGTAATAATGATGGCTTCAAGTGTGGACATGGCGAGTAGAAGATTCAATTTTGTTTAAACAATCTAGTTATAGCAGACAATAATCGTTGCGTTTGGACAGCATATGGCTAAAGTACAGACGCAAGTCATTCAGCAAACTTTAAAAGGAGCTTTCTGGATGACTTATTTCCTGTAATAAGAAAGCCTCAATTTTAATAACCTTTCGCGTATCGTTTTATAATGGTCGCTTAAAACAAGATTGGTTGTAATTACGTAACACTGTGCACCATATCGAAAAGTGTACAATGTCCAGTTAGTTGTCAGATTTTACGTTGTATGCTTTCAAAACAGTTCCTCAGTTGTAACGCGGTGGTCAAAGTAAAACTATAAGATCCTGGTATTTCATTATTTGATAATGTACAAATTTCTTTCCAAGTCACCGTCTGCTTTCCAACAGTATGAAGAGGCCGAGACAATGGTGCTAACGTCTATCAGAGCTGTCCTCTTATAAAGACCTAACGTAAAATACAATCAATTGGTCAGTTCAGGAGGATGAAGGGAGAAAGACAAATGTACTTTGCTCGCAAAAATCAAAGATATTTTTTCACAATGTTTTTTCGTGGGTGTCTTGTCTTTTAAAAGAAATATGTTCGCAGAGTGTAAAGAGTAACCCAAATGCAATTTGTTCGCGGACAATAAAGAGTTTCTTTATAACAGGGTTTAATTAGTTTTCTTTCTTTTGAAAAATAAAAATAAACAGTTTGCTGGATGTAAAGAGAAAGCCGAATGTAAAGCGATGTGCATAATTGTGGTATTTTGTTAATGCCTACCACTGTTGGCTACCCCGTACACCCGAAACGAAATGTCATATCCGATAACACGGTTTGTAAACCCTTTACCAACAACCCCTTTATATTGAATAACAAGACAATTATGATATCAAAGTAATTGTTGGGGGAAAGGAAGAAGATGCGCATATGATGGTGTTCATCCTTTGTTCATTTCATTTCACTATTTTTCAATTTCAAACTGTCGTCTACAATGCTTTTCATTGTTGACATTTCAGTATTTTCTAAGGTAAAGAGCTGAGGAGAATTATATAATACGCGGATTTATGTTTGTATTTGACTGCCGTGTTTCACTAATCTTAAGCGAAACTCAACTCGTATGATGTGCAAATTCTTGGACTTTATCGCGCTGACTATTTCGGAAAAAAATGCTTAGCAGACAGCCTGTTATGAAAGTATTCATCTTAAACAAAACATTAGCGAAGAGTGCTGGAGTGTTTCTTTTTTCACGAACAGAGTGTCATGAATATTCATGAAGATAATGAAGATAGTGAATAATGCTCGTGAGTGTTTTTGTTGAGCAGATATACTGTTATTAAAATATTCATTTAAAACATAACATTAGTGAGAACTGCTGGAGTGTATCTTGTTTCACGAACGATTGACACTTTGAAAATATTCTTGAAAATAATACTCAATCACGCGTGATTTCTAACGGATTGTTTTGTGTGTGAGTTTGATTTACTTAGTTTATGAGTATTAGAATAAACGTGAAACGAACTTCATATCAGTGAATAAAAATGTCACACACACGCAAACACAGTAGAAGGTGATTATAGGTTGCATACCAATGGCTAAATTGTTTCAATTTGTATTTTTAGAGTGAACAAAGTGATTTTTTTTTCATTTTCTTTAAAATAAGAGGATATAGTTATTCGATTTAAGATTTGAGCTGAGACGATGTTGATGGCAAAATGAGTTCTCGAGAAGCCCTTCAACATGCAAAGGTGGGTAAAGTATATATCTAAATGTCTTTTACCTGAAATAAGGTACATTATTATACTTTCACGACAGGTTTGTATTATATTTTGAAGCAATATATTTTATAACTGATACCACAAAGAACAAGAAAGAGAGAAAGAGAGACAGAGAGACAGAGAGACAGAGAGACAGACAGACAGACGGACGGACGGACGGACGGACGGACGGACGGACGGACGGACGGACGGACGGACGGACGGACGGACGGACAGACAGACAGACAGACAGACAGACAGACAGACAGACAGACAGACAGACAGACAGACAGACAGACAGACAGACAGACAGACAGACAGACAGACAGACAGACAGACAGACAGACAGACAGACAGACAGACAGACAGACAGACAGACAGACAGACAGACAGACAGAATCCATTAAGTGCGTAAATGCTTATAATTCTGAATATTTCACTTGTATTCGGTGTGTGTTCCTGGTTCAAATAAACATGTAACTTCACTTCCTTGTTTGTTGTTAAGGCTTCTTCATAGATAAACCAAGTAAAGCAAACTCAATGAAGGGATTAACTGTCACATAAAAAGAGAAAACGCCTAACTGCTTCTATCAAATTAAGAATGCTTAGCCCTGTTCCTTTTTCTTAAATGAACGAATGGGAGACAGGAAGAGAAAGGGGGAGAAAGGGGGAGAAAGGGGGAGAAAGGGGGAGAAAGGGGAAGAAAGGGGGAGAAAGGGGGAGAAAGGGGGCAGACAGACAGACAGACAGACAGAAAGACAGACAGACAGACAGACAGACAGACAGACAGACAGACAGACAGACAGACAGACAGACAGACAGACAGACAGACAGACAGACAGACAGACAGACAGACAGACAGACAGACAGACAGACAGACAGACAGACAGACAGACAGACAGACAGACAGACAGACAGACAGACAGACAGACAGACAGACAGACAGACAGACAGACAGACAGACAAGACAATAAGACAGACAGACAGACAGACAGACAGACAGACAATAAGACAGACAGACAGACAGACAGACAATAAGACAGACAGACAGACAATAAGACAGACAGACAATAAGACAGACAGACAGACAATAAGACAGACAGACAATAAGACAGACAATAAGACAGACAATAAGACAGACAATAAGACAATAAGACAATAAGACAGACAATAAGACAGACAATAAGACAATAAGACAATAAGACAGACAATAAGACAGACGATAAGACAGACAATACGACAGACGATAAGACAGACGATAAGACAGACAATAAGACAGACAAAAAGACAATACGACAATAAGACAAGACAATAAGACAGACAATAAGACAATAAGACAATAAGACAATAAGACAGACACTAAGACAGACAGACACTAAGACAGACACTGAGACACTATGACACTAAAACAGACAGACAGACATTAAGACACTAGGACACTAAGACAGACACTAAGACAGACACTTAGACACACATACACTAAGACAGACAGACACTAATACAGACACTAAGACAGACAGACACTTAGACAGACACTAAGACAGACAGACAGACAGAAAGACAGACACTAAGACAGACACTGAGATAAACACTTAAACATTCAGGTGCTAAGACAGACCTACAAAAAGACGAACAATAAGATTGTTAGACACTAAGATACTTAGACATTCACAAAGACACTAAGACACTAAGATACTAAGATACAAAGACACTAAGACACGAAGACACAGATAGAAAGAAAACATACCAAGGTAAATAAGGACAGACAGAACGACAAGCCACATAAGGTAGAGCAAGTTAGTGAGTGTTAAAGTGACTGAAAGAAAAATTGTGTGTGTGTGTGTGTGTGTGTGTGTGTGTGTGTGTGTGTGTGTGTGTGTGTGAGGGGAGTTGGGGGTAGGCTAGATAAACCACCAAAAAATAGACGGATTTCAGTTCATTCAAATTATGTGACAGTATTACTGCTGTTCCATTTAACCAGTTCAAGAACGCCAACTCTTTGTTAAAGCGTTTCTTTCTTAATGCAAGTTGCCCCATCCATTTTTATGCATAATGCTTTATCGGCCGAAGGCCTTATTAAACCATCAATTGAAATTGACAGAGTTCGCCGGGCCCAGCGCTGCCAGTCAGGAAGAAGCGCGAGTACCAGCTTCAGGACCGGGATTATAGTATCCAAGAGATTGCGGAAAAGCTAGAGGATGCCATACCATTCACAGTAGTGGTGTCGAAGGGGTATGTCAACAACACGCTGGTCAACACCGGACTGGAGGAGAATCAGGTGAGTTGTCTGTTTAGATAGCACTGTTTGGAGCCTTCTGGGCTTTGAGTACATGGCTGCTGAGCTCGATACCTGGCTTGGCCAAATCTCCTTCCGGTTTTTATGGACTGAATAACTGATGGAATTGATTCGTTCATTTCTTCATTCATTCATTTCTTCATTCATTCATTCATTCATTCATTCATTCATTCATTCATTCATTCATTCATTCATTCATTCATTCATTCGAGCGTTTATTCATTCATTCATTCATTCATTCATTCATTCATTCATTCATTCATTCATTCATTCATTCATTCATTCATTCATTCATTCATTCATTCATTCATTCATTCATTCGTTCATTCATTCATTATTTCATTCATTCATTATTTCATTCATTATTTCAATATTTCATTCATTATTTCATTATTTCATTTTTCATTCATTCTTTATTCATTCGTTCTTTCGTTCCTTCCTTCCTTCCGTCATTCATTCATTCATTCATTCATTCATTCATTCATGCATGCATTCATGCATTCGTGCATTTATGCATTCCTTTCATATTCATGCATTACTCATGCTTTCATGCTTTCATGCTTTCGTTCGTTCGTTCGTTCGTTCGTTCGTTCGTTCGTTCGTTCGCTCGTTCGTTCGTTCGTTCGTTCGTTCGTTCGATCGTTCAATTCTACGTTCGTTCGTTCGTTCGTTCGTTCGTTCAATTCTACGTTCGTTCGTTCGTTCGTTCGTTCGTTCGTTCGTTCGTTCGTTCGTTCGTTCGTTCGTTCGTTCGTTCGTTCGTTCATTCATTCATTCATTCATGTATTATTCATGTATTATTCATTCATTTCTTATTCATTCGTTCATTCCTTAATTCATTCATGCATGCATTCATTTCATATTCATGCATAACTCATGTTTTCATTCATTCATTTATTCATTCATTCATTCAATCATTCACTCACTCACTCACTCACTCACTCACTCACTCACTCACTCACGCACTCACTCACCCACTCACTCACCCCCTCACTCACTCACCCCCTCACTCACCCACTCACACCCTCACCCACCCACTCACTCACTCACCTCTCACTCAATCACTCACCCCCTCATTCACTCACCCCCTCACTCACTCACCCCCTCACACACTCACTCACTCACTCACTCACTCAATCACACCCTCACTTATTCATTCATTCATTTATTTACTTATTTATTCATTCTTCAAAGGTCTCCCATCATTTGTCAATGCTCTTCATGTGGGAGAGAATTCAGAGGCTTTGAAAGATTATTGCTCGGTTATAAAAATGAAATACCAGGAGCATAGGTATGCGACACCTGACCGCCGTGATATAACTAAATGTAAAAACATTTCAGAGCTAAATCCTGTCATCAAAACCCGTGTGTTCACATTGAGTTGACCTCGATGAGCAGTCAATAAGATTTTACAGTTTTTTTGTAAATGAAATCATGTCTATTCCAAGGAGCCCCATGTAGAAAGTCATGCCTTGATTTTGTTTTGTTGTACATGTATTCTTATTTTTTCCGATAAGTCTTGGTTTGTGCTCAACCTCAAGAAAAACGAAGACATTTCACCTCCTTGTTTAATGTCCTGGCTAAGCTGTTTTATGATAGGGAAATCGTTTTCAAACCATTCCTCGTTGACGTGATTTTGATAAGGCATTGGGGTTATCATGAATCATGTTTGATGGTTGACATGCAGTTTATTGCCCTTATCTCAGCAGTAAGCAGTTGAAGACTTAACAACTTTCTTCTGAAACAGTGTCATCAATATAACAGGAAAGTTATCTTTATGTAGAACTCCTGAGGCATCTGTTGAAATATACAATGTATTTTTCAAATCATTCATGCAACTGTATGACGTTTGAATGCGTCTATGTTCTATGTTAAAATCACAATGTATACGGCATTTCTATAAAACATGGCAAACCGAAAGTGACGTTACCTGTTGACGATATCACAATGACTACATTATATCGTTCGTCGTTTTTATAACGATGGCACAATGACTACATTAAAGTGTTCGTTGTTTTTATAACGATGGCACAATGACTACATTAAAGTGTTCGTTGTTTTTATAACGATGGCACAATGACTACATTAAAGTGTTCGTTGTTTTTATAACGATGGAACAATGACTAAATTAAAGTGTTTGTTGTTTTTATAACGATAGCACAATGACCACATTATATCGTTCTTTGTTTTTATAACGATAACACAATTAATACATTATATCGTTTGTTGTTTTTATAACGATGGCACAATGACTACACTATATCGTTTGTTGTTTTTATAACGATGGCACAATGAATACATTATATCGTTCGTTGTTTTTATAACGATAGCACAATGACCACATTATATCGTTCGTTGTTTTTATAACGATAACACAATTAATACATTAAATCGTTTGTTGTTTTTATAACGATGGCACAATGACTACACTATATCGTTCGTTGTTTTTATAACGATGGCACGATGACCACATTATATCGTTCGTTGTTTTTATAACGATAACACAATTAATACATAATATCGTTTGTTGTTTTTATAACGATAGCACAATGACCACACTATATCGTTTGTTGTTTTTATAACGATTGCACAATGACTACACTATATCTTTTGTTGTTTTTATAACGATAGCACAATGACCACATTATATCGTTCGTTGTTTTTATAACGATAACACAATTAATACATTATATCGTTTGTTGTTTTTATAACGATGACACAATGACTACACTATATCGTTTGTTGTTTTTATAACGATGGCACAATGACTACACTATATCGTTTGTTGTTTTTATAACGATAGCACAATGACTACACTATATCGTTTGTTGTTTTTATAACGATGGCACAATGACTACACTATTTCGTTTGTTGTTTTTATAACGATAGCACAATGAATACATTATATCGTTCGTTGTTTTTATAACGATGGCACAATGACTACACTATATCGTTTGTTGTTTTTATAACGATAGCACAATGAATACATTATATCGTTTGTTGCTTTTATAACGATGGCACAATGAATACATTATATCGTTCGTTGTTTTTATAACGATAGCACAATGAATACATTATATCGTTCGTTGTTTTTATAACGATAGCACAATGAATACATTATATCGTTCGTTGTTTTTATAACGATGGCACAATGAATACATTATATCGTTTGTTGTTTTTATAACGATAGCACAATGAATACATTATATCGTTTGTTGTTTTTATAACGATGGCACAATGAATACATTATATCGTTCGTTGTTTTTATAACGATAGCACAATGAATACATTATATCGTTTATTGTTTTTATAACGATAGCACAATGAATACATTATATCGTTTGTTGTTTTTATAACGATGGCACAATGAATACATTATATCATTCGTTGTTTTTATAACGATAGCACAATGAATACATTATATCGTTCGTTGTTTTTATAACGATGGCACAATGAATACATTATATCGTTTGTTGTTTTTATAACGATAGCACAATGAATACATTATATCGTTTGTTGTTTTTATAACGATGGCACAATGAATACATTATATCGTTCGTTGTTTTTATAACGATAGCACAATGAATACATTATATCGTTTGTTGTTTTAATAAAGATGGCACAATGAATACATTATATCGTTCGTTGTTTTTATAACGATAGCACAATGAATACACTATATCGTTCGTTGTTTTTATTACGATAGCACAATGAATACATTATATCGTTCGTTGTTTTTATAACGGTAGCACAATGAATACATTATATCGTTTGTTGTTTTTATAACGATGGCACAATGAATATATTATATCGTTCGTTGTTTTTATATCGATGGCACAATGAATATATTATATCGTTTGTTGTTTTTATATCGATGGCACAATGAATATATTATATCGTTTGTTGTTTTTATATCGATGGCACAATGAATACATTATATCGTTTGTTGTTTTTATAACGATGGCACAATGAATATATCATATCGTTTGTTGTTTTTATATCGATGGCACAATGAATATATTATATCGTTTGTTGTTTTTATATCGATGGCACAATGAATATATTATATCGTTTGTTGTTTTTATATCGATGGCACAATGAATACATTATATCGTTTGTTGTTTTTATATCGATGGCACAATGAATACATTATATCGTTTGTTGTTTTTATATCGATGGCACAATGAATACATTATATCGTTTGTTGTTTTTATATCGATGGCACAATGAATATATTATATCGTTTGTTGTTTTTATATCGATGGCACAATGAATACATTATATCGTTTGTTGTTTTTATAACGATGGCACAATGAATATATTATATCGTTTGTTGTTTTTATATCGATGGCACAATGAATATATTATATCGTTTGTTGTTTTTATATCGATGGCACAATGAATATATTATATCGTTTGTTGTTTTTATATCGATGGCACAATGAATACATTATATCGTTTGTTGTTTTTATATCGATGGCACAATGAATACATTATATCGTTTGTTGTTTTTATATCGATGGCACAATGAATACATTATATCGTTCGTTGTTTTTATAACGATAGCACAATGAATACATTATATCGTTTGTTGTTTTTATAACGATGGCACAATGAATACATTATATCGTTCGTTGTTTTAATAACGATAGCACAATGAATACATTATATCGTTTGTTGTTTTTATAACGATAGCACAATGAATACATTATAACATTCGTTGTTTTTATAACGATTGCACAACGAATTCATCGATCGTGTGCACAATGAAGATGATGTTAGTTACCAATCAATCAAAAATCCGAATGTGCACTCACAAAAAAAGGATTTATCAAGACATTTCTGAAATGTTTCATACACAAATTTAAAGGCCTGCCCTTTACCAGGACCATGTCTTCCAGTTTATCATTCCCACCAATGCTTCATCGTTCTGACTGGAGGGCCTGCAAGACGCAGTGTTAAACATATCCGTTGTTCTGTATTTGACTCCCATAGGCGATGTTGGCCTTGTGGAAAGGGTGCGTTTGTAGAAAAAAATAGAGCGTATGCCTAGTATGGGTTAATCCAAGAAAGTCTGAGTGTAGTAAGAAAAAGGACTGTTGACAAGGCGTTATACCTGATCAAAGAAGTACAATTTATGTATGGTGTGGAAGGCACGTCAACTCAACAAAGTCTATTATACAGTCAATCTTGTTTTTAGCGACCATAGTTAAAAGACAGAGTTATGTGATATTATAAATATTCAACGGTTCTATACGGACGTAAGTCATTCAGAAAGTCCTTGTAGGCGATTTTTGCGCCATGTATTAAGGCAGCCTTAAACAAAATAACTGTTCACACATTGTGGGTGATCGCTTGAAAAGGTTGACTGTATAAATGATCTGTCTACAGGCCTACCGTGTCCAGTGTGTTTCCCGGTCAACCCGTATACTGGTCTCTATCGATAACCGGGATGGTCCCCCGTCTTACTACAGCATACCGGAAACCTACTACATCAACATGGCCCGCGTGGACAGGAGCGGGAAACAGATAGGTACGTCATGTGATACGGTTGCTTTTGGTAACGTTTTACTAAACATAATGAGTGTTTGAAATTGTAAATTGTAAATTAAAAGCTGTATTGTTTCAATTACGTTTTTGTTGCAGACGACTCTAGATAACACTGTTTGAAAAGGGGAAATTGCTTGTAACAAGCAATTTCTCCTTAACCTACATGTGTATTCTTTCAGAAGATTATTTTCCCATTTCAATAAATTCTAACATGTCGTCTTTAAATTATTTCAATTTGGGACAGTCAAAAACTTGACGTTTGGTAAAGGATGAAACATTTATATTAAACATTTACAACAACAGGTCCAATACCTCCGTGTGATGTTCAAATTTCGTAGATGGCTTATGGACTTTCTTGGAGGCTCCAGACTGACTAACAGTAATGTCGATGGTTCTAAACCGACTTCACAAGCCTTAATTGGCAATTGAGTGTGAGATATTCCTCCATTATTAAGAGCCGGGCATCGCAACGTGCATTTCATATGCGAGATGTCAAACCTCCTACTGTGTCGTGACTATTTTGATCTGTTAACAAATGAGAATTACAGATGTATTAACTATTTTATCTAGTACGTCTCTGGAAAATCCTTTCCGAACTGTGTCTATGCATGTGTTAAAATTATGTATATCTTTTGTAATGGCGGTTTTATCATTTAATCATATGTTGGTTTAATAGATCACTTCACTGTTGTGTGGTATCATTTGTATCTGATGCGCTTTCATGGTTTAACATTATTGCATTTACATGCTTAATGAAATTGAATAGTATTGTATATGAAATTCGATTACAGGTCCGAGACAAGGCGTCTACCAGCTACTGTCGGATAACAGACTCCCGTTCAGGGCCCGTTTCATCACTGACGCGTTCGCCAAACACCATGGGCGCGCCTTGTTCACGAGTCACATACCACCGCTAAACTTCATCAAGGCGTTTGCTGAGATTCATATTTTAGTGAACCACATTCCCAGCATTTGTAAGTATTTTCTTACATCTCTTGGTTAGTTTAAACCTATTTATTTTACATCAATGTTTAAGGCGTTTGACGAGAATCGTCTTCTTATGGACCACATTCCCAGCATGTATAGGTCTAGTACACGTATAACGTCTCTTGTTAAGTTTAAACATATTCAGTTTTCATCGATTTTCAAGGCATTTGACAAGACCCATCTTCTAGTTTACAAGTGTTGGTATGTGTCGTCCTACGTCTCTTCTTTAGTTAAAACTTATTTGTTTCACATCGATTTACAAGGCGTTTGCCGAGGTTCATCTTCTAGTCAACCATTTTCCAAGCATTGGTAAGCCTAGTAAAACGTCTCCTTTTTTATTTAAACTTATTTATTTCAAATCTATTTGCATGGTGGTAATACCAGTGAACCACATTCTCAGCTTTGGAATGTCTAGTCTTACATCTCTTGTTAAGTTTAAGCCTATTCATTTTACACCGATTTGCAGCATTTGACAAGATTTATCTTCTAATGATCAACATTCAAAGCATGGTAAGTATTGTATCATGTATCTTGTTTGGTTTAAAATTATTTACGTCGATTGACAAGGCGTCTGAGGAGATTCATCTTCTAGTGAACGACAATCCAAGCACTGATAAGTCTCGTACTTGTTTTACATTTCTTGTTTAGTTTAAGCCTTTCTATGTTACATCGATTTACATAGTCGATTCATGTACCAGTGAACCAGATTCCTAGCATTGGAATGTCATGTATTACTCTATTTTACGTCGATTGAAAAACCAGTTCTTTCACATTGGAATACTTACTCTTGATTCTGCTACCTAAATCCATAAACAGTGGTTGGTTCTTTTATGGCTAATTCGGGATCTTAAATACGTGTTTGGGTTTGTTTTGTAAAGCCATGTATTCTTTCAAATTCCATAAGAAAACGAGTAACTCTGCAAATCAGACTTTACGAAGTCTTTTTATATAATGTTATAAGTGAATATAAGGCAAGACATAGTTTAAAATGAGGTCTAGCCATTTGTCAATCGTATCTACTCGGCAATCCCCGTAACAAGTCGGTAGATATACCTCGTAGGCAGTACATGAATACACCAGAAATCCTGGGGTAATTCGCCTTATTTCCGGCGGATAACTCAAAATGCACACAGGCACTAAATATGTATTTTAGATACACACAAATTGGCTATATATCACCATTGAATGTTGTTTTTACCCTTTTCATTAAAGATGATCATATCAACACATCTATGTTTCATATTTTGTCAATCGGCTTTTCTCGGTAATCCCCGGTTTGTTCCGAGTAGATACGATTGCAAACGGACATGCCCTTCGTTGCTGACCTACTTTCAAAAATGGCTCCCCATTGCCTCCGAGGTTATTTTAAGAAATGGCCGAGGTGTTCCGATTGGCCATTTGTGAGAAATAAGAAGTGACGAGAAGCAATCCAAATAAAGCAAATAATCTTGTATAAAGACAACAGAGATCAGGTTCAAAGGATTGAAATAACTAAGTCAGTATCCAAATGTTTGACTATATAGAGACACAATCATTCAATGGTCATCAACTATAGTGAAACCTCGTTTATCCGGACCCCGTTAATCCGGATGGCTCGCAATCCGAACGCAAATATAAGGGAACGGAATTATTTGTAGGAATTTGCCTAACCAAATACCAAACAATAACGACATTTAACGAGTTTGTTGCAGACGACTTTTGAAAACATTGTGGGTAAAGGAGAAATTGCTCGTCACGAGCAATTTCTCCTTTTCCCACAATGTTTTCTGTCATATCAGAAGATTATTTTTTGAATTCATCAAATTTGGCGTTTGGTAAAGGGTTATAAGTATACACGTGCATATAGACCATTATGTCTTAATGTGTAAAAGACCAGGCCTTGCTTCATTAGTCCGGATGACTTGTTAATCCGGAAATTCTGTTGGAAACAGACGTGTTCTGATTAACGAGACGTCACTGTATATTAAATTGATAAACCAAGGTCTGGTGCATAGTTCCACTGTCACGATTGTTAAGGTCCCTCGCGATTTGTTATCTATATCTTCATGCGGTGAAGCAATCAGTCAATTGCATGATATAATTGGAAAAAAGGTGGAATCGTGTTAAAATTTCATCTTAACTGCATTGTTTTGACTTTGTTTGGATATGTGCTTTTATTCATCATTATGCATACGAGAAAGAATTTCTTTACCATTTTCTTTGAACATTTCCTTCCGAGCAACAACAACTTAAAACCAACATGAATCAGCATAATAACTTCCTGGTTGACAGGAGCTTTGTTCCTCCAACATTGTTTAGAGCCGGATGTAAAAATATATCACGAATCACATGCTGCAGATGCCATATAGTAGACTCAGTTCAACGAAAAAGACCCAGAAAATATGAATAAAACCCCTACATTATGGCTATTTGAATGCGGTGACCTAACCGAGAAAAAAACCAATCATCATTATTTATGTCATTATCTTTATATATTTTCTATATATTTTAGCAAAGTACGACAAAATTGATGACGACATTCTGTGCGTCCCACAGTACTATGACAAGATCCGTGTGAGACGGGTTGTTGGTATCAACAATGCTCCGGACTACTCAAAACTGGAAAGAGAAATCAACACGGCCAGTGGGTGTCTGGAGTTTGACATGCAGTACGGTGCTATGGGTAGGTTGATATATTTGGATATACTTTAAACAAATTGAGAGTTGTTTGAAACAAACACTTAACGAATGTAGAATTATTTGAATAATGCTTAACGAATGAAAAATTGATTGAATAAGCGGGTGTCTAGAGTTCGATTTGCAGTACGGTGCAACGGGAAGGTCGAATTAGTTTAACGTATAAATAATTGTTTGAACAACCCTCGAACGAAAAGAGAATTGTTTGAATTAAAAACAAGACAAATGTAAAATTGTTTGACGGGTGTCTTGAGTTCGATATAAGTACTGTGTTATGTGCAGGATGACTTGTTTGTATATATCTGAATAAACGTTAAAAGAATGAAAAACTGCCTGAAATTAACACTGAAAACTGTTTGAATAAGCGGGTTTTAAGATTTCGACATGCAGAACGTTTGTTGCTCTGGATAGTGTGAATCGTTTGAACAAATCTTTAACGAATTGAGAAAAGTTTGAATAAATGTTAAACGAAACAAGAATTGTTTGAATTCTCGCAAAATGAAGACGAGCTTTCTTTTAATCGTTTAACATATGGAGAATTGTTTGAGTGAATGTTGAACGAATGGATACTTTTTTTAAGTAAACGTTAAATGAACGTTTACGCTTTTTAATGAACATTAAACGTTTTTTTTTATAATTGTTCAACTAATGCTAGATTACTTGAAAATCGATAAATGAATAGAGCGCATTTATGTAAATGGTAAATGATAAAAGAATCGATTGATTAAACCTAAGCAATAACAAAGGGGTTGTTAATTAAGTCGATAGCGATGGGCATAATTCATCCCCTTATCTAGATCCGTCTATCTCATTTACAGTTTCATAAATCATTTCAGAGATCGACCAATTCTGGCCACATGAGTACAATAAAAAGATTAACTATACCAACATGGAGCCGATGACGAGTGGCATTATAGCGGACCTCTTTCCGAAACACACGCCCAAACTCCCCACACCCCTCTACGAGCAGCTCTCCTCTAAGCACGCTGCAAAGTCCAATCCACATCTCTACGAGCACTTGTCAAGGAGAGAAAATTCAAACACCGATGCCGATGGGGGCTACATGTCCATTAATGACGTCAAACTCGAAGCAGGGATGGGAAATACACCGAATTACACCAACGATATACCACGCGGTGAGGTCAAGCCGAGTACGAGGCAGGGTCAAGGTTGGCAGCAACCGACGCATGCGCAAAGTAGAAGTCACACATTGCCTGCCGGTGTGTCTTCGAAACCCCTGGCCGACTGGTCGTCGGAAGATAAACACAAACAGTTACCCCGTGTTATATCAGGCGACGATATAAAGAAATTGACGATTGACGAGGTATGTGGCTATTTGAATGAGTTGAAAATAGGTCAACATGCGCTGATGTTCAAAGAACATCTTGTCGATGGAGTCGTACTAAGTGACCTAGATAAAAACATTCTGACGAAGGAATTCGGTTTCACCTCCTTCGATGCAATCAAATTGATGCATTTTATTAGAGAAGGTCACGTGCCTAGATAAAGTGATTAACCATTCGCAATGATTGTTTGGAGTGTATGCTTGGTGATGACGATGGATAAAGTGAATCGAGTAAGGCTTGGAAAACTATAATGAGAAGCTTTCACAGTATGACGTCCTTGGTCGGTGTGACGTTACCGTCGCCTGATAGATTAACATTATGAATAATAAGAAAAGAATAGATTCTGTTAGAACCTAAGCACATAAGCTCATTGGTCTTTTACATACAATTAACTGCATAACAATGAAATATTGTTATTTCGTACACAGGTGTGTGTTAAAGGAAAGCTGCTGCTTTGATAATACCAACTCTTAATAAAGTTAGTAAATGTGGAAATCAGATATTAACCAACGTTTGTATAAAGACTATTAATATTTAAACGGATTCCAATTAACCTTGAGAGGTAGGAAAGCAGAGTTTATCATTTTTTCATTAACTTGTCTAAACTGTAAACTGTGTTCCAGCCAAGATCATTCGAAGCATTCAAAAACTTTGCTTATGGACATCATGAACAGAAACAAAGTAGAAATGGCTGTTCATAAATACCAATCTGTTCTTGAAAACGTTCATGACTTTCGAAAACATATCGATGGTGTTCATAATCATGTTCTTGAAATTGATGAACACGTTCAAGAACAAAAATATGTTCAGCATCGGCCATTTTTCGTTTTTTCTGTTCATGATGTTCATAAAAGAAAGTAAATAGAACCTTCACATGTAGGGTCTATCACGTGACATCATTTAAATGCCTTATGCGTCAATGTTACCTTCGACTAATGTAGGGCAAATTAGTCTTGTAGGCCATAGTCTCAAAACCATAGTTCGCTTAATGCTTGGGATTTCGTTCTTTTCTAAAAGCAATCACATGAAACACCCACATGTTATAAGCAAATATTCACGAGCCGTTAACAAACTATTGTCTTTCATAAATCGTATTATTATTTAACCATGCGTTTTTGAGTATGCAAGAGAGGTTCAATGTGGCTATTGTCACACAAAATCAGCATCTATGACTGGGGACTCCGTTAACTAACCTTTGAATTATGTACGAATTAATCTGTATACCTACGAGAATAAACATTTTGGGAAAAATTCATATCCAATAGATAACATTTTATTTCTATGATTTTATTTTTCATACAATATGTCTACTGGTTTTTTTTTTATTCTTTCAATCGTTATGATGTAAGAAACATGACTATGTAAAGCCCCAGAACTATGGTTATGATTATCAGTATTGCAGCGAACATGTCCAGAAATAAAAAGTTTCCTTTTACCCTATTGTGTTTCTTTTTTTTTCTTCCTATTTTATGATTGCTGCATTATAAAGCATGACACTAACATGCTTTTAGTGTTTAACCTACATTTTCATCCAATGAGAATGCGTCAATTTGAAATTTTTTGTTGGTTTATTTTCCATAAACTACTATTTGAGTGTTCTATCTGGGCTCTATGAGACTATTACTCTGGTATCACGCATGCGCATAAATAGGTAGTTTTAGGCTCCACCTCCAAATCAATGACACGTGTAAGCCTAGCCTACGGTAGCGATTGAAAGATCGCTGTGACGTCGCGGGGGAGAAATAAACACAGAAATAAATAAAAAGGAATTACAATTAACTGGGTATCCTAACATCGTTGAGAAAAAAAGAAACTGAACTATATTAACCTTTTACCCCATTAGGAATAATATGACGGGTACAAATTGAAAGCATCAACAGACAACACATATATACATTTTGAAAAAACACAGTTTCTTTTTGAAATTGAAAAGAAAATATTGTGACAAAAGGAGAAATTGCTCGTTACAAGCAATTTCTTCTTTTGTCACAAGGGCTTCTTAAGTTTTCTGCTGTAGGTGAGAAATAAATTATGGAGTAACGGGTTAAACTCAAAACTACATTGCAATCTACATCACTGGGTAGTGCAGTTTTCTTCTTCCAAATATGGTATGGCAGATTCTTGGCATGCAATTGACAGCCGCGGAAGGCGTGGTTTATGTCGAATTTCAAAATACTGAGCAGCAGTTTTATGCCATTCGCAGATCATATCTGTAGAGGCGTGGTTTGCCAGCGTCAAATAGAGCGCTCTATGGAAATGTAGGTTAAACACTAAATTGTTTAGAGGCTATATAGTGAAATTTAAACGACATAGAAACCCCGTCAGTCGCTATCGCTCCTTCCTTGGGGTTTCTATATCGTTTAAATTTCACTATCTAGCCTCTAACCTATATATATTGTTAACTAGGACCTTAATTGACGTCTGTTTACGAACATTCCCTTTGTACAAGAAGAAAAATAAATACACCTTTCTTTTTTATTTATACTAGATACGATTTTTAGGTAAATATAAAAATCGTTGAAGCAACACAGTTTTCAAATTGAAAAATAACGTTAAATGAAAAGCTACTAACTCGTAATCGATTAAGAATTCATTAATATATGTAAGTATGTACAGACGATGTGTGATGTATTTTCAAACCACTGTAACCCTCGTTGGTCTAAATACACATTTGTTCATTGTATACGAACTTATGATTCTTAAAGACTGTTGTATTTCACTAAGAAATATAAGAGTTAGCTACTTACCATAAGGAACGGCTCCCAAAGCTCTGCTCCTCAGGTTTATGAATAATCACCACTTGGACGACTTTATGATGTCTGGTCAAAGTGGGGATCTGGAACTAACTGACTCGATAAGGGTTCTCCAAATCGAGTGCCAGGGTCTCAACCAATGAGACGCCGTGGCTATTTATAGAATCCACAACATACCTCCCCATTTTATATTAAACATACATAACATAACATAACATAACATAATTTTATTAGAACTTAGGCACATAGGCCCATAGTTCAAACACGTTTACAATTACATGCATGAACATCAATAAACAATATAAATATGAAGTAAATCACATACAAATTACAATATATTTGAGATGGTTAAAAGGATTAGTACATATTTGAATGAGAGTGGATGAAAAAGACCTTACATCCAAGTAATAAAAAAAACTAACTATTCTGTCTAGACATAAATGTGTTTCTTTCTTGGAAAGCATTCTTACAAAAAAAGTCCAAGGTTAAACAGAGTTTGTTTATCAGAAGAGTTGAGTAGATCAGTAAATTTGAAAAAATTTGGTCGTTCTAAGTATCTGGTATCAATATAATTATCTCGTATTCTCTTAAAATAAGGACATATTATAATAAAATGATATTCATCTTCAATGTCATTCAAATTACATAATTCACATTTTCTATTTCTTCTTTCTATTCTTCTGTGACGACCACTTTCTATCATTAGATAATGTGAAGATAGCCTTAACTTAGCGATTTTGTTTCTTATTGACCTTTTTCCTATAATATCGAGGTACTTTGCCCTTGAAAAATCTTTTTAAAAAATTCTATATAGGCTCAAAGAAGAGTATTGTTCAATACCTGTTTGCCATTGAGCGATATATAAATCCCTTAATCTATTTGTCAGTAATGGTATGAATACATTTATTGAAACTGATTCCGGAAATAACAAAATTTCTGCAAATCCAGACGATTGCAAAAGAGCTTTCACTTTATTGGACCAATTTTTAATATTTGAGTTTGTATCGATTTGTTTACGTTGAAACTCAACTATTCCCGCAAGAATACAGTTAGAAGATTTAACGCTGTGAAGCTTAAAGCAGTTGGGGGCAACACCCTTTTCCTGGATTCACCAGTACTAGATTTGGTTCCGTTGATTTTACTAATGTTGGTCCCTGTACGTTGTCTGTGTTGGCAAGGGGGTCCCAGAATTGAGACACGAACCCTAATTTTCTTGGTACAGCATTCTCCGATTGTTGATTGTTGTGAGCGAAACAGGTGGTCTTATCCCAGAAAGCAGGTAGGCATAATCTATGTACATGTATGTTGGTGGAACTGTCGAGGTTATTCTTGTAAGTTTTTCTCCTCCCCCTGATGTGAAGAACTAGCACGTCTTGTTGAGCATAAGGGGAGAATTTCCTCCAGGGCCACCAACTAACAGCATATGTCTATCGACTTCTTGTAGTCCACTCCTATTTTTCTGAACACAGACACTCTCGGGTCCTTTAAGAACTCCTTAAGTTGTCGGTGACGATGGTGTTGAATCAGATGACCCAGCTGAGTCGACTCCCACTGCCAACTTCTAACAGGGCAACACTTCCTTTGGGATGTGTCTGTAACCTGCAGGGCCACAGAAAACATTGGAATTTCATTATCGAAAGCCTCAGGCTTTGAAGAATCTAAAACTGGCAAGGCTCTTGTTATCGGCTGAGCGACTTCAATGCGGGAGTTTTCAGTAGTCTCTGCCTGTTCCCCTGACTTCATTATTGGAAGTGTGGTCTTTTGCTGAAGTACCTCTGCGTAGGTCAGACATGCTTCAGTCGCAGAAGATTCTTCTTCATTGCCGTTTTGTTTTTCGGGGGATGAACTGCTGGACTGTAGGAGCGTTTTCCCATCCATGGATGATTCTCCATAGTCCAACTACATGGCCTGTCCTAGGTTAAGAGTCAGGTCTCTTTCTATACAAACCTGAGAGAATGGTTCTTCAGACACATCAACCTCTGGGGCTTGGTCTAAAGTAAATGACTTTTCCGTGCTGTCAGTTGTCAGCAAAGACTCTTCACAGACTTCATGGATCGTTGACAGTGCTCGTTGTTGAAATGTCATGGAGTAAATATTGACAGGCTCTGGGGTTAAAGGTTGCTCCAATGGCTCCCTGTGCCCCTCCTTCCATTTCCTTCTTCGCCATGGGTTTGGCCTGTTTTTCTTCATTATTCGCTCTCTGTTAACTGGATCAGTAAAAGCCCACTATTCTCCGAATAGTCGGAAGAATTCCCATCGCTGGGGATGGGCCAGTTTCCCTATCAGAAACGCCAAGGGGCGCCAGTGAATCAGCTGGGCTGGAGTATGTAGAGGAAACAGTCGATCCCCTGGCTGTTTCCAACCGAACTCCCTGGCAATAGCTTTCATGGCAAGCTGGTTTTCCTGGGCTACTTCCGTTGGTAAGTCGGCCTCCATGTTAACCAGGCTGATTAGGTCATATACTGTGGCATTCGGTCCCTTTAAGAAGTGGGCAAGCATCTCCAGCATACGACATCGCATTGACTGGAATTGGGGATTTCCTAGTTCTGTTGATGTCTCGTTATCATGGAAAAGTCCTGGTATGTGGACTTTCCGCAGATGGTTCTTTAATTTGGCCACTGGTTGGTTGCATCCTTTAACAGGACACATCTTCTTGGCCTGTTTACAGGGTGGACTGCTAGTAGCCTCTTGGGCTGGTCCAAGTCCTGTGTGACCAATGAATCGCTTGCCCTTCTTCGCCTTCACAAAAGCATTAGACAGGGGGTCTTCTGTTTTCCGGTATAACCTACTTCTGTTTTCCTTCACTCTCTGTATGTTGTCTTTGCGATTCAGTAACTGTTTAGGTCTATCAGGGTGACCAGAAGATTGGTGTTGATAATCAGACCTATAAAAGGTCCTTGACCAAATGATCTCTGGACACCTTTGGGTTTCCTTCTCTGACTCCCTGTTGGATGAGTATCGACTTTTGTAGGATTCGCATCCAGCAAAACACCTTGAGTGGACTGTATGTCTTTTCCATTCCCAGGGTCGCAATTGTGTACTGGGCGAATGTCTTCTATCCGGGCTTAAGGATGGTAATTGAGCTCCAGTATCATTCTTGCCTCCTTCTCTGCCAATAGGATCCTTGGTCACAGCAGACGCTGTAACCAAAGGACTCTCTATTAGACTGGTAGCTGTGGGGGACACGTTGTTTCCCTGTACTGCAGACGGAGTTGTCACAGTTGTGGCTGTGACCAGAAAACTCTCTTCTGCACTTGTTCTGTGGAGGGTCTCTGTTGGTGTAACAGCTGTCGATAGCTTAGTTAATTTAGGTTTTAGTTCCATTCGTTCAAGGACTTTCTCTGAGATAGTTGTTACTTGTGCGACTGTATCCCCAATTGCCACGTTCTTTATTCTGTTAATCGGTGCAGAGTATGTTGGGCCAGATAGCATCTGTCGAACAAAAGGCTCTGTCTCACTCTTTATTGAAGACTGGCTTTCCACATCAGATCCTTGATTATCTGGAACCGAAGATTGCGGATTCTCTTCTCTTATCATGTGGTCATCGGTCCGTTCCCTAGTGGGAGGACTCTGTGTGACCTGACCATGATTTTCTGCATTGTTCTGCTTCTGTTGGATGTCCTGTGCATGCTCTGGTAGGTCATTACTAGGCATGGTTGGGGTTGAAGGTAGACCTAATACTCCAACCCATCCTCGTTTAAAGCCTCGTCTTTGTCTTCGGCCTTTGCATTTGGCACTTTACAGTCTGCCTTCCAATGCCCTTCGTGGCCACAATTAAAACATGTGCGGTTCCTAGAAGGGGAATGTGCCCTTATGCGCAGGGATTGTACCAGGGTTTCCATCGTCTCTGTCAGTTTGACCACTTTTTGTTCGAGGACATCCATTCTCTTATACAAGGAGGGGTCCGTTTTTCTCTCAGACTCTTGAAACCTCCATTTTCGTGGATTATCTAGACCTCTTTTCTGGAACACCGCTCTGACGTCAAGCTCTTCTTCGTCCTCTTCTTCATACATGGACCGTATTTCTCTACGAGTCCCAGGATTCATTGCCTGCTTGGTGTGCTGGAACCACCTTACTCGGTCGAGGGCGTCTTCCATTGATTTTGGTCTTTGGTTGATAGCATTGAGACCGGCCTCCTTGTCTAAACAGCCTTGGCAGAACCGCAACACAGCTTGCCTATATACTTGAGCCTCTGTGTGGTCCGGGAAGGCTTGCATGGCCATCGTTACGACACGGTCACTCCATTCTATGAGTGACTCACGAGTCTGTTGATGTGCATACGAGAAATGCATCTGGGCTGTCTCAGGCAAGTCTCGTATATCGAACCGCTTGGCCAGTTTGTCCGTAATTTCAAAGTAATCCATTGTTGGATCCCTTTCCACCAGTCTGGCATAGAACTCGCTGGCTTTACCCTCTAGGGTCCATGACAGGGCATCCCTCCTCAAGGACGAGTTCCATGCCTCACGATCCGCAAACGAATTAAACTTGATGATGAAGGCTCGCCAATCGCTCTTGCCATCATATGTAATTGTTTTAGGAACGTTGACCGTTCTTTGTTTAGTTTCCCGGGGTTCTTCATATTTTCTCATGGAAGGTATATGCCAATCTGGTCGGTCGTATTCGGGGAACTCAGCATGTGCGAGGTATGCCGGTCGCCTATGAGTTGCACTTTCCTCCCTTTGACCCCGGTAATAGGCTGGTTGGGGTTGCCAGTAATCGTCCCTATAACCCCTGACCTGCGTTGGTGCATCTCTTTCCCTGGTATCAACTCGGTAATTGTTGTATCTGGAGTTGCTATTAGAGCTGAAGTAGGGCTGGGTCTGTGACTCCTCACCTCTCTCTTTCGTTTTTTGATCTATAACCTCACAAGCTCTTTTTATGAACTCTTCATTTCGATCCCTAGTTTCCCCTGTGGTCTCGTTCTCCTGCGATTCCGCTTGGCCGATGCTTCCCCGAACACTTGGATTGTATGGTTCGAAGTCTATTAAATCCAGGATAGACTCGCAATTCTTGATCCCCAGTTTCAATAACAGATCAGGCGTTATGTTGTTTGCTTCACGCAAGCGTAGCACCAAGTCAATGGTTTTCCTTCCAAACCCTGGCAGACTTTCCAAGTCTCTTGGACTGCAGTAATTTATCTTCACCATTGTTAGTCGTTACAATGATTACACTCGAATTAGAATATGTTAAGCGAGACACAATTAATCTAGTTAACGGTCTCGTTAATTACAGTAAGGAATGTAAATGACGGAGGGGCTGCTTGTCCGGTGATTGAAGGATTGTTATACACAATTTCAATAAGTACAACTAATTGGTAACCTTAATCCTTCAAGAGGAAGGGTCACTCAATTGACTACAAAAAAAAATATTTAATTTACAGCGGTGTGTAACCTTAATCCTTCTAGAGGAATGGTCACTCTCTGCGAATTAAATCTATTTAAAAAAGAAAAAAAAAAATCAAAAGGTGGGTGACCTTAATCCTTCAAGAGGAATGGTCGCTCTAAATTTAAACAAGTTAAAAAAAAATCAAAAAGTGAGTGACCTTAATCCTTCAAGAGGAATGGTCACTCTGGAATTGGATTACAGCAGGTACGCGACCTTAATCCTTCAAGAGGATGGGTCACTTTCTGCAAATCTGCAATCAAGTTACAAGATTAAATACAAGAAAAAAATTTAAATAGAACCCAGTTATAATTAATACTAAAGGAAACCGAGAGAGACACGCCTCGAGATTAAATAATCCCAAGTCGCGATTCCCTCGGTTGACTAAAAAATTAAATCCGTTAATTTCCGCATTCGCAAAAACACAATGTTTTGTTTTGTTTATAATCGCGAGATCTCGTCATGCGCGATTTCCGGACAATTGCGCGGCAATTTCGAATGTGCATCTAGTTCTGCGACGATGCCGGAAACATGTGCTGTAACAAATATGGCGGGTCAAAGTGACATCAAATTTTTCGTTGTAATGACAAGGTCTAAATCAATAATTAGGGCCAAAAATATGGGTTCAAACAAATGAAAAAAATGACCAGCAGAACAATGATCAACAATTCCAGTGCTTATTGAGACCTATTATCAGAAAAGAAGCATGCAATTTTGTTCCCTCCGAAGCGAGAATTTTCGTTTCACGACAGACGAAAATTTGCTGCAGAGAAAATAACCGTGGAATCCAAACCGAAAATATTTCGTGCAATTGTTGTTTTGGATGCAGCAACTGGATTGATGAATTTAAGCGATTAAATCCAAGGGAAATATTGCAACTAACGAACTTCAGTCTTGATTGGGCAAACTCCGACTTTTCAAGCACCGAACTCCGTTAGTTGACCGTGTAAATTGGATTTTCCCAATTAAATACGCAATTAAATATTCAATTGCCGACAACGCCAATGTTGTATTTCACAAAGAAATATAAGAGTTAGCTACTTACCATAAGGAACGGCTCCCAAAGCTCTGCTCCTCAGGTATATGAATAATCACCACTTAGACGACTTTATGATGTCTGGTCAAAGTGGGGATCTGGAACTAACTGACTCGATAAGGGTTCTCCAAATCGAGTGCCGGGGTCTCAACCAATGAGACGCCGTGGCTATTTATAGAATCCACAACAAGACGAACTGGGTTTACTTCCAAACACTATTCTCAAAGTATCTCTCATAGAAAAAGGTATAGCTGCTATACAGTTTTAAAAAAATCATAATTGGGCCGCGTCACGCGAAAATGGGCACTCGGACATATAAAAAAAGCGCTAACTCAGCTCTATCTTAGCGCTATTATTCCAGCATCTAGTCACGAAAGTTATCATTTGTATTTATTTAAAGGTATAACTGGATGTCCTCTAAGATTGCAAACAGTGTAGCCCCAGACCAGCCGCCACGTCACTGACGTGGCGGCTGGTCTGGGGCTACACTGTTTGCTATGTCCGAGTGCCCCTTTTCGCGTGACGTGGCCCATTATTTCAATATCGAGGTATTCCACAGCTTTGAAAAAGCAGCTTAAAGTCACCCAAAACGTTCTGAACAGTTTGACAACTTTAGAGTTGTATCTGCATTCAAATTCTCTAGACGTTAAATAACTTATATAAGGATACAAGAAGCCATTTGCTAGCTCCAAATCTCACCACGTGAGTAGGAAAATGTCAAAGATGGGAGCGTAATGAAGATAAGTTAAACATAAATGATATACTGGTTATATATGTCTGCTGAATCAAATAAAGTTTGCTAAACACCAAGTTTCTCGTTCTCAATAATCTTCGTATCGTACAAAATCACGCAAAATTCTAAACAGCAAAATGACAACCTCTCTATGTCACACTTGTACGAGATATAGAGGTTCTACGATATGAAATGTGAATGAGAAGTGACTTGTATATGAATACAAACACGAAAGGAAAACCAGTGCAAACTGGCTCTTTTACTACTAAATCGAACGGATTGGACAATAATGCTAAAAACACAGGCTTACTTCCCTTGCCTTATCTGCAGAATATCCTTTAAGAATTTTTTTCATAGATAAAGATTTCATTCTATTTAAAAAAAATGTTTACAGAAAACTAGATTGATGATACACTTTCCATCTCCTGTCAAAACCGCGTAGCAGAGATAAAGCATTTTGTTGTATATTTAGCTGTTTAAACTACTATTAAACGTACTAATTTATGATTAATGATTTATGACCTTTCTGCAAGATAATTGAAGTGGCCAAGAGTGTCTTTGACCCTGATTGCGTAATAGTCGACACTAATCATGCGACGCCAGCAAGACGCGTCAGAGAGCAATCTATTACTATCTTTTAGCTTTCAAATCAAAGCACTGAAGACCTTTTTGATCTTTCACAATTATTCCACAAAATCACATGTTTTCAGCATCTTTAAAATGTAAATATCTAAAATGTTTCGTGGTTGTTTATTTAGTAATGAGGATTGTTCTAATCATCTTTATAACGTGTGTTACTATTACAAGACATTCTGTGAGAAAAGTCCCTTTAATACTGAACCAGAAAATCACTTTGTAGAAGAAGACAGTAGACTTACATAGAAAACGTGTAACAATTGAACGTTTTAGATACAATGAGCCACCAACATATACCACTGGACAAAAGTAAGATAATTGTTTAACAGAATGATTATTTTTGACATAGTGTAATAAGTAAATTTTATATATACAGAGAATTTATTTGAACACGGTGAGCATGGTTCTATCATCAATATAATTATAGATAAAATATATATAACTGCATACTCCGAATACATGGTTTATGCAAAACGAATATGTTTCAAAGGTGCTTGTTCATAGTAGGAAAAAAATTCAAACTCAACATACAATGTCGTTCACCTATACAGTTTGTGTATTGTTGCTTGATATTAAATTGGACGAATCTATTGCAATCATGATTTATATAAGAAGTATCAGTTATCTAAGTATATACAGTCTGTATAGGGTAGATTTCAAAAGCGATGTCACGCTTTGGGATTAAAATACATATTAATAAAATGTATTCTCGTTTTAAAGTATTCAAACAACCATTTTTACCTCCATTAACTATTGTTCAGGGCGTATCATATAACAGTGCAGTTGTTGTCCAATTTTTGAGGAATAAAGTTTAATTTCGACATTTTCTCACATCTGTGAACAAGCACATTCAAGCATTATTTACAACACGGAACACTTTAAACATGTCAAGGCAAGTGAAAAAGAAAAAAGAAAAAAAGAAAAAAAACTATGGAAGAACAACTTAATACTTGTAGCAAACAAACATATCATGCAAAAGGTAATGGGTCTTATCAAAACGACCTGAATATAGTTGGCGCAAAACAGTTCAATGCAATAATTGTTAATATACGGTCCATTTAATAAGTATATCCTTACAACCATGGTACATAAACAGACACAATACAAAGCTCCTATGCTGAAACGTAAAGGCTTAATTCTAGAACTTTGATTCAACTTGCACTCAATCAAAAAATGAAATACAGTTTCAAGAATGTCCACATTGTGATTTTTGCAGTAATAATGCCTTGTATCTATTTCTATACGATGCCTAAGTGACGACCATTTTCTATATTCAAATTGTGGCTTGAGGTTCTAAATTCCACAAGAACTTGGCGTTGTTTGTATGGAATATCCAGAGAAATGTATAAATCAGGGACGCAAATACCTTTAAAACCTCTATAAGTTTCTGCTTTACTCACGTTATCCAAAGACGCATACCCGATTTGCTTCTACATATCAGTTTTCCTTATCCTTGTTTTAGTGATATAATCAACGAATCATACCAATGAGTGTTAGGAAATATCTAATAAACTGAGTCTTATATTAAACACAATGAGGCAACCTACCACAGTTTACTTAAATGAAAACATTGGCAACAATTGATGGCAATGAACAACATCTTTTGCAAAAACTTATATAAGCTTTTTTCAATTTTGTCTATGTACTGATAGTCGCATAACTCCGTCCCATAACATGAACTAGGTTTGAAAGCGCTATCAAATCTATCTTGTGTAGTAAAAAGGCAAAACCGCTTTTGATACTGAAATAAGCGTTTAGTAGCTTTAAAAGCTTGTTTCGCTGTATGTACGTATGACACCAACCAACTTCACCTTGACGATAAAACCCGACCTTAATATCTAGATGACGATACAACTTCAAACGGATTGCCTTTGTAAAACCATCATTCATAGCTTTGTTATTCACACCCATTCAGGAAATCCATTACAATTGTTTTGTCTATATTGATCGTCATGTTCACAACATCGCAAACATTAGAAATTTGATTAATTTGACGTTGTAACTGAAATGCCGTTTCACTAAAACTTGAAATATTTTCAGAATACATCCGTACAACCATCCAATCTTAGACTGAGCTATCCGTGTTTTTATGAAGAACTATCAATTAAACATTAATTCACTGATCGCTATTAGATAACAGGCAATCCATCAAAAAGTGTTCACTTCAAATTTCTTGAAATCAAAAAAATATTTTCTATGGACTTGATCTATTTAATATGTGGAGGCTTAATCATAAAAAAGTAATGAAAACGAAAACAAGCCTTGCGAAGAGGACTCAAGAGGAGCTGTGATGGTAACAAACATATAGCCAACCCTAAGTAAGTAGTACGGCATAGCTTGTTGTTAAGGGAAATGATACTTAGATAAGCAGCAACGCGTATTGAATTCTTCATCATTGATAAAGAGTCCTAAAAAGGATCCCGTTATGAATTTGTTGAAACAAACACTTCCGGTAAAATTAACTGCAAACACTTTCAACACAAATTTACAAAGAGTTATTCCCACGGTGAGATTTAGTTTTCAAATTTGAGAAACGCTTGCTTACCACAGTGTCTCCTATGTATAAAACATTCATGTAACAATAAGAGCATCACAGTTTGCAATCAAACGATTGTAACAAAAAAAAAACATTATCACATATTGATGGAAATACTGTGCGTGGGTGTAGTTATATAGAACCTTACAGCTCACCATAAAGTGTCCCAAATGCAAGACAACCTTGATCTATAACAACCCTTTGCTGAGACAAGTAAAGACAACATAGGGCTTCAAAGTTTCTCGAAATGCTCTACCCCTTATTGCGGGATATGTCCAGACCTAGCAAACTTTTCGAGTCGTATGGCTTCGATGCCTTTCATGTTAAAGTCGGTTGTCAGGACATTTTTATCAAGATCCAACAGGAGCGACCCATCGACCATCTCATCGCGGAATTTGTTTATGTATTGTCCTAGATTTAGAGCCTTCAGATATACGGACAGTTGGTCAATAGATAGTTTAGCGACATCTTCGGATCCTTTCAACTGTTTAATATCCTCGGTTGTGTTGGCCTTTGTAGAAGCATCTGATGTTTCTGGTTGTGGTGGTGTCGGTGCTGGTGGTGGTGGTGTCGGTGCTGGTGGTGGTGGTGAATCTATCATGGCAGCTGAAGCCGATGTGACAAATTTCGTTGCTACATTGGAATAAGCATTGGAGGAATGTGTGTCCTTTTCTTTCATGCATTTTGAGAAACCGGAAGTTGGTTTTCGAGCCGGAAGTAGTGGTGAGCCGTTGGATGATGTGTGTACATGAGCTGGATTTGGTTTGGGGGCAACCGGTGGCGCAACAGCAATGGAGTGTTTGTTTGGATTTGATTGGTGCCCGACTCCGATTCTCTGTTTGAGCTCGTTTGCAAGTTGGGTACCATTATCCATCGACTGTCTGGTTCCAATCCTGGGATCTCCTATTTCTTCGTATACATCACCTGTACCTTTGTACTGGGTACCAGTAACTTCATCCTGCACTTCCGGTTCTTCGGTGATGGTGTAACTAGGGTTCCCGAACGTTGGTTTTTTGAAGAACGAGTGCATTGGGGAGTAGATGGTAGGCTCCACGTATGAATAAGTGGAATCTGTGTAGTTGGCAGACGGGTCATACATGGCGACATCTGAAGGTAGGAATAAAGACAAGGCCGCTAAATTATAAGTGGCTTAATATATACACATAATTTAAGTCACATGCGATTTTTTATGCGAGATTTAATGCAGTGTGATCAAAATAAGTATGATGTTTCTAGTCTCTCCCGGGATTCACCAGTTTTTGGCAAGGGATCTAAAATACACTATGACAAGACATTTTTCGAGCCATAGCCTTTAACTTGCGAATCCATTGAAAACCTATATGCAACTGCAACAATGTATTCACGACGTTTTATTTTATATAGAATAAGCTTTAGAAAAGCTGTTTGGCAAATGGTATGTGAACATATTTTAACTAAAAGGAAAATGTGTTTACCATGATAAGTTCCTTTTTCATTTCCATGATCATCTTTTATATTTATAAAGAGAATTGTTTTTCCTTTTGTAACTGTTTTTCTTCGATCGAAATGAACTTAATACGTCGATCTCTGCTAGTGTCAAGGTGAAAATTTGACTTGTTCACTAACTCACAAATCGGCACGAGTACAGGTCATGTTTCCAGGAAGCAGTCATCGAGAGTGGATTTAACAAGCTTCAAGCTTCCGTCAAAATCGACGAAGAACAAATAGGTCATCGAGAATGAATCTAACAAGCTTCAAGCTTCCGTCACAATCGATTAAAAACAAATAAGTTAAAGTTTTGAGAGACAGAAAATATCTAATTGAATGAACAAGATTCACCCACTCACTTGAGTTGCCGAATCGTAAATCATAATGCAGCTTGCTACACGCCAAGCCTAATTGTTCTACGTAGCTGTTCCACTTTTCTTTGTCCTGGCCCTTAATTCCCGTCACCTCCACAAGGCGTAACTGCTTCAGATAAAGGGGTACAGGGGTCACTTCGCCAACAAGTACACCTGTTAGGGGGGATAAAGGCCTTTTTATATTATAAACATAAAACACGAAAACTCATGACAAACGGGTAAAGTCTTTTTCTCCTTTATGAGCACGCCTCTTACTAAATTATTAATATTCCATTCAAGCTAAACCATTCTCTTTTATACGTATGGCTTTGTAAGCCATTGAATGAACCTTCATTGACCCCAAACATTACGTTTATAAACGTAAGCCACGAAAGCAGATGATGACATATGGGAAAAGTATGTGAGAACACTTCTAGCTTAATTAAGTACCATAGCTAATTTTAAGCCTTAGATAAACTCCTTTCTTATACACTCCTGACTTTTCAGGCATTTGTTTTGAATCCCATCAGTGTGTCGTCAAGAAGGCGTAACTATTTCAGACAGATTCTTCAAAAGGAGTATACATGTCGATCAAAAAAATCCATATTCAATAATTAGCAATCAATTTCGGTTTTCCAGACCAATAAGCAAACGGACATGTCCTTCGTCGCCGCCATGTTGCTGGACTAATTTCAAAATGGCTTTCCATTATCTCCGAGGTTATTTTGAGAATGGTCGCGGTGTTCCGAATGCTAACCACCTTGTAAGCGCGGTGCTTACTCAAATGAAAAACAAACGCTTACCGTCTATGATGAAATTAGCTAGGAAGTACATTTCATCAAACGTCTGAACGAGTTCGATCTTCGGGATCCAGTCTGAACTGATTGTCTGGTTCCCGATCGAGATGGCCTTGTGCTGCGGGAAATGGACGTGAACTGGGAGTGGATGTTCCTTGACAATGGTGTGAAGCATCTGCTCCTTCCCGGCTTAAAATGGACGATAAAATGGGATTATAACTTTAAGCATGTATAATTCCCCAATGTTCATAAAACATGTTGGGTGTCAGCGGTGCAGAAGTAGAGCGCCGGCTTCTCGTACCGAGGGTCCCGGGTACGAATCCCCGAAAGGCGAGGTGAAAAGTCCCGGGACTAACCAAAGATCGGCAGGAGTACTGGTTTAGTATCCAGGAAGCCGTCATCGAGAGTGGCTTTGGACTGAGGGTCCCGGGTTCGAATCCATGTTAGGCGAGGAGAAAATTCCCGGGACGAACCCACAAATCGGTGCAAGTACTAGTTAGAATAGTCCAATTACTACTTGGGTTTTCCGAGTTTCGTTATCTCATGTACCAGTTAGATGTTGAATGCATTCATATGATCATGTCATATAGATCCATTATTGGTTATCTAACAGCGTTCAAATAATTCAACAAGGATAAAGCCTCACAAACTGATAACAAACATTGTTGAAATCCCGATCTCGATTATCGACACCATGTTAAAAGGATACAAAACCATAAATGTTATGTGGCAAAAATCTTTTACAGCGTTCTTAACCTTTATCTTTTACATAAACTCTGCCAGGTTATTATTTTCTTACAGGTAGAACACCTATTACCCGCCATTTTGAAACTCATTGTTTCCTTGGATTACTTCGGTCGTTCGCGGTTTACAGCGGTTTATTCGGTTCAATACTAGTACTTGTTCACATATGAGGCAATTGCCAGTCGAAATTAAATGTCGTTGAATTAAGACAGTATTTGTTTTGGGATATACTATTCCATGAAAAGATTATTTAGAATGTGCCAATATGTCTTTTTATGGACAGTCTATAAACGGTAGTTCTCAAACCCGATGCAGCGCGTTTGGAACTTAATAGTTACCAATTCACTGAAAACCGCTCTAAATATTCAAATAAGAACTATTTTACTTCAAATGACTATTCTTCAGTACGTGTCATACAGCAAGAATTATGCTACAAAGTGTAAAAGAAATGGTATAAATGCCCAAATTCCTTTACACCTGTGAACAAGCACTTTTAAACCCCAATCTAATGCTAACGTCTGCCCTTTTTGTCCAGCACAAACATTTAAAGGAATATAACTTGCATATCCAAATTTCCTCACATCTGTGAACAAGGACCTTTAAACCTACAAACGTTGAAAGAAATATAACTTGAATAGATCTATCTAAATTTTCATACTATGTTTTTTGCCCTATAGAAGACCATTTTCCAATTTCATCACATTTTAAAATGCGTCTGCAATCTGTTTAAATTTGGTACAGTCAAAGACTTGGCGTTTGGTAAAGGGTTAAACCCCAACCTAATACTTACGTTTGCCTTTCTTGTCCAGCACACACATCTTCATTTCGTACGTCAGGGGTATACTGACCAGTCGCTTCTGCCCGGAAGTCGTGAACCGTGCGATGACCCGTTTCTGTTTGGAGACCGTGTGAAGGCGCATGATCTGGAATGAAGAGTTAATTATATTAGCATTGAATGCATTTTCAACAATGTCTAAGTTTCATACCGCTTCCTTCTAAGATATCTTCTAGAACAATGATGTCTTGCATGGCAGTATCCACAGCTAGTATTTATTCGCGCGCAACCTTTCATTAATCCACATTCGGCGCGGGTACTCGTTATGTATCCACGAAGTAGAATCGAAAGTGATTTATCAAAGTTGTAAGAACTTGCTTCACAATCGATGTAAAAAAAAATAGGTTTTACCTATCTAAAAATCAAATTCGACACATACAAAAATATCAAAACTGTAGATAAAAAATGTAGGCTTAATGAGTAGCTAATTAGCTTCGGTATGTTCGTTTAAATGTGATTTTGCTTCAATAATTTCAGGCCTTAACAAAGGTTTAATCTCGGAATCGACAGGTTTGAGCTTTTATGCTTTTATTATCAACGAAATGTCCTACGTGACACAGTGGTTAAAGTGGCTTACTCAAAATCCGGGGTTCCGACGTTCAACCTTTTGTTTCGTTTGAGTGACCTTTGGCGAATCGTAGAGAACAAACTGAAAATTTGTTGATTAGACGTTAAACACCACACAAAACAAAATAAAACTAATTGCCGATGTATTAACCTAGTTTGACCCAACTGTTGACACAACTGTTGGCAAGTCACTGCAGAGCCCTAGGCTAGTACTGGTGGGTCAATAAAGGCCGCAGCATAACTGAAAAAGTGTTGATACGGTGTTAAACCCAATACGCATAAGAAAAATAACTTACCTGTCCACGGTCGAAAGTATCTTGAACTATCTGTCCACAGAAGCCTTGGTTGACCATCACTATTTTGGGCAGCGTGTGTCCGAAGTTGTCATGAAATTCGGCCACATTATAATCCTCGCTGACCGTTTCAAACTCCATCGTATTTTCCCTCCAAGGGCGAGGCGCTTTCTGTCTTCTAGGATATGCGACTGTCACTCCTCTGGGGGGAGGGGTTATTTCTCTCCCGGGCTGAAGGGCTGTTTCTCTCCTGGGGTAGGGGGCTGGCTTTGACCTGGGGTAAATATGCCATTGTTTATCCATAGTTATTTCGATACACAATATCGTTTTATGTAATCTAACACACAAAAATAATAAAAAGATAGATAGATATCACAACCGTACAGTGTAGTGTGGTATGGATTTACATTGCATTACTAGCGGTATCAACCCTAAAGGTGCTTGTTCACAGATTTGGAGGCAGTTGATTATTTAAATCGTATCACTTAATATTGCAATCGTATCTACTCGGCAATCCCCGTAACAAGTCGGTAGATAAACCTCGTATTCAGTACATGAATACACCAGAAATCCTGGGGTAATTCGCCTTATTTCCGTCGGATAACGCAAAATGCACACAGGCACTAAATATGTATTTAAATACACACACATTTGTTATATATCACAATTGAATGTTTGTTTTTACCCTTTTCATTAAAGATGACCATATCAACACATCTTTGATTCATATTTTGTCAATCGTACCTACTCGGCAATCCCCGGCTTGTGCCGGGGATTTCCGAGTAGATACGATTGCAAACGGACATGCCCTTCGTTGCTGACCTACTTTCAAAAATGGCTCCCCATTGCCTCCAAGGTTATTTTAAGAAATGGCCGAGGTGTTCCGAATGTTAAGATTGTATACAAGCCGCTGCTGTATGATAGTTTATATACGAGGGTTGGTAGGGAAGTTCGTGGACTGTTCTCATAACTTTTTTATTATTTGTCGTAAAACATTCATAATCTTGAATCAATGCCGTCAAACTCTCTGTTAATCTAAAGCAGGTGATAGAAATATTTGTTGTCTATTATTTGCCGAATGATCCGTCTCCATAGTAACGTGGGTCGACGCACCCGGAGCACGTCAAAATTAACATGCTATTCCAACTTTTTCATTTTAACTTATCACTCAATAGAAAATGTTCACATCGCCGAAAATCTCCGCGAAGTTGTCTGTTATGATCCTGTACCATTGACGTCATAACCGGGAAAAGTGATGTAATTCCGGTTCTGCGTTCAAACGTTACAAAGATTTTCATTAACACGGTCGAAATTAAAACTAAAGAAAACATGACGTCAACTGGCGACGTTGAATGAAAGTCATTGGTAAAAATTTACTTTGGTCTTAATCGGACACCAACTCAGACGTTCAACATTTTAAAGAGCTCCAAGATGGTTAAGGAATGTAGACGATCACTATTATTTAAATGGCACAAACGGTTTAAAGATGGGGAAGATTGAGTAGGGAATGATGAGCAAGTGGCCGCCCACCTGTACTTAAAAGTTCAAAGACATATTTTTAGGCAAAGTCAAAAGCTTGGTTTACAGTGAGAGAAGGCACACTTTAAGAAGTTTTGCGTCCGAGCTAGGCGTTTCCCAACCAACTTTGTATGATATTTTAAGTGTTGAATAATGAATGTCAAAGGTGTGCGCACGTTGGGTTCCGCAACTACTGAAGGACCATGAATGGGAAAGCCAAGGTACGCCGCTCAGAAATGATTATCCGGGGAATATTTCTCGTGGGACTCATTCCGAAATGGCAGGTTCGTGAGCTAGTTAGATTTATTGGATACCGACTTATATCCGCTAGGCGCCTGGCATAGTGATATAAGTTGTGAGGTACTTGATTTAAAGTGTCTCATAAGCCAAAACTGACTGGTTCTTTCAATAGGGGTAACACTGTAATGAACAAAAAATATACATGTTCTAGAGATTAACAACTGGGAGTAAACATCAGATTGTATTTTAGTATTAAGAGTCCGTTTATAAAGAAACAAATACGTATTCAGAAACAAAAGCATTGAAACACTTTGAAATCAACAGCATACCGTCTGTACATACTTTGATATATTGACAAATTCTAAATCAAGTTTGCGATCATTAGCGTATCTTAATTAAATATTATACCGCAATACATCAATCATAACCGTTGAATAATCTCATAATATGACTTGCAAATTTTCTCACGCGTGCTCAAGCACCTTTAATGTTTGTTTATATGGGTTTTACATCACATCAACATTATTTCAGTTATGTAGCGATGCCCGACTCTTAATGATGGAGGAAGACCCCATACTCAACTGCCCATAAGGGCTGGTCAAGGTGGGTAGAACCATCGGCATTCCGTAAGTCAGTCGGGTGACTGCCTCTCATGAAAATCCATATCCCTCTCAGGATTTGAACTCAAGCACCTTTAAATCTCGACAAATGAAAAGTTTATCAATACATGTTTGCGCAAAGGGTCAAAGTGTAATCTTGACAGATACCGCTATCTGTCACTTTGTTCCTGGTTAAAAATTGAAACCGATTGCAAAGACGCGTATAAGAATAGAGTAGATGGTTGGTGTCGTGAATCAAAAGAATATCGGACAAGGCGACGGAATAGTATCCGGTGAGCCCGATAACTTTTCCCATTCAAAGACAGCATCCATCTATACTATTTATCCTGTTACCTATATTGATTCATATAAACTAACAAAAAATGAAAGTAAAACACGAACAAGGGAAACAAAAAACGGGAGCTTTGCGCTGCGACACGTAATCCGGTGACGAATATCAAAAGGGTACACAGCACCCAGGTAACGGTTTGCATCGGAAAATTGCCTTGGTGACATGATGAAGTGTGAATAGTTTTTCTTCTCTATTATGTTGAACGTTAACATAGTAATTAGCATTTTTAAAGCAACACGATTTAATTGCCTGCAATTGAGTCTTAAGGGCGCTTGTTTACAAAAGAGAAAATTTGAAAGAAGAAATAAAATGTCGAGGAAACAATTAGTTTACTTTAACTCGTCTTCTGCAGGTGCCTAAAGAAGACACCGGGACAAATGGAAAAAAATGTTTCTAATGCAATTTCTCCTTCTTTTGTTAACCCTTATAGTGCTGGAACGGCTTCTTATTAACATAAAGAAAGCTCACTATTGATTCCTTACTCAATAATAGTTCATTGTTACGCATCTTCTGCGGGAGTTTTAGAAAACCATTGGGACAAACGGATAAATTGCTTCGAACGAGCAACTTATCCTTTAGTCGAAATCTTTAACTAACATCAGGAAAATGGAAAAATGTTTTCTTTGATTTCTTGCTTTTTGAGAAGCCCTATGCTACTGCTTTTAGTTATAAAAGTCAAATACTTTCCCAAAAGGGAAATGGGACATCGCGTGACTCCTTAGTACATACTAACAAAACTACACGCCCGGTTACAGGTAATGATTGACGTACAAAGATAACGCGTTTGTGCAAACATAACGCGTTTTCAAAGGAAATTATTCAACATCTATACGTGGTGTGCACTTGTAATTATGTACATAAATTGCAAACAGTGCAACATTATAGCCCCATATTATCTCGATCTTTAGGGTTTTCTTTTGTAACTGAGTGTACTCTGGTTTCATATTTCCCTGTAAAATATCATATGACACCATTCCTTTTACACGTTTGATATGATTTAACAACTGTTACAGACATTGTTTAAGGTATATGAAGTAATCCGTATAACCAATCAACTTGTTTATAGAAAAGATTACATCCCTGATCTAAGTTTAATCTAAATTTTAGGATTTGGTGTTTGACTTCTTCTTTTGTAATAGTATATTCCTCATAGTTTGTGTTATGAAATCATTGTTTGAGTCGTTAGGTTGTTCGTGAAGAGCAACTTATCCCTTTGTCCTATTGTTTTCTTTACAATATCGGGCACAATTGTTATTTTTCATGTCTTTACTACTGCCTTTATTTTTCAACTGGGCTATATGTCAAAATCATAATACAAGCTAGTCATATTGTTTGCTCTTTAAAGGACATTGTTCACAGAAATGAACATTTTGAAGTAAGAATTAAATGTCGGTGAAAAATAATAATTTTATACTATTGTTTGATGCACAAAAAAGTAGCTATTGAATGCATAATCAATTCACTAAGCGTCAAATTATCAAGTTTATGTGTTAAATCTCAAAAACGACATCACGCTTTTGGATAATAATACATGCTCATTTACTGTAGACCTATACATGTCTACAATTCAAATAATTAAAAACAATCTAATGTTACGTCCAATGACTGAACAACAGTGCGTTTGTTTCATATTACATTACAGCTGCTGTGCAGTTTTAAAGAAATCAATTGTTAACTTCCAATTTATCTCACATCTGTAAACGAGCACCTTTCGAATACGGTATACTGATTGCGTAATACTCCAACACTTTGTGCAGACAGATACCTGTTTTTATCACTAAATTAGACGATAGAACATGTAAAAACCTTTAGAAATACACGTCTTCAATGAATTAATTGTTTTGCAAAGCACCCTATTAAATTTGATAGAACTTGAATGTTATCAGTCTACAAAGACGAATTTAAATTACTGATATTTAACCACCTTTGGTGTAAAAGTTGCGTTGAAAAGAAAGATGATTAATTCATTTACATACGCACATGTTTGGTTTGTTCAATTCTTCCGGGTTACTTGGTATGGGAAAATACATGCCGCTACTTGAGATATATTTGTACGACTTTTCACATGTAAAGTACATTGAAAGAATGGTACAAACGGGTCGGTTAATAAAATGTATAATAGCTTTCTGTGTAAGTATCGGTCTGTGTAAATGCCTGTCTGCGTTGGTTTCTATACTTTCGTGTATGTGTGTCTATAGGTCTGTGTGTGTCTATAGGTCTGTGTGTGTCTATAGGTCTGTGTGTGTCTATAGGTCTGTGTGTGTCTGTAGGGGTGTGTCGGAATGGGTGTGTGTGTGTGTATGTGTGTGTGATGTCTGTATGTGTGTATGTCTGTGTGTCTCTCTGTGTGTCTGTATGTTTGTGTGTCTGTATGTGTGTGGCTGTGTGTGTGATGTATGTGTCTCTGTCCGTGTGTCTGTATGTTTGTCGGTCTGTGTGTCTTTCTGTGTGTCTGTATGTTTGTCTGTCTGTGTGTGTCTGTCTAGATGTGTGTTTGTGAGTCTGTCTGTGTATGTGTGTGTTTGTGTGTGTCTGTAATGTGTGTGACTGTCTGTGTGTCTGTTTCTGTGTGTCTGTCTGTCTGTATGTGTGTCTGTTTGTGTGTTTGTCTGTCTGTCGGGGCTATATGTGGGGATGGAACACAACATACAATCTTACACACAATAAAATAGAGACAGACAGACAAACGCGGACAGACATACACAGATATACACACAAACAGACACACACAGATATACACACAAACAGACACACACAGACAGATACAAAGACCGATACACAGACACACCCACAGAAAGCAACAAGCATAGACACACACAGACACACAGACAGACAGACAGATGCATACACAGACACAAAGACAGACACACAGACAGAGACACAGACAGGCACACTTAGACAGACAAAAAGACAGACACACATACAGAGACACAGATGGACACACAGACAAACACTCAGACAGATACACCCAAAGACAGACAGACACATAGACAGACACAAACAGACAGACATATTGACAGACACACAGACAGACAGACTGACAGACAAACAAACAGACCCATAGACAGACACACAGACAGACAGACAACATAGACAGACATACAGACATACACACAAGCAGACACACAGACAGACAGACACATAGACAGACTGACACATAGACAGACACAAACAGACAGACATACAGACATACACACAGACAGACACACAGATAGACACACAGACAGACACATAGACAGACACAAACAGACAGCCATACAGACAGACACAAAGACACATTCACGCAAAGACAGACAGACAGACACACAGACAGACACGCTGACAAACACATAGAAAGACACACACATAGACAGACAAAAGGCATTAGGCTCCAGAATTACAGTAACATTTCATTGTCACAAGACAATGTCTCTATTCACGTTCAACCTGTTCTTTTACAAAACGATTACTGTTAGACAACCTTATGCCCAGGTGTAAGAATCGAGTATGAAATATTAATTAAATGTACCTTTGTCTGTGTTCTTTGTTTTCCCAAGTAGATATGTATCCTTACAAAATCGGATCTAAAATATTGCATATAACTCGTTCACACGTAAATGTCATGTGCGGTTTCCTTCTGCAACCGACACCCAGTTGTCCTGTCCTACAAAAACATTTTGTCGATGGTTCGGTGGAATTCTAAAGAATGTCATTCGCTTTTCGTGAAGGAATTTGTTTACTTCTTCAATTTGTCAACAAGTAAATGCGTAAATACGTTTTCAAATTCCAACAAATACTAAATAATAAAAAAAAAAAGAGGTTTGTCACGATACAAAGAATAAACATTTCATATAAGTCAGGCATGTTCCTGGCTAATGAGGAAGCAACCAATGAAGATTTGGGTTGTATGCAGTCATGCAAAGAGGGGTTTTCCCAACCCTTTGTACAGTCGTCAATTGAAAATTATACAGTGAAGCCTCGTTTATCCGGACCCCGATTATCCAGATTTCTCGCAATCCGAACGAAACCGTAAGGGAACGGACTTATTTGACCAGTTTGTTGCAGACGACTTTTGAAAAAAGTGTGGGTAAAGGAGGAATTGCTCGTCACGAGCATTTCCTCCTTTTCCCACAATGTTTTCTGCCATATCAGAAGCTTATTTTTGAATTTCATCACGTTTTGAAATGTCGTCTGCAAACTCTTTCAATTTGGGACGGTCGACAATTTGGCGTTTGCTAAACGGTTATAAGTATACACGTGCATACAGACTGTTTATGTCTTAATGTGTATAAGAACTTGCTCTGCTTCATTAGTCCGGATGATTCGGTCATCCGGACATTTTGTTGGGAAAGGACGTGTTCGGATTAACGAGACATCACTGTATATATATTATGTCGTTTGAATTAGTACCCGTCATAACGTATTGAAACGATTGTGGGTATATTTTGAGTGTTTTGTCCAATACGATCACTGAAAATACGTTTCTTAAAATATTGGGTGACGCAGAATTAAAGTTACTTGTTCAACATTTGAAAAAATGCACATGTTCAAATGAAATGCGAAACAACACACTTTTAGCATGCTGTATTATATACAAGAACATGTGGCTCTCGAAAGCAGAATTAATGTAGCAAGTGTCAATACAGAGACGTATGCAGAGTTAACATACTGTGCACCTCACATATTTTTCAACTCTTTGAGATTAATAA